>KK502415.1:46384-134806 GCA_000688735.1 Glossina austeni | reverse complement strand
GTGTGTGTGTGTGTGTGTGTGTGTGTGTGTGTGTGTGTGTGTGTGTGTGCGTGTGTGTGTGTGTGCCTGTGCCTGGGTGTTTGTGTTTGTGTGTGTGTGTGTGTGCGTGTTTGGAGAAGGAGGCGTGTGCTGATGTGAGGATGTGTCGGTGTGCATGTGTATCCATTTATTGTTGTCTATTGAACTAATTGTATTATTGAAATCAATTTAAACCAATTGACTGACACTCTTATAATATTTATAATAATTATCTGTTACTTCTATTGTGGTCTATTCTGCAAGTTGTTTCTTTTTTTTTTATATTTTTTTTTTATTTCGTATGGTAGATTGATCATGTTAAAGGGATAATCATCGAACGTTATCAATACTTCATCTTTAAAGAATATTTCAATCTAAACTAATATAACATTCACTATATTTGAATAATCGGGCGAAATTATATTTAAAAAAAAAAAGAAACAAACAGAAACAACGTTTTATATAACATTTGTATCGGTACAGTACGTATGTACGCATTCCGAACAATGCATAATGCATTCTGGATTATCGCGAGACTCTTAGTCGACTTAATCTGCTGCTGATTCATAGTACTTTTGCTTTACTTTTATTAATAATAACGTAGATAGGAATATCATTGAATTCATTGCACTTAGTCTATGTACTACTACAGCTTTACATCATTGAAAGTACAAATGCAAAATGCTTGAAAAAAGTGAAATTTCAAATTCCTTTTCATTATTTACTTACTGACCGATATGATAGTATATGGAATATAAATTTGACACGCAAGTCATGGGGGTCAGGGGTCAAGCAAGTGATTATATATTATATTAATGCAATACAATTTTAATAACTATACATATAATCAAACTAAAGATACAAACACTGTCAAGTCAACCTATAACTAATCTTTCAGGCGATAATTATTTCAATAATTTACATGATCACGTCACCGCTTACTTTCTATTTAGCACATTTATATGAAATACATTCGCATCGCATTAGATATTGATTACATATTATATATACATTCTAATAAATCCATTTAATGGGTGCTTTCACCAAATTCGTGCCGAAAGAGACGAGAATAAAGTGAAAGTTGCAAGAGAATTTCCAAATTAAACTCTTTCGGTCCTTCCTATAATCTTTGAATACAAATTTTACTTAAAGCGAATGTTTATATACATACTTGCATGTATGTAATAATTGGGAAAAGGAAATATACAAAATATTTTATTATACCCACCACCACAGCTTAAAGATACACATACATACTTATTTCTATTTCTATTTGTAAGATTAAAAAATTTGCTATAGTCATGGGAATGAGATAACGACTAAACTTCCCTAGTCATGCCCCCGAATGTGTGCGATATGGGTCATATATCCTTGAAGTAATGCTAAAGATCAAGGATAGTCAGTCATTGTTCGCTCGGTAATAACGAAAAGTGAATTAAGCCCGAAGGGGAAACGAACCAAATCCACGAGTAATCAGCATTTAGCAAAAAGAAAAATATCCGCTTCAGGTGGTAGATTGGCAAAATTCGCCAATAGGCGAATATAGTTGTTTCGCTTGTCTTCCATTTGGAAGTCTAATAATATATGTCAGAATTCTTATAAATCCCTAAATCCCTAAACCTTTTCGTATAATTTCCTAGTGAGAGAAATTGAAATATCATTTATTTTAATTACTTTTTATTTATATTTTGTTTATATGTTTTATACATTTTTTTAATTATTTATATTATTATTTATTTATTGGTTTATTTAGTAATTTTAATACGTTTTTTGCTTTTATATGTTTAATTATTTCATACAGTTTTTTATTTATGTCATTTATTTATATTATTTATTTAACTGTTGTTTATATTATTTTTTGTTTTTTGTTTATTTACTTGCTTAGTTTATTTATTTCTTTTATTTATTTTTTATATTTATTGATGTATTTATTTATTTATTTATTTTTCTTTTTTTGTTAATTTACTTTTTTATTTTACTTTCATTAATTATTTATTCTTTATTTTGGGTAATAATTTATTTTTGATTTATTTATATATTTTTATATATATCATTTATTTAGTTTTTTTTTTTTAATTTTATTATTTTTTATTTCTTTATATTATTCATGTTTTTATAGCATTAATTTTTTTATTTATTGATTTGTTGATATATGTTTATTTTTTTCTCTATTTTGTTTATTTATTTATTTATTTTATCTTGTTAGTTATTTTATTTATTTCCTGTTTACTAATATATTCCCCTTATTTATCTTTCTTTTTTGGTTAGTTTACTTATTTATATTATTTCATTTAATTATGTTTTCTTTATAATTTATTTTTATTTATTTATTTTATTTATTTATTTATTTATTATTACCCAACATAAAGATAAGAATTTACTAAATATGCTTTTAATACCGAACTACAAGTTTTTAAAGATGCTCGAAATCGACTTAGTGCCGTCTAATTGATTACTCAAATTTATCAATAGAATTAGTTTGGAAGGATTTTTTTTCGTTTTTTTTTCAAAATATTTTCATTAATAACACGCCAGCCACATCAAGTAACAAACAGCCAAGAAACTTGAGAAATATCTTAAAAAATATTTGCACAGACAGTGTGAAAATTATTTAAATTAGTTTGCTTAACAACAAAAACAAAACAAACGCGAAGGGCATTTAAGATTCGTCGTAAGATCCAATTTCTTCATTTATTTATTTATTTTACTTTGTTTTATTTTATATCTCTATTGTTATTGTTATTATTATTTTTATTATAGGAGTTTTGAAGAATATATTTTCAAGTGCACTGATTGAACGCTCAGGGCCTTTCATTTTAATTAACTAGACGAGAAACGGATGTTAATTGCAAATTTACATTAACTTCTCCGGGATGTGAGCATGTGAACAAAGGGTAGCTGCACACCTCACACATTTATATCGATAAAATGAAATTGAAAGTGAAATGAAAGCGCACTATTGTTGTCTTTTTCTTACGAGTCAGTCAAGGAGTGAGAAGATAGAATTTCTATTCTCTGTAACATTTTCCCGTTTTTTATATAATTATTATAATTTAATTATACTCATTTAAGCTAATCGTTGTTAGTTTATATGGTTTAGATTGTGCTTCTCTTATCATATATATCAATTTTAGTGTTAATTTTTATTGTTGTTGCATATACTATCAATGTATATAATATTGGTATGCATGTACGCATGCATATGTGTGAGCATATTTATATGCGTATGGATGTATACATGTATGTATATGTGTATTTATGTATGCATGTATGCATGTATGCATGTATGTATGTATGTATGTATGTATGTATGTATGTATGTATGTATGTATGTATGTTTACTATATAATTATTTTATATTATTTATCATAAGTGTATTTATTTGGTACGATGTTACACTTATATACTGTTATTGTGCAGATTCCAGTGGGGAGTTTGTTTGACACAAATACATAAATAAAGTACACATTCAATTGATTTATATTTATGTATATAGAGAAGTGTAACAAAATAAATTTTGCACATATTGTACGATTTAGGCATTTGACTCTTTAAGATTTTGCAAACGTGCCAATTGATTTGAATCCAATTCCTCAGGTATACTGGCGCGGCCACCTACTACCTGCTTCGGTGCCTGAACATTTTCCTCTTTATTTTCACTGTCATTCGCGTAATCCTCCGTGGAACCCCCAGCAAACGCATCTTCAAAATTCACTTCAAAATTCGCTTCGAAGGCATCCGCATTCGCATTGGTATCGGGTAGAGTTGCTGCGGTTGCAGCCGCATTCTCGTTAAAGGGATCTTGAGCCTCTTTTAAACTTGGGATATCAGAGGTATCAAGATCCTGATCAGATAATGACTGGGAATCGTCTGGATAGGGCGAGGGCGAAGTTAAGGTTACAGTAACAGTACAAGCCTCTATGGCTTTCCTACCTTCAATTTCTTTATCAGTCGATTTATCCATTTTCTTCATATCGCAATTGTCCGTATCTTCTTCGCTAGCAACCGTTTTCTTCACTGTGGCAGTTTTTACAGATACTATGGCTGCTTCCTTCTCCTGAGTGCCATTACAATCCTTTTCTTCGTCTAGCGGAGGGAAAGATTTACCTGAACCGTCTTCAACCAATGGGGTTGCAGCGGTAACAACTATTTGTGCCATACCTAAATTCAAGGAATCCTTAGTCTTACTCGTGGCAACAGAGGTAACACTTAAAGTCGTCGGTGCCCGCATAGCTGGCGGCTGGCTACCAGCATCTTCCGCATCGTGCTACAAAAATAAGAATTCATAAAAATTTTATCTAATAAATTATCCTAAAAAATTCCGCATTTAAAAAAAAAATTCAATTTCATTAATAGGTTTACACCGGCTTTACCTCATCTCCTGGCTCTTGCACCAGCACTGTGAGCATTAAATAAAAAGAATTTAATTATTTTACCCAATTCATTGTTTGTCTTCTTATAAAAAAAATGAAAAAAAAACTCTTCTTAAATAGTTCTGAAAAAACTTAATACATATATCTAAACTAAGTTTTTTCTACATTTTAAGAAACTTTATAAAAATACGTGCTTTTCTTACAAAGGAACCGAAAAGGAACTCGTGCCTGCTGTTACAACTCCAAATATTTTAGAAAATTATTAGGGTTTTTAATATTTAACATATCCGAAAAGAATAAATAACATATAGGATAGGAAGCTAAAGGACGAACAAGGGGAGAAACAACACAACAACTCAGTTATCCATCATTAGCTTACTACGCAAACAAAATGATAATTGCATACGAAATCTATCGCTATATTCCGTCAGTGTGCATAAACAACTTTTTTTTTATATAGAATAATTTTTAATTAATAAGAAGACGAAGTACGATAAGTTTTTATGCTAAAGAGAGAAAGACTTTTCCTCGTAATCAGCAAGCATCACAAGAGCTCGGCACATATTATACAATTCAACGACATTTCACACCGCATTTAAGTCATCTGCAATGTAAAATTTCAGACACTCTTCAACACAGACTGTCTCTAGCTCCCCTTTTAGTTAACATAAAAACCCACTTTCCCTTCAAATCATCTCTAGTAGTGTTGTGAAAAGTGCTATAGCACCTTTCACCCAAATAGTCTTTAGTAACTTCATTAGACGGACTGTAGCACCCTCCCTGCAAAACTTCTCGAGATATTTCATTAGAAGGCCTATGACTCCTTCCCGTCAAATAGTTTCTAGCCATTTTACTAGAAAGACTGTGGCGCCTTCCTTTGAAATAGTCTCTAGTAATTTCGTTAGAAGGACTATTACACCTTCCGTTCAAATAATGTCTGGTAACTTCACTAGAAGGACTATAGCACCTTGCCTTCAAAATTTATTACGTCACTACTAATCGTGCTAGAAGGACCATAGCTAAGCTAATCTTTTTAATAAGTAAAGCAGTTTCCGTCATGAATATCTTTTCTTATTACTGCGGTGTTGTTGTGACTTTTAGACCCAAGAGGGGTCGCGAAACTGAAATCCGTTCCCAATTGTTTTAAATGTCACTAGAAAATGAAAACAAGTCATACGATTGTCGTTGTCTTTCATAATAATCAAGCAGGGCATAAGTGATAACCATATTTTTTTTTTTTTATTCCTGAAATGACGCTTGCTTGTCACATCAACTTCCCCCTCGATCATTGTCCTTATTCAGTACTTTGCTGACACGATTTGATAAATTTTATTAATTACGTGTCATGTATCAGGTTCGGACGCGCGCGAAATGGTTTGCAATTCATTAAAGTAGTTACAAACTATTCAATAAATCGCCAAAACGAAGAATCTTTTCATATTAGGGAGCAACCTGATCTGGTCTTGCTTTCACTGTAAGCAGTGCGCTATAAGAAGTACAACGGACTTGCAACTTCTGGGAAATGTCATTCGAAAGATGTCGTTAACAATTGCCTTAAAATATTTTTATTAAATAACTGAACTATTTGCTAAAGTTCAGAAAGTAAATAACTTATCGGGTACTTATCGTAACGCCTTCTTGGAAAAGACGACATTCGTTCGGAACGTATGAAAAGAGGAAAAAATTAATTGGCCGAGAAGGAGAGAGAGAGAAGCGGTATATTTCGCCGAAATTTATCAACGAGAGCGACAAGAGAGAAGGCTAAATTTTGTTTACTTTTCTCTCTCTCTCTTTCTCTCTCTTTCCGACAAAAAATTCAATTAACTACGAAAAAATATATAACAGAATTGTGGCAAATTAAGTAAAACATCAAATAGAAATAAAAATAAAAGTAAAAGTGTGTTAGAGGAAATTACCCTTTTTCGCAGTTGATTTTTTCAGTGCTTAAATGGAAATAAGAAGTAATAAGCTCAGAAGAGTGCGCAGAGAAATACATAAAGGAGAAATTTAAACAAATACATATATAAAGCAACATCGGTGGTAAGTGATACGCTTGAAAAATGAGATCACAAAATTGTTTGCTCTTTTTTTTTCATTGTTTTTAAGTGAAATGAAACAGTACAACTGGAGGAATGCCCGGTGCCGGGAAATTAGCGCTTAAGCAAGCTTAACTGTAACGAAAAAGCAAAAAAAAAAAAAGAAAGAAAACCATACAAAACGCGACAAAAAAACGACAGACGTCGTCTAACAAGCAGGATACACACACAGTTTTATGTACTTCAAGAAATATACACAACACCAAAAGCAATAAAAGTCGAGCCAAGAGACATTTTTAAGGACTATTGCTGGAGAGAAAAAGAAAAAACAACAACAAAATATGAAATCAAATAAATTAGAGAATTATTGATTGGAGAGGTTTTCTTTTTCTTCATTTAAGTATCTCTCCGGAGAGTTTGGCACTTATTTGCGCGTACACAGTCAATACAGTATAGATGGTAAGGTATGGGGAAGCGATGGCTTTTCATTTTACCTCTAGAGTTATATGGAAGAAGCAGGTATATTCAAATTCGTATATATATATATATATATTATATAAAAAGAATACAATTTAAGAGAAACGAAATTACACAATTTCAAAGAAACAGAGACAGATTTATAATGTATCACATTTAGTAAAAAAAAAAACAAAAAAAAAAAACAAAAAAAAAAAAACAAAAACAAAGAATAAATCAAAACATTTGAAAATGAAAATTGATAAACATGACAGAGTTTAATTCTATAGGATGTCTGTAGTGATGTGGAGAAAGAATATATGCATAAAAAAATTTACATTAAAGAATTGTAAAAGAATCTTAGAATCACCTGGCGGTGGCATGCTAGGAGCAGAGCCGTTCGGTATATAGCCACTGTCGTCATCTAAAACGTTAAGAAAATTCAATTTGAAGTCCGCGCGAAGATTCTTAGCTCATTTAACTTACCTGCGGTGTCTTGAGATCCAAACATGTCTTCGGTTAATTCGTGAGCATATTCGGGTGGTAGAGCCGGAGCTGGTGGCAATGCAATACTGGGCGCAGCAGTAGGCGGCGGTGAGGATTCAACGCCTTCGGACAAAGGTTCACCATTCTCGTCGCACTCCTCTACCACTAGTGACGGAAAGTTACCGAATTTACCATCTAATTCACCCTCCCACCATCCATCATCTACCCCGTGAGCTGTTTTAGTTACAATCTTAATTATTTGACCTTCCTCAAAGGTCAGTTCATCCTCAGCGGTAGCATCATAATCATACAAGGCAATACAATATAGCACATCCAATTTCTTCTTTTGTGGAGCCATGATTACAGAAACTTGATCCGGCGATTGCATCGAGTCCACAGTTTGATCTTCATTGTCAACAGTGTAATCGACGGACGAGAAGGAGATTTGTGAACGCAATTGATTGGCAGATGTTCCATTGACAACGGCATCCTGTTCGATATCCAAATAATTGTGTGGCACATAACCCTCCTCACCACGATAATTGCGGGCGCGCAACCAACCGTCACCATCCCCCTCTCCAATAACCTCTAATTGTTCGTTTTCCACAATCGTTAACTCATCGGGATTTTGTGCCTAAGAATAAAAAAATCAAATCAAAACAAAAACAACTCTGCAACTCTCTTCTATCTCTTTCTTAGCTTTCTATTCTTGCACTTACCGTGTAACTATACAGAGCGGTACATTTGAATATGACCTCTTTAGGTTCCGGCGCAATTGGTTGCTCATCCTTCTCTTCTTCCTCCTCTTCGCCCCAATTAACTTCGGTAGGGTCTTCCCAGCCCCCGGTTGTCGCTGCTGACATCATTGGCATTGCCGCTGTCGGCTCCGGGACTTGTTCCTCGACTTCTATTTGAGTATTGAAAATCAATATGTAAAAGGAAAGCGTTAAAATATATACGCCACGCACCTTCTTCACTGTCACTAAATGTGCGATCACGCGTCAGCTGTGTCTCCTCTGGAGATTTACCGGGAGCCTGAGTGGTTGCATTACCCGCATCTTCTTTATCACTATCGTAAAATGAATCAGAGCTGGGATTTTCCTAAAGCAGATAACAGAAGTTTTCTTTAAAACGTTTTCCTTACTCTCTGCCTTTCGAATTGGACTTACCCCTTGCCCTGACGCATCCGTGCGCATAGATATAGAACTGGCAGACCGTGTCAGCTCTTGGGCTCCAATAATTTCAGCTTCTTGAACCCATTCGTCCACATTTATGCCGCCCTCACGCAGGCATTGCAGACAAGCTTCCGCTTTAGCTTTTTCCGTTTCGGATCGTCGTATCATATCGCGAAACTCTTCAATTTTCGTATCTAAATCAGGCCCGTTAGGATCGTTGGGATCCGAACGTTGACCGGAATCTCTGAGTGAAACACAAATTGCTAGCTTTTTAGCATTCTCCCTTACGGATAGATTCTCTTTGACCACACGTCCTGCCAAATTTTTCGCTTCCTTTGTTAGGGTTTCCACGGCAGATTCATGTTCGGTGGTAACTTTACGGACCGGATCATTGTCGCAAGGCTCAAATTCGTATTGTATGTGCTGCTTAAGCACTGGATAGAATAAATAACAGCACTGCAAATTATATTCGCGCGTTAACTGTTGAGCCTGATCCCGTATCTTTCCAAAAGAGTTTTGAGTAGCTGAGCAAGTAAGCAGTTCGGTACGACCCATTAGGGTTAGATATTCGGCCACTCTCTCAAACACGTAATTCTCCATCGTAGTCATGGTTGTTTGTAGATCAACGGTGAAATAACGATTCTGATGCGCATTACCTGCCGCTAGGCTAAGTATATAATCGTTCCGCGCGCCCGTCGACTTCTCCTCCAGCAATTCTTTACGGGACGTTACACGTGCACTATTCTTTTGTAAAGACGTTATAGACTGAAAAAAGGAGCCCTTTTTCTTTTTCAGCTTCTCCTCAATATCACGAGCCTTATCGCGCACGTCATGGGCGCAATGTTCCTCATCGAAATATTGCTTTTTCGCTTTATCCAAATCGCCAATACTCAAATGCAATTCCTTTTGCACATTCACAATCTGCGATAGGGCCTTCTTAGCTATGGCCACCTTATAGTCGCGCAATACTTTCGCCTCATCGGCTATTTGTTGTTGAAAAACTTCGATTGCAGCCAGACGGGCTCGCGCTAATTTCTCATTCTCCTCGAGGACCGTACGCCAAACGCTCCACATATTCCTAAAAGATAATTGCAAAGCAATTTGAGCAAAAACGATCGTTAGTTAATATTGAACAACAATTAATTGCCTAAAGCCAAGATACGATTTCTTATAATTTCATAACGGCTTCAAGTCGCTTACCATCTCTCCTCCATGCCCTCCATTTTAATATCGGGTATATTCGGGATTTTCTTATTAAGATATTGCGATGAGATTTTCAGCAATGCCTCGCTATACGATTTCTCGATGGCCGATCGCTTGATCGTGAATTGCCGTACGTCCTCGAGCAAATCGCACTCATGTTGATTTTTCAACTGCAGCTTGGCTACTTGTTCGGTGTGTAAGTTTTTTAGGAATTTCACATAGTTACCCTAAACCGATGAAACGAAAGGCACGAAAAATATTCATAAATGTAGCGAACGCATGGACATGGATATGGACGGTATTCCTCACTTCCGGGTTAGGAAATGGGAACTCCTTAAAATTAATTTGACGCAATTTGGAAACGGAAAATTTTGTAAAAAGCACTAGAAAGCAGTTTAGCCAGTAGATCTTACCTTACGCGGTGGAGGCTGCATTTTTTGTTTAATTATGAATACAATTAAAATTTTCTATTTTGCTTTTGCTTTTTTTTCTTCTTTTTTTTTTTTTTGTTTTTTTTTAATTTTTGTTTTTACTTTTTCACTCACGAGAGTGGGTAAAGACAGACAGGCAAGCAGACACACGCACCCACCCGCTTACTATAATTGATAATTTTTATCTACGCTCGAACTTTAGAAAGTAATGTAAATAATGTGTTAATGTGTATGTAAATATATCTATATACTTATATATATATATATATATATATATGTATATATGTATTTATATATATAAATATATATCATGTACGTGCATAATATATGTGTAAACTACGTAAGTGTGAATGTACGTTTTAATGGATTTATTGAAATTAAAGCGTTCCTTCTTCTGCGTTCTGTTTTTTTATTTTATCTTTTTGTCTTCATTGGCCAATCCCCATTATTGGACTTTGCAGTTGCGGAAAAGTGTGAAAATATTTAGATGCGATTAAGCAAAGGTCCAAAAATTTGTCGCCACGACAATACACGGATTAGTTGTAAGTGTGTTTGTAGACTGCAGACTAATAATGGGTCGCACGCTTATGTAATGTGGAACTACATTTTTTTTTTTATATATATATATATATATATATATATATATGTATATATATATATTTTTTATTTTTTTAATTTTTTTTTTTAAATATTCGATTTTGAAAAAAGTTGTTTTTTGACTTGTGTGCTTGATTCCTCCACGCTTAGGTGCGCTTTGCGATGATTATAGGGCAGCACGGTGGGGGCAAATACGTTAAGCTTTAAGCAAAAATTAGTATAGATTCGAATCATTATTTAGTTAATTATGCATTTGGAAAATAATCGAAAATTAGAGAGAAAAGAACAAAAAAATCAATGCTAACACTTTTCTTGGACATTTCTTATTCTTTTTAAATGTCCTTGGGAAACGAATCGTTTTCACTTTCACTACACAGAGTAAAAAGGTAAAAAATCAACTTCTTTTCTTTTTTTTCCTTTTTCTTTTTTGTGTCTGCTTTTTTTTTTTTTGCTTTTTTTTCTTCTTTATTTTTTCTTAATTAAAATTGATTTCTTCCATTTGATGTTTTACTTATCGATTTAGTTGTTTGGTTGGTTCGTCAGTGTTGGTGGCAATGTTCTCGCTACTGATTTGACTTTAGATCTCATCGCAGAATATTTTAAACGATTTGCATAATTTTTAACTGGAAATCACCACATGATTGTGTGAAGGTATTCGTTGAGCGTAACTTTCCAGCCTAACCAGCCAAGCGGTCGCAATTGCCTTCGAATAAGGGTAAAATTGTACCGTAACTAACACCAAAACTGTTTCCACTTATTGTTATGCGATTCATTCATAAAACTAACGATTGGAATTCAGCAAAAATATTTATATGAAGTTCTTTAGTTAAGACTTGCGCATTTTGAAAAGTTAGCGCACTTCTCGCCTGCTCTCCACGCTCGGCTAATGCACAAATGTTCAGTTTCCTGAAATAATAATTCATATACTAAAGGTCAAAGTTATTAATTGTAAAATGTTCGCCTATCAGTCGCACACATTCCCGAAAACAAGGTTACAGTTATGAAATGATTGCCTTATCATTCTCCAATTGCTTTTTCTTTGGCATTTCACTATCAATAGAGCACAAAAGTATCGATAAGATATTTTACGCATTATATACACTTATACCTACATACCTGCCTATCTATATACATATATGCGTACATATGGTAAGCTATATAGGTTTCACAGATCCCTTTAATATACTAATTTACAGCGAAACAGCAAAAATTTATTAATATACTCTCAGGCGAAGTCTATATTTATACTTAAATATCGCAACTTAAAGAGCCAACGCAACCAACCAACACATTCCCGTACATTGTTGTCGCTGATGTCGCTGATGTCTCAATCGAGCGATAATCCCACGAGTTATTTGTGATATAAAGAGTTCTCGTCTTCATTCTTCAAATTGCTCCGAAGTGCAACTAATAAGCCTTTGGAGAAGGATTGTGTGATTTTTGGCTTTCCAAAAAAATGTACTCCTTTTAATGCCATACTACTGGTCCTCGTACGATTACGTACGATTTGTTTTTCGCAAGAATGAAAATTTATTTACCATAGAATTCCATAAAGTTTCTCGTGCTTTCACGTTACATTTGTTTCACGTTCTTACACAGGAAAGTTTATCATATTTAAAATTTCCACTCGAAGTGAAGCAACAAGCTCTTCAAGCTTGCTTGCTTGCTCTTCTATAAACCTCTTTAAACATAGGTTGTTAGTTGCTCTCGGATTTTTTGCTCGAATCGGCTAGAGAGGGGGGATATTAACTATAAGAGCAGGCATACGGCAACCACTGGCCCGCGATACTGTCGAGTGCGGCCCGCTTCGCTTCATTTAAAATTTCGGATAAATCGGTTCTTGCCCGCACATAGCAATGCTGCAAATACATTATGTATGCCTTCACTGGATGACGAACTATGTTTAATGGGTGTACAGACGTACTGAAACGCTCATCTCCATGTGGTGATCCTGAGCAACGCCCTTTGACCAACGAAGAATAATTTAAGGCTTGACTATCTATAATTTGGCAACAGGTTTTTCTCATCGATAGCTCAGGGCTGCATTTTAAGAAATTTTGCTTTCTTCATTTCTTTTCTCCATAGACTGCTTCTATGGAGGAAATAGAAACTAACTGAAGCAGGATCAGTTAGATTGTAGAATACTGTGAGATACTAGTAGTCGAGAGCGTAGGGCAGGCCATGTCAGCTATATCCGGAGAGAAAGGAAATTGGACTCAGCTAACCGAGATTGTATGGCAGATTCAACGGCAAGTGTGACTGCGCTTGCGTAAGACCTCCTTAAGGAGGGAATCTTATAGTTGCGATAGTGCATCCCGACTGCTGGGTACAGCTCTTTGGGGATGGTCGCGATGATTGTGGTTTTCAATCATTCCTAGCCCGAATAATTGGAGGTGATTATAGGCCTCGACACTTCCCAGAATAAGTTTATTAGCCATACATTTTAAATCAATCTGGCAGTCCAATTGTAGTGAGGCCCATAGCTTATAGGAACTGTCTCACACTCTGCGGGGCGCCGCATCACGTATACAAAACCCGCACAGCAACGGGCATCGTGAAGATAAGTTTTCCTACAGGTACTCACGTTAAACCACTAGAGACATTGCTGTCTGCCTTAGGTATCGGCTCAGCCGTACAGCTATCCAATTTAAAAATAGTTCGATTTTCCTCTGGTCGTTGCCGTGATATGAAAATTAAAATTGGCCCATTGATAAAAAAAAAAGTTGCCCACACCTGAATAAGATCAGCGATATCATATTAGCAAGGCGCAGCTGGTTAACTGTCATAGGAATTTGCAAAAAGAAAGAACTAAACCTTTTCTAGAATACTAGGCGTAAAGGCATGACCAAAGGAGTGGAGTGAACAAAAAAGAAACCACTTTTTATTATGCGAAATAGTTTAGTTCCAAACAAATGTATTTACAGCTAAACGCTTTTACCGCAAATCCAATGCATGTCTCCATGAGTAGCCGAGCAGTGAGTATTCGCGGGTTCAAATCTCTGTGCGGTAATATTTAATTTTGGTCGTAGCTATACTGAGCGCTCGTTCGGTGAACGCATAACACTTACCAATTGGACACACGCCCACTTGTCCGCAACCACTTATCTATCCCCTTCTCCTTCCCCTTCCCCATCCTCATTTCGTACATACCATCACCATATTGACACGAATAGAAGAGATCCCCTTAACGTTGGAGTCATGTTAAAAAAGAAAAACTACAGATAAGTAGGTTTTCGTGGATTAGATTATAAAAATTTTATTAAATGAGAAAGCGCAATTTTTTTGAAAATTATTGTTATAGCGGCTTCTTCTTCTTCGAATTTAGCAATTATTTCAACTGTCGATATAACTTATATTAGATTCTAAGCTATTCAAGTCATAAAGTGGACATTCCTTGGCAGCTCTCCCAAGTCCCCCAACATTTTCTTTTACCTGGCTGTAAAAATTGTATTCGTTTTCACGGCCGTTGATTCTGGTCCCTCTATCCTTTTTCGTATTTTACGTACTTTTGTTTTTTTTTTTTTTTACCCGCCAAATCTAAATGAAATATTTAAAGAGTTATCAAAAGAAAATATTAAACTCTAAATAAATCTAATACGTCAGTCAATAATTCCCGAGAGTTGGTAAAAAAAAAAAAAAAACTTTTTTTGCAAATTTCGACTTTATTGATCAACATCAAGAGCGTCGCAATCAGTCTTCACGCAACGTTTCTCTCAAATTGAAATGGCTGTTTAATAACACAATTTCTCAAAATCCTCAAAATACGCATCATTTTCCCAGTGACCTTATCATCGTTTGAGCGAAAGGATTTTCTCGGAGACATCTTAAAATTTCGTTGGGCATAAGATCCAGGAAATAGTATCGGTGGTATACCAGCTGAAACTTCAATTCAGGCAATTTGCCTCTTAGCCAACGACACTGCAAACTGATATCTTCAGGATGTCACCTACCGCTCGCACTTTTCGATTATTAAAAATAATTTTCAAAATATTTTTTAATGTTTCCCGATAGAATTATCTTTTTTGGGCGTTCACGTTCAGTTTCATTGGTGTCCGTGCAACCTCGTTTAAAATCAACAAACCATTGACCAATTGTCGCCTTCTCTCGACGGGAAAGTAGAGCCATAATACTTTTCAAGCTTGCGCTAAATTTGATCAAAAAACAGTCTTTTGTGAACACATGCAATCCGGATTTTTCTACTGTCCAATGAAAAGCCACAAAATTAGCATCAGAAACTCGCAATGACGAACAATCCATGGTATGGATCTTCCTTAAAGAATAGATCCGTGTATCAATTTCGAGAATTATAGCCCGATGGTTTATTTCTACACATGGTTACGGATTTTTAAAAAGCTTTTGCAAAAAACAATATATTTTTAATATTAACACTATTTATGAGGAAGTTATCGTCACACAGAGTCACATATACATAAAACGCTAACGCAAAACTTTGCCGGAAACACTGCAAGTAGTAAAGTTTTGGATAATAATAAATTAAAAAATCATTCATTTGAGGATATTGTTATAGCAACAGAGAATGTCTATATACCGTCAACGTCCTTGAATTTATTATAGAAGACAGGTTTGAGCTTCAAAAAAGATGCATATGTATGTAGAAAGCGCAGAACCTCAATATTCTCGGATTCACGTTCTCCAGTAAACACCATTGGAAGCCATTTTGTTTTCAGTTAAACAACTCAATTGTAACTAGGGTGAACTTTGTAAAATACATTGCTTGGCAAAGCCGTGCGCAAGTCACCAGCATCCACTGCCTTATCAAGAAAAAAAATTTTTTTTTTGCTCTTTTTTGTATATGAGCAGGCGCTCAGACGAGAGATGTTCTCTATACGTGCAAGGACGATAGAGCTCAGAAAGGCTTATAAGTAGAGAGGGATGGAAACAGAGAGAGTAGCGTAGTTTAGCCTAAAAGTGGAAACATCAGGCACGGGGCGAAAGATCATTGCTGGTAAATTGTTCTATAGGCGGGCAGTGCAGTTAAAGAACGACTAGTCTCGGTGGTGCGTTATGTGGTATGCAGGTAACTTCAAGACGAGTGGATAAGAACGCTGAGAAAGCGACGCGGCTTTGGCAAACGATTTAATTGATGGAAATATCGCTTTCATCTCTACACCGCTATAACAAACCCAAGCGCTTGACTGCATCCTTCGACACTCTAGCAATAGCTGCTAATCTAATATAAACTTCCTAAAACTGATCTATCTTCAAGCTTCAAGCTGGAAGACTAGATATTTTAAAATCCAGAGCCATTCCCAAACTTCTTCGAACAAACACGTCTATTCTCAGCGAAGATGTGAGAGGAATTGTTATTGCCAAGGAAGCAACGAATCACCACCCCGCATCTATCTGGGAGGCAAGTTCTGTTTAATCGCATACATCACGACAGTGCTTTAACTTTCACAACTTGAGCTATAAATCTTGCTTGTAAAAGTAAACTCAAAACTGTCATTATCACTGATATCCTACGTTATAGGCTACTTACTGCTGGATCACTATTATCAAATTAAGGCATACCACGGCAACATGAGGTAATGATATTAAGACGCTCTCGTTCCCTAGTCATATCTAGAGAAATGGCAAGTTGATCAACCAGCGAAGTCGGCTGCTTCTGACCCTCTACTTATGAACGAAATCATGAAAATAAAAATTTGCAAGGTATCAGCGCTATTCCTTCATTAACCATCACCTGGTTCCTCCATTATATCCAACTAATATTGACAAAATCAGAACATTTCTGAAATTTGGCCTTGGCCACACAATTGGAACACACTGGCAATAATTCACAACGAATAAAGTGTTGTCTACTCTAATATATATATAAAATGTAAACAATAAGTATTCGCTTACTCATTGCCAAAAAAGTAAATATAGTTAGTCTTAACACAACACCACCAATGGATCCTTAAAGAATCTCCTCCCCCGAACTGCAATAGTAGGCAAATTTTTAGAATAAACTACCTTCTTATGATTGCCTAAATTTTTACTTTATTAAAAAAATCGCATTCGAGACCACCAATCCTATGTATGTCCGGAAATCAGCTACAGAACGTATTATCCCAAGTTGATATAGAACATTATTGAAACTGCTAAACTCACAATCCAATTGTTTTCTTCAATTATAACTGATAACCCATGTATAATTATATCTCTCTTCAAAGTACCGATGCAAAAATAAGTTCCACTTTCACTGGCTGCTGCCGTCGATCACGTATAGCAATAATTAATTTATTTTGGAGATTGGAAAACAGAAACGCTAAGAAAAATATATAAGATTGACCAGCACTGGATTTTTGAATAAATACAGTGTTGTCTACCTAGAAAACTATTAAGGAATTGTCAACTTCGTATTGAATTAACAACGTGTAGGAGGAGAAAACTGTGCTTGAATTTATTTCCACTTTTTTTGTGGAAAATATTTCACTGAACATACCCAGAGAATTGATTTTATTTGTATCATCCGAGCTGCAGAAAAGTAATAAAACATATTATGGCAGCCAAAGTAGCGTCCGGCAATACCAAAGTCTTTCAGAACGTAAGTACTACAAAGGAAATTATTAAAGAATTTAACCTTATAACGATTGTGTTGTTGTTAATGCGCTAATCACGAATTTTGTTGAATATATAGCACGATGACGTTCACATATCATTCGATGATCAACAAAAGATTAACAAATTTGCCAAGCACAATGCCCGCATGGATGAGTTGAAAGTTGAATTGGAAACGAAAAAGAACCAGCTAAAGAATGTCGAAGAGGCTTTAGAAGAAATTGAACTCTTCGATGAAGACGAAGATATACCTTTTCTATTTGGCGAAGTTTTCTTATCACATAAATTGTCACGTACTCAGGTATATAGATACTACTAATATATGAATAACGACAATAACTGAATTTATTCCAGGAACTTTTAAAAGAAGTTAAGGAAAAGACTCTGCGAGAGATTTCCAATATAGAGGCGCAGGCCAACGAAATCAAAAGCGAAATGAATGAACTTAAAGCTCAACTTTATCAACGATTTGGTAGCAATATCTCACTAGAAAGTGATGATTAGATAAATAACTGTGTTCTTTCATCTCAATGGTAAAATCATTAAAAAACCGAAAAAACCTAAATCGTTTTATGCGAAATTTGAAAGCTAACTTCGTAAGTGCACTCATCGAATTGGTTCCACAGCAATCTCATAAATCGTCTGTTCATTTCAGTAGATTATAGGTTTGGTATAATCTCAAAGTGTTCCGGCGATGAAAATATGTCAACAGCGGTTAGAGAAAATCCACTTTATTAAAACAAATGATTGAAACATTTTTACATGGAGCAAATGTGTTTGCACTGCATTCGACCGCAAGTACGTTTAGAATTGCCTGCAGTGGCAGATTAATCGAAAAAGCTCATGCTTGTCTGTAGGCAAAAATTTACCTCTTGATAAAAAAAAAATTCAAATACGCTATTACATTTTTCAATGCAGATAGTTTTTTTTTTTTACACAGGGTTGCATATTTCGTTTGTTTAGACCTATGAGCAAATTCTTAGTTGTTAAAGGTGAGTAGGAATTTTTAAAAAATTCGTAAGTAGTCAACGAGTTTGCCTTAAAAAATGAATTATAGAGGACCAGTAAATAAATGGGAAACTATGTTCTTCAATAATTAAAATTATTGAATACACATACAAGAAATTAATTTGTAATATTCAATCGAGAGGAACAAAATTTGCAGGGCAAGTTTATGTGAAGCAGTATTTTGCACTGACAGAGTTGCATCATATTTTTTATTTTAAGCCTTTATAAAACAATTGTGTGTTTGACCATTTTACATTCTACAGCCTCCATTGCGTTTTTTTAAGACTCGTGGACACGTTATTAGTGCCGAAAGAAGAATAAAATTATAAGAATAAAATATAGTAGAAATTTGAAAAATATTGCAAATTAGTTGATAATATTGTGAAAATGGCTCAATTTGATTTGACTAGAATTAACTGTCAATTCTTGGACAGACATTTAACTTTTCCACTACTTGAATTTTTATGTGGCAAAGAGGTTAGTTTTACGTTGTCTAATAACGCTTGTTTTCACTTCTTGTAAAAATTATAACGCTGAGAATTTTGCATTTTCGTTAGATATACGACCAGAAGGAGCTGCTCGAGTACATTTTGGAGACAGTAAACAAAACTAACATGATTGATTATACCATGGATACACGCAAACGGTTAGGCCTTTGTCAAGATATGCCTGAAGAGCTGGTACAGCGGAAAGAGGAGGTTTTAGCTACTCTAAAACAGCTTCAAAACGAAGTGGCTCCTATTATGAAAGCGACCGATATCCTGAAAAACGGGGAGAGCATGAAAGATTCAAAGACGTTCGTAAATGCGTTGCAAAAGGATTACAATTTTAAAGTGGAACATTTAGAGAGTGCCTATAAACTGGCCAAATATTTGTATGAATGCGGTAATTATCAGGAGTCAACTTCCTATTTGTATTTCTGCATGATTGTTATGTCGCCCAACGATAAAGTAATTATTCCTTTACTAGATTATCTAGGCGCCTTATAGGTGAACTTATGTTTTCATGTTTTTCGTAGAATTATTTGAATGTACTGTGGGGTAAATTAGCAGCTGAAATATTGACTCTTAATTGGAACACAGCTCTAGAGGATCTAACGCATTTACGTGAATATATCGATAATGCGAATTTTACAACTCTTCAAGCTTTACAGCAGCGCACCTGGCTCATCCATTGGTCCGTTTTAGTGTTCTTCAATCATCCGAAAGGACGTGATCTCATCATAGAGATGTTTTTATACAAACAATTATATTTGAATGCCATTCAAACTATGTGCCCACACATTATGCGTTACTTGGCCACTGCCGTTATTATTAATCGTGGCCGACGCAATGCCCTAAAAGACCTCATTAAAGTTATTCAACAAGAGTCGTACACCTATCGCGATCCTATTACGGAATTTCTGGAGTGCTTGTACGTTAATTTTGATTTCGAAGGTGCACGTCTAAAATTGCACGAGTGCCAAACTGTTATTCTTAACGATTTCTTTATTGTCGCTTGCTTAAATGAATTCGTCGAAGATGCTCGTCTCATGATATTCGAGACATTTTGCCGTATTCATCAATGCATCACTATTAGCATGTTAGCTGACAAGCTCAATATGAATCCCGTCGAAGCCGAATGTTGGATCGTAAACTTAATACGCAATGCTCGTCTTAACGCAAAAATTGACTCAAAGTTGGGTCACGTCGTTATGGGAACCCAACCATTGAGTCCCTACCAACAACTAGTTGAAAAGATTGACTCATTGTCAATGCGATCTGAACATTTAGCTGGCCTAATTGAACGTAAAAGCAAACAAAAGAACCAAGAATCAGTAGACTCATGGAAATATTATTCGTCTTAGGCTCCGAACTCTTGGCGAAATAACTAAAGCTCTTAGCGTTAAATATTCCCGATTAATATTTGATTCATTAAAAAATGATTAACAAAAGAATTCGACAACATCGCAAGCATTCGAGGCGGAAATGTAAATCTAAAATGGATGCGTACTTTAATAGGTAATTCTTTTATTCTTCCATTCATTAATATTCGAATAAAAGCTAAGACTAAAAATAAAAGTAAAACAAACTTATGTATTAAAAAAACAAATTAAGGAAAGCATCATTATTTGGGTTTGGACTAAATGGTATAGCCTCGCTTGTGCATGAACTTCAATTAAACGGTTAATTGCTACCTGTTTTTTGTAGTGAAACTGCTTTTCCGTGGTGATTTCGCCACTAACCAAGCCCTTTTCGGTAAATTCTGTAAATAAGCGACCCATTTCCGAGCGAAAACCATCCATAGTACGCCATATGCAATGCAAACGACAGACTCGATATAATAGCCATCAAAGACGATTTTACACTCTCCACCGGCCGAACTGCATTCCTTTATGAAAAAATCGTACATACGATGAAATGCGCTAATAGGAATTTTAACATCTTACCTCCTTTTGTTTTTTACTCGAGCAATTATTATCCATTATCGATCCTGGGTTTTTATGAACGCATTCCGTCCACGTGAGCACATCAACAAGCCATAATATGGCAGTGTTGGCCCAATTGCCTCCTAAATTGGAGAGAGTATTTAAGAAAGTCATGTACGTGCCACCAACGGCTGGATCCGATATCGTAGCAAAAAATGCCATAACTGCTACAAACATGCAGTACAAGAATATTTGATAAAATGCATAGTTTACCACTAGCAAGGCATAGTAATAGAAGGGCACATAACCGCCGGAGATCATATAGGGTGTGAAGTAAGCGATAAGGGTAGCCATTGACGCAAAGGCGATACGATAAGGTATAGCATTGACATATACATCCATGGGTCGAGGCCCGTTAGTATAACGACTTACAATTAAAGGTAATATTATCTGAAGTGGTATGACAGGAACCACAAGAAGTGCTAGTTTTTCCTTTGGCACACCGGCGTCAATTAGTTTCAATTGAGTTACCGCATCAGCGGCAGAGAAAGTTACTTTTGCAGTGAGCAAAATTATCGCCAATATCTGTATTGGTCGCATTCGTATCATACTAATTAAAATTTTATAACTTTCGTACAAATTAAGTTCATATAGATCCGTGCGTCGTACTTCCGAATTCGCCACAGTTGAGTCGTGCTCTTTTTTAAAAATTGCAACTAGGGTGGTAGCAAGAAGGAAGCACCAGCCGCAAAACCATAGAAACTCAGGTAATGTGATCATACCGTGATCTTTCGGTATTGAACGCAAATATTTATTACAAAAATCCTTTGATTCGAACGCTATAAACGTCACATATCCAAAAAAATAGCCAGCTGTCTGGCCAACACTGTTACATGTAGAGGCATAACTTACGTTGCAGCTCTTCAGCATCGTAAGAGCCCAGCCGTCAACGGCAATATCTTGAGTGGCAGCTAAGAAATTCAACAGGAAGAAGACAAGTGTCAATAATGGTACATTAGGTTCTACGCCATTTCCGCCCAGCCATTGTTCCACGTGCGTAGACAAAAACAGCATGAAAATTCCAATCATATATTGACTCGGTACAAGCCACGACTTGCGGCGTCCGAAGCCTCGTATATAACATGAATCGACAATGGGTGCCCACAACAATTTCAGACTGAAGGGCCACAAAGTAATCGAGAATTCAGCCTGCTCCCGATAGCTGGCTCCACGATTCTGCAACAACATGGGAACAGCCGCAATCAATCCAATTGGAATTCCTTGAAGGATATACAAGAAAAGCAATAGGGCAATATTTGCCTTATCTCCACGAATGTCAGTCTTTTCGTGCTCTAAACTCTCCCGACCTTCCATAGGTGGTAAAGGGAATTCATCTTTACCCTCTGACTCTCGACGACGCCTCAAACTCATTGTATTGGAAAATTATATACAGTTCAATTGATCCAGAATCGGTCAAAGAAAATTTCAAAATAAAATAAATGCAGAATAAAACGACACGTCAGCCCTCTGTTGTCATTGGATCAGGAATTTGGGATTTTTCAATTTTAATTTTATACCAAATTCACATAAGAAACAAAATGCGGCACTTGCAATAATTACTGCACTCAAACTTTCAAACAGGAAATATCTATTCAGCTACTTTGCGCAAAATATGGAATGCTTTACCAAAAAAAAAAAAAAAGTCCGACTGCCTTATTTGCAGATACAAGATATGTCTACTTTTTTTTACTTTATTTATTTTATAAGTATAAACGTGCGAATGACAAACGATAAGTAACCGACACGCAACACACATATTTAACCATCAGTTTCAACCAGTCATTCGTTCCAAGTCGTTGTAACATTACTCATCGGTTTGTTATATGCACGTAAGTTTCGTAAACTTTTATTTTTTTGCCCGTTGCCGCGGGCGCGAACAAGGGCTTATTTACTAGAGTTGCTCCATACACTATAAATCTAAGCGTGGTTATTTAATTCAAATTCGAATTTCCTTTTTCCAACAATAAATTCATGATTACGATTAATTCTGGGAAACGAAATTTTGTTTTAAGTATTAAGTTAAGGTGGAACAAGCTTCTGATAAGATTTTCTTTCTTGCTTTTGCCTAGGGTTAGACATAAGGGTAAATGAGGAAAACAACAACACATATTCATGGCTTTTAAACGATGCTGTTAGTTTGGTAAAGAGCAAAACATACTTAACACACACAATACACAGTGTCAAAGTGCCAAACGAACATTTATACATATCCATAGAAAAAATTCCGAGCACATCTTATATATACCAACTCCATTATGCTGTTACTGCATTGTGAATATGTTAGCGGAACAACGAGAACTCTTTGTTCATATCAAACAGGTTTCGAGTTTTGCATGCAATGCAGGCATTGTGTGCATATATTGTCCCGGAAATTTTTAATCTAAAAATTATATATATATATATATGTATATATTGTACACATTCGCAAAAATGATACGAAATTTTACTTTTATGTTGGTTCATTGTATGTTACTATCGGCTATGGGATGTCCTATTCTGTTAATTTAATGATTGGCAGGCTTGATTGCGCATATATATTAAACATGTATTTGTATCCAATTCAATTTGTAAGCATTAAATCTTTACACCTATTTTAAGTTTTTTTTATGTTTAGTGGTGCTTGTTCCTTAATTTTCTTTTCTTTTCATTTTTTTTTTTTTTTGTTTTTTAAGAATAATAAAAAAAAACTTTCTGACCCTATTGTAATGCTAATAGTGCCGGCAAAATGAGGCTTTTTCACTTTTGTGCTATTATGTATTGTTTTGTTTCATTTTATAACGCGGCAGGCATTTGTGACGGTTTGTCGTAGTTTTTTCGTTGGTACTGTGATCTTCTACGTTAGTAAGAATCTTCCCATCGACGATGGACCTCTGGCGAAAAATTAATGATCTTAACATGCACAGCCTGAAATTTTTCATTTTTGGGTGGTATAGCGCAAAGGCGATATTTGACCTCATCTCCTGGCATCGGAACGTACTCGCCCTCGATGCTATAGATGTTAGTTGTAGATGTTGGCAGGGGAAAGTTACGTACAATTTGGATCAATAGAAAGGAATTTTCGCATAAGCTTTGTGAGTGAAAGCGTAAATGTCCAATAGTGAAAATGTACTTACTCGGATATGTGGCAAAATAGATCCTCGCCGCCAGCACTTGGAGTTATGAAACCATGGCCTTTAGTACGACTAAAGGATTTCACAATACCGGTAACAATTGGATTTTCCAAAGCACGAGCAGAACTGTACAGAGAAGTAAAAACCGTATGAGATAAAGGTTAATACGAATAGAAATGCAGCATGCTCGGTCGATATTTCTTTATTTCTACCGATTTAACAAAATGAAAGATTCTACCTACGTTGAGGCAGTTCTAGTGCGTCTTGTTATAATAGGACTCGGCAATTGCAGAGCGGAAGAATTAGGACTATTGCTAGTACTGCGGCGACAAATCGGCACCGGTGGCTTTCCAGGTGCAAGTTTTTCCATTGTATCGGCGGCCTGAGACATTTATATAAGTATTTTCAAATTGTTGGATTTAGTAGATTTCAGCAGATTGAAACACGTTAGGTATTTCAACGCGGTGAGTATAACTCTAATTCTTTAAATTCGTTTATATTCCGCAAAGGGAAATGCGCTTTATTTTACTTCGAATTCTCATACGTTTAACGCTAGAAGCTAATTAAAAACTACCGCAATTTCCTATAATGTGGCAAATTATTTAATCAACTATTTTTTGTACACAACAAAATCAACTAAAATAATTTTGGGTGCTGCCAAATCTACAATCTATCTATTTGCAATTTCCGTGATAGAGTTACCATGCAGCTTTCCTAAGCACACTACAAAATATGATAATTAGATTATGTTTTTTGCAAATTAATTAAAGCATTGATTATTATTGTCAGTAATAAGCTTTTTAAAGTAAAATTATACCCTAGTGCTGTAGACTTTAGTCTTAAAATTTATTCCCTAGCTAAATGAAGCACAACAATAATAAATAAAATTATTGTATCATTTGGCAAGTGTGTTTTTTGTTTTAATGTCTTCTGAATAAAAATAAGTCGTCGGAAATGCAATTTCAATAAAAATTCACACAATGATTAACTTTCACATTTTACATATGTAATACACATAATATTACATTTCACGCAATTTAATGAAATTTTGAATCTGTATATGAATTAAACAAACAAAAAATAAGTAGTTAATTTATTACGTTGCAAATGCGTAATTGCAAACATGAAGCTATATGACGTAGCATGTATATGTTATTTCGATTGACACGCCTGTAATTGTTGCGTAAATGTTAGGTTGCGGAGAAAGAAGTCCACTATTTTTACGTGAACTTCGAGACTTTTATTACATTTATTATATACTGTTTCAGATTACCGATATGGATCAAATGTTCAATGTTTTGTTTTATAATTTGTTGCCATTTTAAAGTTAGTTTCATAACACGCCTGTGATAGAAGTGTTGGTCCCTATTGGCGAAAAAGTCTGGTAATTGATTTTCTCAGTCTTCTCTTGATGCCCATTTCTTATCACTAGGGAAATTTTACAATGCAAGAAAAACATGCTAATCGCCTGGTGCCAAGTCCGGCCTATACATTGAATACATCAAAACTTCCCAACCGAGACGCCGGAGTTTCCGGCGGGTTACTATTGACGTGTGTGGCCTGCTGGAATCTGGAACAACCGTCCTGTTGGTCAGTTTTGGCCGTTTCTGGTCAATCGCTGCCTTCAAAAGGTCCATTTGTTGAGAGTAGCGATCCGAATTTAGTGTTTGTCTATATGCAAGCAAATCATAATAAATGATTCTTTCCCAGTCTCACCAAATGCTGAACCTTGCTGGCCGTAAGTCCTGGATTGATCGTCGTTTGAGTTGCTTTACCGCTCATTGACCACGATAGTTTCCGCGCAATGGTGTCGTATGTGTATCATTTCTCATCCCCAGTTACTATCGGTTTAAGAAATGGGTCGAATTCATTCCGTTTCTCCAGAGACTTCGCAGATGGAAATTCGATCTATCATGTTTTCTTCTGATAATTGATGTGGCACTCAAAAATCAAGCTTCTTTTTGAAATCAGCTTTGCGTAAGTGGTTTAAAGCTGTTTTATAATCGATTTTTAGCTTCTGGGCGATGCTACGATTGCTAACACGTCGGTCATCTTCGATCATTTCTGTGATTTTATCGGCATTTTCGACGCCGGGACTGCCTGTCCGAGGTGCAACTTTAACATCAAAAATATCTAAACGGAATCAACGAGACCAAAATTGCGCGTAATTGGCTGTTACAGTATAGGGACTTTAAACAAGTGTACCGAATTTCCTCTTTGTTGGCTGCAATTTTTAACACCCTGTAACTCACAACTAAAAGGACCAAACAAAAAACTACAAAAGAATTTTTTTAGCGCGAAATGTCGCCTTTCCAATGAGCATAAATCTGAAAGTGTTTTATCGATACTTTATGAGATGTCTATCATTACAGCCATCTACCGACAAATAATGGATTTCTTTTTCTCCCACCTATTATATTTCCTAAAACACTTTTTGGGCTCAAGGTGATTTTATAAATTGGTATTATCCGTCATGTGCATGCAAATGTAGATCGCCTGCAAAATTTTGCTGCATGTAATTGAAATTAATGGACATGAATTCTTTCTAAGTTGTACGTGAACTTGTAGATTTACTGATATTCTCAGCTTTTATAAATGGGTTCTTTTCCACTTCGTTTCGCTTAAATAAAAAACTTGTCGGTATTTTAACGTACGCAAAGTTAAGATGTTTTGTATTTTTTGATTTGTGTAGCAAAATTTGGAAAAAAAAAGATAAAAAGTATTCATTAGATCTATATTAATTACCTAAGTCGGAAGTCGATAATGGATGAAGAAAATGATCATGATTATGCGGTCAATGTTGTTTCGGAGGACTCTGATACTGATTTCGAGGATCCTATCATACCTTTGCGAAGAAGAATTCTTCGAGTGTATGTACAGAACTCAACAAACCCAAGTGCACAACAAAGCCGAGCAAGTCAGGCCAGTGTTAGATCTAGCGCAGCTCGCTTGTTACCAAGCAATACTGATCATGATTACTTCTCTTCTACTGGGTCGTCGAGTAGCGCATCTTCGCTTTTTATGAACGCGGTCTTCGAAGAGGATGACGATAACCAGTCAAATACGAGTTCGTTATTAACAATTAATAGCGCTCCAGGCACACTCGAAACTGGTAGGACATATTCATAAGTCATAGCTGTGTTTAAATTCACACCCAAAGTATATTTTTTTTTGTCTAGATAACACAAATCCACAGTCCTCGAGTTCCGAAGACAATAACGAAATAGAAATAGAAGTAGCATCTGGTAGCAATGAGACTAATCAGGAAATAGGTAATAAGAATTTTTAATTACGAGCTCGAACTTTTTCTTTACTTAACAATGAAAATGAACGCCATATAGGTGATGGCAATGAGCCGGAGGCCGTTGTTGCAGACAATAATAACGATGTACTTACTTCGCCCCAACCAAAGAAACGTAAGCGCTTATCAACCGAGAAAACGACGCACACTACTCCGAAAGTTAATGAAAATTCGCCGGAAAATGACGATGATGGCCTAACATGCTCGATCTGTTTCGATGTGTGGGAAATGTCAGGGGAACATCGATTAGCTTCGTTGAAATGTGGTCATCTTTTCGGTGACTCGTGCATAAGAAGATGGTTGAATGAGAGTGCTCGACAAACTGGCACAAGGGCATGTCCACAATGCAAGACGAAAGCCCATCCTAAAGAAATTCGTTACATATACGCCAAACGACTACGCGCTGTTGATCGCAGCGAAGAGCATCGCATGCGCGATGAACTAGGCGTTGAACGTAATCGCACGCAAAGCTTGGAGTCCGAGCTTAGCGCACTTAAAATGTCGTATACAAATATTGCACAAAAATTGAAACGTGTCGAAGCTGAATCAGATCGCATGAGATTGTTACTTCAAAACGGAGGTGGCGGCACTACATATACAGCCGGTGATTCCCGTAAATCCTTACAAACATATAAATTATTTTTGGAACGTAATGTGGAGATTTCGCGAGAGCCGGGTAGCCGAGTAATGGTCTACGCCCATTTGCAATCTAGCATGATTGTATCGCAAAAAAGCTCCAATGGGCTATTCCCGGGTTATGGGTTGCGGTTTATCGACACTCCGACCTTTAAGCCATCAACATTCCTGCACGCCTCTAGTAAATTAATACGCGACATAAGTTTATCTGTGAACCAACAGTTGCTGGCAGTTACAAGCATGGAAGTGCGTACCAAACTATTTGATTTACGTAATAGACAAGCATCAGCAACTTTTATGTCAGCTGACAAACCTATATGGTCCTGTTCACTAGATCGTAACAGGGAGTATTTCCTTTATTTGGGCACACAGCATGGTAGCACCTGTGTGTTTGACATACGTTTCCCAGAAGCAATATTAAATGAATTTAAAGCGGAGGCTGACTCCAGTCCCGTTATTAATGTCGCCTCCATGGCTCCTAGTAGCCAGTTTCCGTTTGGTGGTTTTCTCGTATGCAAGCTCACTTCATTGTGGTTCTATGAATATTCATCATCATTAAGAGAAACGACGCCCTGCCGGCTGAATGTTGACGGACCGTTTACCTCGTTGAAAGTTGATGTTGCCCAGGACACAGTGCTTGTAACGACACGAAGCCGGCTGTGTAATCATGAAGAGCGTTACATTTTAGGAAAAATAGATAAAATCGATGGCAGTGTCATCTTCAGCATTAGTATTACATTTTATGGTTCAAAATTCACAAATGTTATGACACGTTCCTCACAGATTGCGGTCCAATCTAATACATTAATCGCTGCTTACTTACAGGATACGAAAATGCTCACTTTATTTGACGTTAAACAAGAACAACGCTTGCAATCCTTACCTGTTCAGGATGTTGTCTACGATACATGTCCTATCTATACAAACGACCGAATATATCTGGCAGCATTGACCGACTCCAAATATCGAATATATCATCTAACAACTTCCACCTAGTCGATAATAACAAGCAAGCCTATGAACGCCTATCAAACACAATGCGACTACTTGGCATGTAACTAGCAAAAAACAACAACAAAAAACAGAACAAAATAAATAAACTTTAACTTTAAATAAATTGGAATGAAGTTATCACAAATGTAAATGTGCTATTTTATCCTTTCCGTTGGATCGAGACTGAAAACAAAAAGGCGAAACTGTATTTGGTGTAGACTGATTCTATTTTTTAATCACGTGCTATTTACTTGTTATTATTACCTTTGAATAAATATGTTTCAAATGTGTAAACCGTGTTCGTTTGAAATTTGTAGCTTTGTCGTCCTTCCGTTCAATCAATTCATTCACTGCTCAATTATAATACAAGAGTGGTGCTGTCAAGTCGAATGTCTGCAGCATATAAGTCAGCATTATAACAATAACAACAACAAGCAGCAAGAGATTTGTAATTTTCAATTATCTAACAGTTATCGACGATGGCGGTGGTATGACATGACCCATTGATACGCTGACACGTTGCAGCACGAGAAAAGTTTTCAATTACAGCAAACAGATATATAACTTGTAGGAGTGCTAAAAAAAGAGAGCGAGTAATCAATTTTGCTATCCTTAGATGATTTATGAGCAAATTCTATAAATGTCAATATCTTCCGGATCGATTTCCCCTGTTCTCTAAACGCGGCGAACATTGAACGGTTCGCTATCTTTCTTATTCAAATGCTTGGGATACAAAATGTGTGTGTTTGTGAGCATGCGCGTACTTACAGTGGCGCTCGATTACCTATCGAAGATATTTGAAATAAAATTGAAATGAATTTGTTTTTCTAAGTATTTATTAAATATTGCGATTGAAGGTATGATTTATTTAATTATAGTTTACACGCTGTAGTCAAATAGATGTAACTGTTGTGTTTGTATGTTTATTACACAAATAAAGGGGATCAAATGTACGGTATGGTGTGATTGATTGACTGTTGGATATGATCTCTACACAAGTTTAGATGAGGCGGAAATTTTCTATGCTACGTATACTTGAAAACAATTCAATATATTTCTTATATAAGAACGAATCTTTTACATAATACGGTTTTTTTTTTTTTACTTTTCTTTATATACTTATTTAATGTATGTATAATTTCGTAATAAATTATTTTCTATAATTTTTTTTTTTTTTTTTTTTTTTTGCTTTTTTTGCTAACAATAAACTTCCGATCAGATGATCAGTGCTGTTGAGTTTTTAACGATAATCGATAAAATGTTAACATTTATCACCGTTTAAAATCGCCTCTTCACTCACTCTCTTCCCTTATTTCGTTAGGATGCCTGATGATTTTGCATCAAAATCGCCATATCAGCGATTTAAATATAATTTCTTCATTTCTTCATTCTATACGCTTCTCTTCGATAATATTTTCCTTTAAAGTCTAAGACATTTCAATTGATTTATTAAGATCTAATTATAGAAACTTAACATTACCACGCTTAGCATAAGAGTCTACAATCGGACCAATATCATGGCGTTGTTTACCGAAATTTGGTCAAATCCTTTATCTTCTTGTTCGACTACGTTCTTCAGTCATTTAATCAATAACTAATTGCATATAAGAAATTATTTAACATAATCAGAACTTGCTTCGAATAAGAGTTCGATTACAATCATAATATAAATGCATTTGATATTAATTCCCTATGCGTGTGTTTAAATGATTTCCGGCTTGATTATGATTATGATGATGATGATGATGATGATGATGATGATGATGATGATGATGATGAAAACTTTACCATTAGGCTATTTATTGGAAATATTTTTGTGATCTCAGCATATGAAGCACATACTCTCTCTCTCTCTCTCTCTCTCTCTCTCGTCCTCTTTGTTTCTTACACCCCTGCAGCCCAACCGTTCGATTTAGACTAACAAGTTTCGAGCCGAACTACTCGTAAGTCGATTTGATTGTATCTCTAGGCTTAAACCCGATTGATTTTATAAACTAGCATTTAACAGAAAGCAATTTGTCTTGTATTGCTTTTCTCGTCCGCATTGTATGATTATGTTAAGAACTTTAATGTACATTCATTCACATGTTTTTTTCTTTTCATGTTTGTTCTCTTTTTCATGCTAAGTTCTTATAAACTTCAGGTTAAGTTTCTATATTTAGATCATGAACTTTGGTTGCATTTTAATTATTTTAACGTTTTCGTTAAAGAACGCTTTTCATCATAATTTAGATCATTTTTCATACAAAAAGGCATACATATGTTTCTTCGTCACTTTTATTTTCTCCGCTTAAGGACATTTCATTACAAAACAAAACAAAAGAAAAAGAAAAAAGGTCTCCAATACACGTATGTTTATAAATGTGTATCATTTTCGAACATAATTATATTTTATTTATTATTTATGATTTTTGGTTCTTTCGTCTTTTTTTGTTTTCATATTAAAAAAAAAAAAAAACAAAAAAAAAAACAGTATATATATATATATATATATATATATAAATGGGGGTTTTTTTTTTTTTTTTTTTTTTTATCTTTTGTTTTTATTATATAAATGCTTTTCAAAAATGCTAAATGTTTACCAATCGCGATCGACAATATAAAAAAATTATTTCGTATTTCACTTGGTTTGGGGTATGCTGAGGGCTTGAGTTACTATTGTTTAGAAGTGAAAAATACAATTTCTTTCATTATTTGCATATACTTTTGAAGTATGTTTCGATTTTATTTCTTTGTTTACGTGATTTAATTCTACATTTTTTTTGTTTTTTATTTTTTATTCTTTTTTTTTTTTTTTGGTAATTAGTTTTTATATAGACAAAAATACGTTTGTATTGTACGTACATTTGTGAGTGAATGAATTCACATATATGTATAAGTTTTAATTTAAAAAAAGGGGGAAAAAAGAAGGAGAATTAAAGAAACTTTATCGAGTTCATAACTTTTCCAGTCATCAATTACTTTTACATGTTTTTAATTGTTTTTTTTTTTTTTTATTTATTTATTTATTTTTTTTTTTTATTTTATTTATATAGTCTTATAATTAAAATTTACAAAACTATAAAAGCTAGAATCACTTACAAACTAAATAGATAAAGGTGGTGTAATACAAACGTAAATACTACATGAGTATACATACAAACAAATTCATTCATATTGAATTTTCGTGAAAAAAAGAGTAGAAAGGGAGGAAAAATTAAATGAAAGGGAGATAGCTTCGAATGTTATAAAATTTCAATGCGTACGAGTAGACGTAACTACAACTATCGTGAATGCGTAGTAAGAACAAAATAAAGTAAGCGTCGAATGCGACGCACATATAAACTAAATCAGTCATTACCAGTTAACGTTACGGCGGCAACATGGAATATCGTTTCCGTTCAGCAAAGTCTTTTTAATCAATACGAGCGTAACGCGGCACAATGTCGTTACTAATCCAAAAATTACAATTCGGATAATCGCTCTGCGACAATGGATCCTGGCCGACGTTAATTACTCGCCTCCGCGGATCATACTGTGGTACGGTGCCATGCGATACGTAGTAGTAGAAGAGCTGTTGCATCGATGAAACGAAACGTCGTTGTTCTACTGTGTGGGGCTCGTAACGTCCCATAATAGCCTGAACGTCAGCGTCGACAGTAGCCAATTGCTCTTCGCCAGCACCTTGGGTGACCACATAAAAGGGAGCAGATGGTTGAAGACGGGCATTAATTAATAGCGGACAAATGGTACGAATGTCAGTTATCATAGACACAAGGGCTGGATAATTGGTGGCATTGTAGCGCCGTATGGCTTCGTCGGTTAGATTAAGAGCTCCAATTTTTGACGATTCAATGAAATTTCTGATTTCTTCCGCTGTCCAATTCGCGAAACGTCTGCGCAATTTCTCAGTGTGAGATTCATGAGCTGTGGTGCCCATAACTAAAACGGGATCGCCGGCATGCTCTTTTTTCCATGATTCAGCTGGATGCTCCTGTAAAATATCTCCATCCAAAACCAGCCATTCATGATGGGCGGTCTTATTCTCCACTGCGGTGGGAACATCAACCGGAAAATGCAGCCATGTGTCTGGGGTTGCATCCCATATTTTCTCCGCAGAAGCAGCTCGTAAGCATTGCACGTCTTGACACTCTAACGCCTGCAAAAACTCCTGATTTCGTTTCTCCGATTCAACTAATGGTTTACCCGGATATATGGCCGAAGCAGATGATATCCAAGCACGTGTATACAATCCTTCAACCTTTTTCGAGGTAATCAACGCAGTTACTAAGGTGCCACCAGCTCGGTGCCCCAATATAGTTATAGACTTAGGATCCCCACCAAAATGGACAATATTTAATTTGATCCATTTTAGGGCAGCGATAATATCGCTTAAAGCATAATTGCCTGACGTGTGAGGATAGGAGTCTTTTGTGAGGACTTCCACAGCTAGGAAACCAAATGTTCCCAAACGGAAATTGGGTCGTACGTAAATCACGTCGTGCGAACGGGAGTAGCGTGCAGATGGACGTAACACACCCGGCGAAGGCCCGGTTAGACTCTCGGCGCTTATCATTACAATAACAGGCAACGGGCTATCGTAGCGAATGTGCGGTGTAATCACGTCCAAATACAGACAATCCTCGTCGCCCACAACTGTACCATTTCCTAACATCTGGGTGCACATTGCACTCGAGTTGTGTGCCTGCAATGTTCCATTCCAACAGTCTTCAATGCCTTCAATAGTTTGAGCTGATCGCCAACGTCTGTCACCAGTTGGCGGCAAAGCATAGGGAATACCACGAAAGGCAAAGGCTCCGTCTTCTTTTAATCCCTCGACCATACCGCAACCGGTAACCGCATCCATAAACCGGCCCTCTCGTATAGGCGGTGACGTTAGCGTTTCATATGAGAGCACGTAACCGATGACAGCAATCAAGAAAATGAATAAGAGGATACCTAATGCGATGAGAGCATCGTCGACGGAACATTTATAAGAACGCAAACGTTGACAAAACGAAATCTGTATATCCTCGGCATCGCTGAATGTCTTCTCTTCGGAGGCCTGCTTTATTTCTCCACTTGGTGTTTTTTTCAGCTTAGAGATCTCATCTACACCATTATTCTTCGGAGACGCTTTATCTACGCAGTCTTGGTCTTTGAGAGAATCGTCTAATGTCTCCATCGAAGCGAGACCAGCTTTACCCATACCCAGCTCTACGTCATCATCGGGCGACTTCTTCGGTATCATATTAGCAATAGGCAGTTTTATAGCATTCAATAAACCGCGTTTTGGTGGTGGACCGTCCGAGTTTGTTCTCATATTACCCTCAGATGCGGGCCCTGCTTCAGCGGTGGCCTCTACAAAGGTAAACAAATGAAAAAGAGAAAAACAAAAAATTAATTTTGATTACGACCAAAACCTTACGTGCACGCACGTGTGAACGTACTCCTGAATTTGATTTTTTAAGCACTTACCGCTTTTTGTATCGGCATCTCCAGTTGAAGCCGCTTGTTGTTTAGCTTGTTTTTCTGCCGCTGGTTTGCGTACAAAAAAATCGCGTAAACGTTTTCCAAAATTCTTTCCAGGCTTTTCATCCTTTTTGGCTAACTTAACCTCACTGGTTGTCTCTTCCTTGTGCTCCTTTTCAAGCAGTTCACCATCGGCACCGTCCCCGTCAACTCTCGGCTTGGATTTCATAAAAAATCCCGGCAATTTTAGCCCACCAATTGGGATCTTCTTTGGTTTAACTTCTCGATCCTCGGTGGAAATTTTCTTATCGTCACCGTTGTCATGATTTTCTTCATCGATGGTCGTTTTAGCATCGCTCTCTACCGGTACATCAATGATTTCTTCACTCGTATTGGATTGCATTTCTTCTGAAGCCTTTCGCTCGGTAACAGGAGTGGTCGGTTTGGAATTCGATTTCTTTTTGTTATCAGCAGACTTTTCTGAATGTGGTTCAATCGATTCTTCTTTCTTCTCTAACATTTTGTCCGTCTCCTTGGGCTCTTCTGCACTCTCATGTTGAGTAGCACTTTCCGTTGCGGGGGTCTCTTTTTCCTCGAGCTCACCCATTCCTAATTTACTTTAACTTCTCGATTGCTCACTTATTTTATCACGATTTTCTTACTATATCAGCGATCTCTCAATTTTTCTGTAATATGTCGAAAATTAATATTTTTTATTCGCTCAATGTACAAAAATGCTTTTGACTTATGTAAGATGGAAAATATATATTTGGCACCGTAATACCTGCCTAAGGCATGAGCCATTCGATTTCTTATAGCATGGGTTTCTTAGCCTAAACATTTAAAGCCAATGCATATGAAACAAGTGCCTCCCTGATGCTTATATTGTGAGACAGCCGATTCATTATGTGTATGGAAGATTGATGACATTTGAAATTTTTTTTTTTTTTAAAGGTTTTTTGATGGAATCAACTTGAATTAAATAATCGCGATATCTTAACCCTGATGGGCGAAAACCAAGCAGCGCAGCCGATATCTACTTTAAGCCTTTTTTCGCTCGAGAAATATCTACTTTCGGCAGACTATGAACGACAACGCAATGGAGCTTGCTTTTGCGACTCTTAACCAGTGAAAACATTATAGCCGGGCTAGGCCGACTATTGAATACTCTGCAGTACATTGTCTAACATAATTTTTATTTTGGCAGCAGAACACAAAATTTTATACTCTTTTTTTACATGAACTTACTGTTGTGGAACTGTGGATTAAAAATTAGACCACTTTGCAAATAAAGGCTTACTTCGTGGAGGTACGTGTTCGAAATACAGCACAGTTAATTTTTGTATCAAATTACTGTGATTACTGTGGTTAATTTTCATCATAATATAATAAAGCTTAAACTCTTTTGCCCTAGGTAACCAAAATTTTCACGAAATTCCTTATATAGGGTAGGATCCACAAATAGGCGTACATTGTTCAAATTATGTATGGTTGTCATAGTCATAATATATTGAAACTTAAACTGTTTTGCACTAAAATACAAAAATTTTCGCGAAAGTCGTGTAGAATTCAAAAATAGTCGTACCTGGTCCAAATCTTGAACAATTAATTTTTATATCAAGTAGTTATTATGCGTTAATTTTCATCCATAATATATTAAAATGTAAAATTTTTTACCCTAAAAAGGATCCAATTTCGCGAAAATCCTTGCAAAGGGTAAGATTCGAAATATAGGCTGAGATGGTCCGAATTTGGTATAGTTAATAATTATAGTTTTCTTATCTTAAATTAGACCTTTTCATCATATGAATTTCAGTATTCGTTATATGACAGGGTGCTCAGCCAGTCCAAAGTTTTCACACCAATTTAGAATAGCGAAATAGTATTACATAGCCACGTTTTTTGAGAAATTTTGAAAATAGCAGTTTTTTCCATACAACGACCTGTCAAAATGGGGCATTATATGGGGAGTGGCTGAAAAAGTGTACCGATCCAAACTATTTTCAATAGCGTGTGCCCTTGTTCAAGACGGTTCAAGACGCGTCGGTGTACCGAATTTCTACGAAATATCTCAAAAATGGTTACAGGTAGTTTGAACACAAATTGACGTGGACAGCCAGCAGACGGACGGACAGACATACAAAAGGGGTGAGAAAATGCTTCTGAACTGATCGGTACAATAAAAAGTGGGAGTATCTTAAGCCTTTCCGCATGTTACATACCTTCGCACAAACTTAATACACCCAGTACCACAAGTGATATGGGGTATAAAAATATGTACACGTCAGGGATCATTAAAAAAGTTTTAATTGAATTTTCTGAATAAATCCGTTCACTTATTCAAATTGTCCGTTTGACGTATGATCTCTCATCTGATCTTTTTGATTCTATTCCTGATTGAAAAACACGTTCAAGTTTCAAGTTTCCATGAAGGCACTTTTGTACTTTGGGAAGCTGTCATCCGCCATGCAGTGCTTTTGGTGATTGTTCGGTATGCCAGATATGGGAAAATTATTAGTACGTGACGACCATATGTCATATTCAGTCACTTGATATATCACAGCGGCTGCCGGCGTATATTTGCGCCAGTCATTTATTGGCTTACAGCAGCTGAGTACGGTAAGGTTTAGAAAGATAGTATCAAGAACTATACCTCAGTCAGTATCCAACAAGTTTTGTGAAAACATCGCCTTTAGCATTAAGCTGTTAATAGACAACACGTGTCGGATAAAATGCATCCTTTTTTTTTTTCAATTTCCTTTCAGTCACACTATACGTAAAAGCTTAGGGCGATTAAAATTTGAATGTGTAAGTTTGGTCTTTCCAGACGCCCAAGCTTTTATATGTAGTCACTTAAAGTCACTTAAAACTGAAACAAAAGCTTTTTTACAAAACAATTTTTTTTCTTTTTTATATAATAAATTTTTCAGTTTTTACTACACTTTTGCCTGATATCAATATGAAGAGGATTGTCAAAGGAAAAAAGGATTCGCCATGTCGTGGCGTCCCGCCAGATTTAATAACGTAGCGCGTCACATTCTATTCTGTAAATGATTTTACTTGATACCCATACCAAGGGGATTTTTTTTTTTTTTTCACCCAAGAAACGTCCCCAGCCGCGGTCGGGTACGACTGACGAAAGGGTATGCGCCAAATCGGCCGACTAAGCGTCGTAAGCACTGTAACTACGAGCAAAGCAAAATGTACTGTTCTTGAGCTTTGAAGCGGCAAACATTGACTTGGGAATCACGATTCCTACCCACTCCGCTACTCATGCCTACATCGAGAGGATTTTAAGGAAGAGATAATTCGCCAGTTATTTTCGGCCGCCATTTGAATGATTTGAGCATGATCGAATCGCTCGGATATACGAGAGTCTTGTCCCTGAAATATTGCTCCGCATTTTTTATGCTGGTGCGGAACTAAGTTAAGTAAGGGAAAGCTCTTAGAAAATCAATTAAAAATTCGATTATTTGTTCAAATATTTTATCCTAAGAAAAATTGAACATTTTCAAGTGACTGTCATCATGCCCACACGTACAGCTGGACACGCAGTCAAACAAAAACAATAATAATTCGAGAATTACAATTAAACGCATTTTGCCGCAATTTTTAAAAGTCGGTTAGCCAGCCATAGGCTAACTTAATACACACACAGTTATCTGTTATGTGCATGTACAAAGCACATATACACATATTTCTATATAACATATATTTTTTTGCTGAGAATGAATTGAAAAAAAGGCAAAAAAAAAAAACACACACACACACACACACACAAATTCGTGAAACAACAGTATCGATATCGTGAAATATACAAACGTGAGGAGCAAATCGTTATGAAAAAAAAAAAGGGGAAAAATTGTGTCGGGTCATGGCTTACGCATGAATTTACACACATAGGCCGGCTTGTCAAGATTTGTGCGCCTTTAAGTGATATGAAAACGCCAGTCATCCGAAGATAATACAGCAAAAGCTGCAGCTGCAGCAGCAGCAGAACATGTTCGCTTGCATGCACGCGTTTGTTGTAATATACTTTATTAAAAGTTTGAACTCGGTGTCAAAAACTGCCGCATCTAATCGTTAAATCGCTAAATATTAAACAAAACATTAGGTTGTCCATTAGAGAGAGCGAGAGAGAGAAGCCCAGAACATATACGCATACGATATATGCACATAAGGCGAGAGAGAAGCAAGCAATCAGACAACAAACCGTTACAAAGTTCAAAGCTGTTAAAGCAAAACTTTTACGTATTCTTATGCATTTGCACCATCAGCCAGCCATCAGGCGCATATTCAGACACATTTAATTTAACGTACAGTGAGTCTCATTAACATAGGCTTTTCTCGCTCGACAACAACTAGACGCTCGTTAATCTTAATCCATTGTCCACACAACAACTTCAGAAACATAGCTTCATTAATGATGGGTTTTCTTCATATAACGAATGATACGAGAAATTAATATTTGGCGGGGCATCCGTTTTGCTTAGTAACGTGATTTAAATGTTTTGACGCCTTTTGAACAGTTTCCCTTGTGTAGGGAACAGGGATCGTAATCCATTCTTCTTACAGGCTATTTATCAGATCTTGGACGGAGGGGATTGAGTGTTTTCGCACGTGGCGATTTCAATTCATCGCACACAGTTTTGATGTGCTTCATGCCTGGTGATTTTTGGAAGAGGGTGAAGCACTTTGGGGCACTTATAGAGGAGGCATTCTTGAATTACTCTTGAGGTGCCCGCGCCCTCTCATTTGGAGTGTTTCCAAAGTACCCAGTTTGTCCGCCCTATTTTTCAAATTTTCCTTCAATGCCCTGGAAAAACCTTCCTCGTTTACAATGCCATCCATAAACAGCAATTTTCCGACTCCATTGGTCCAATGCATGCCAAACTAGAAGATGACCATCGCCATGTTCGCCGTAAGCTGTTGGTACAAGAATGTAATAGGAAGCTAAGACTAGGATTTGCCCAGGAACACGCCTAATTTTTAGTGGAAAAAACGAACTCGGCAACGTGTTTTCCCTATTCCCACGAAAAAATCCCAATATTATGCTTTCAAACTTATTTAATTTTCCTGGCTACTGGAATAGTGTTTGCTTTGTTTTTTTTTTTTATATTTTAGTGTATGTAAAAAAAAAAAAAAATACAGCCAAGTTTGGGCAATGGACTGGGTTTAACAAGCGTTCGCTTTTCGTGGAGCGAAAAAACGCAATATTAATGAGACTCACTGTACATAGCAATCCTAGAGAATCCGATTAACTGCCTATGAGCGTATGAGTATATGTACGTGTGTGCATATAAAGACTCAGATAGTTATTGTGCGTACACTTTGTGCGTACACATAAATGACTTTTGTTAGACTCCGGCTATGCATAGCTGCAACAAGAATGAGGTCAAATTAACAATCACACAAACGCATTCACATGAATATGGTTCATATTCATAAATGTTTCAATTTTTTTTTTTAAATGAAACTCATGTACAATAAAGATGAACTGCCAGTGCCAGTGCCGGTCCCGGTTGCATTGTTGTTCGCGAAATGAACTAAAACATGTAAGCAAACAAAGCATAATTCATTGAATTTTAAGTGCAAATTACAACAAAAGCGTGGAATTATATTTGATTTGGAGAGAATCTCTCCCGAGCTGATAGACATCGCTTTCAGTTCCCTTAGATATGATGTGAGCTTCGTCTCCCTAATGGGGATTCGTTCGCAAGTATCGAGCGCCAAGAGCCGTAAACATGTTACGAATAAAATTTCCAGATCCTTTGAACAGGGGATTTATTTATGGGGATATTATTATGGGGATAACTGAATGAAGGGACACCAATAGGTTATTAGCAAACGCAATACAACGCTCAACAATTGTTCATTGTTGAGATGAGACGTAGCAGCAGAAAGTACGGAACTCTCCGAAAAACCGTGTATCTCGGAGATGCTAGCTTGACAACATATACATAAGTACTTTTCGGACAAAGGGTGAAAATAATTCCCTCTACCACTCACTGCCCTTAGCCTTAGCGCTTTTGGCACATTCGCAATATTATTTTCCACTAATTTCTATTTCTATTTCGGGATAATGAGGCCAACCACCGGAAAGTGTTAGGGTTCGAGCAATTTTTCCGACCAATTAAATCGTACCTTTTCGATTAGAAAGTCACATGAGAAAAAGTTAGGGGTATATTTTTTTGATTCCAAATACAATCTCATTCGCCAAAGTAGATCTACAAGTGATTCCCCCCATATCGCTTATAGGGTCCCAAACGCGTCCTTCATATTTGACTTATCTTTCTTGCATCTTCATGAAATTGCATTAGAGCGCAAGTGACAAGCACTTCTGCCTGCATTATCCCTGTGTTGTAAATTTCATATATTTTTCTTGTTTTCTTAATCAATTTTCTGCAACACTTAACGAGGAAAACAGAAAGAAACGGGCCCTTTAAAGCCAAAGTTATGTGTATGCATGGGCCGTTTTATATTTGCTTAGCGTTCATTTTATCTGAAAGATAGGCGTGGCTGAATTGCGCAATTCGTTTGCTGACCTTTGCCTTCAATGCATTAATCACGCATCTAAGGACATTTTGCCATTCATCACAACAACAACGCAATGCAGATTGCATGCGTTCAATATATTGCAATAAGATTATGTGACTATATATTGGCAACTACCACCGCGAGGAAACAAAGGCGCACAAACAGCTCATCGTTGTTATTATTGAAATGTTCACATACCTCCGTAAAGTACAGTAAAGCACAAAATGCACAAAATGGTGATGAAAAAGTTATGAACGAAATCGCCGTATAAAAAAGGAAGAAGAGAAAAAAGAAAATATATAGCATGCACATATAGATAGATGCACGAACACACATATCCGTACGAAACGAAATAATGTGAACGCATGTGGATATAACTTTTAGTCCTAAACCGTCACCCGATTAATGCGAAAATTGGAAACGGTTCTTATTGAGGTAAAAGTAGGTTGAGGTATATATATATAAAGTCTGAATGAAAACATACAATGGAATTAATTAATTAATCTTCTCTGTTCTTCTTCTTCCTTCACAGCAACATGCAGCAAAGAAGAAACGATGAGAGAGCAATTTGCAGTTTAAAGTATTGCGTCTCTGCTTAAGTCCATAGCAAAAAGCAAGAAAAGATATGCACCTAATTCTCTTTTTGCACGAATTGTTTTCTTTGAATACGATTTTCAATAGTCTATAACAGTTTTCTATGAATTTTTTTAATGCATTTTTCTGATGAATTTTTTTCATGTTTCTACTACGAATATTTTCATTCATTCACTCATTTTTCACAAACATGCATTGCGTTACCTTGCGTCATACTTTTCTCAATTCGGTTAGATTACTGTTTTAGGCCTGCATCCAATCTACTATTTTTCTATTTAGCCAATATTTTTTTACACCAACTTTTTGGGAAAGGGAATTAGGTGTATATATATATATATATGTATATATGTACGTTACGCGGAAATCAATGTGACCTCTTAGCTTGTCAAATGTCGAATGGAATGGAATGGACTGAAGTCTCAGCTTGATCGCAATTAATAGCATTTGCGCTGTCATCGTGGAGCTTCAAATTTTGGCAATGAAATCAAACAAGCTCAAGCTGAGCGCTAGAACTACCGAGTGTCTCGTTTCGATGCGTTCTAATATTCGAACTTCAAAAAGAAAATTCTGAAGCAATCTACGATTCCTAATTTTAGTTTTCAAGATGCGTACTTCTACCAGAAGGGATCTTTTTAATCCCGGTCGAATTTATGGTCGAATTCCTCCTCCTTGAGTCAATTCATTTTCCATTTATATGTAATTGGATGAAAACGCGGAATGAAAATAGCAATGGACTGGTAAGTGAAAGGATCGGGACCACTTCTGGAACGAGTATGCAGATAGCTTTGACAAGTTTTCCGAAATATCTTCGCAAGAGCAAGACTCATAAATGAAAGGAAAGGGCAGTGCTTTTTTAAAGTTGTCTCAGTTTCTAATCTTGGGCAAGCGCGTATGCGGGCAGATCACAACCATTTTGTAATTTTCGGTCCCTAATTGATCAAGGAATACTTGTGGCAAATTTAAGTCTGACTCCTCGTTTTTGGTAGACAAACAATACTAACGCAAAATTATATTCCTCTCACACATCTACTTTGTCTTTTGGTTTATTTTTTGTACATACCCACCAGATGTCGTGGGTGTATATTTGCTAATGGCCTAGTATTAAAAGCGCTAGTTTTTTTTTCTGCCGCACAATAGCTGCTGGCAGCGCATCCAATATTATACGTTAGAGTTGCTGAAGCATTACAACAAGAAGCATTTTATGTTATGAAGAGATAGCATTAACATATCTGAATTTAATATTTGACAACATATTTTAGACACGGTAGGCGTGTCTTTTGAAAAGTTTAGATCAATTCCAAATTCTTTTGCAAATTTGTAGGCGATAACTTCACTTTCGCTAACCGGAGAATATTTGCCACAAACAGACAGATGGACAGACGGACTCTAAAACTCGCCAAGAGTTTATATACTTTTTCCCATATAAAGATTCAGCCCTTGTAGGAGCGTTTATACGCCAAAGAATTCAAAAAAATAATCCTATCTGATCCAAATGCCGAAATACTATTATTAAGTAACTTTTGTCGCGAAATGGTAAAAATTACAATATTTTTTCTTACAATTGAATTATCAAACGAGGCATTGTATGGGGAGTAATCGGTCCGAATAATTTTCAATAGCGTTCGTGCTTGGAACAACGATGACAGACATGGACAGACATCAGACGGACAGAAGCACAGGCGAGCTTAGATAGTTATGATACAACGTGCGTTTTGGTCAAGTCCTTCTTCTGCGTGTGACAACCGTCCGCACAAATTTAATACACTACTTGCAGATAGTGCAGATGGATAGAAATTCAATCGACTAGTCATACAATGGCTTATAGGAATTTAAAGAAAAGACACAAACACAAATGGATCGTGGGTCTCTTTAATCGCAAGCCCTTGAAGGACTCCTGTTCAAGCTATTAGCTGACCCAGCGAAACCCATCCACTCCGTTCTGCATATTGATCTTCGTCTTCTGTCAAAATACAGAATGATATGAAGACTATGTAACTGACAGATTCGTTGATTACTCTTTTCCAAACTCTTCTTCAGATTCTCTTCAGGATTATTGGTGAGTTATAAAACATGTTGGTTGTCGGTCTGATTGATATCGAAATGAAACGGAGATAACGTTCAACATATAATTCTTAAAATTTTTTTCTTTTCGTTCCTTGACTTTTGTTCCACAATAAATGCCAGGATAGCGTATATATGTATATGTATTGCAAAACAATTTGTTGTTTATGGATGACTTTCTCTCATTCTCGCAAATGTAGTTTTTCTTGTTTTGTTTTTGTTATAAAGGACTTTACACACCTAAATGGGTGGGGATAACTCTTTATAGATAAGGTAAAATATGAGACGCTTTCATACCTAGCATTGGTCGTTGGCATATAGAGAGGACAAGCATTGCTTTCGCGCCGTCGCAAATAGTTTTTAATAGCAAACAAAATGGTAGGCATCTAAACAAATTGCATACACGATAACAATGATAATGATGATGATGATGATGATGATACGGAAACTTTACTATATGCTTGAAAAGGTTTCTGTTCTGTAATAATAAACACACCTATGCACGGACATATATTGTATACATGAAGAGTAATTAATTGCCAATTTTACGGACATCAGTTCTTGACATTTCCTGTAAGCAAAGACAGAAGAGCAACACAAGCGTAACCAACCTTCCAATTGTATACTTTAATAACAGCAGCGATGTATAGTGGAATTAAAAGATTTATAATTTTCGTGTTATTCCTATTTTTTTTTTTCTTTTTTTTTTGTGAACTACACATATGCAGACGTACGCATTCCATCCACTCTATTATATAAACAAATTTGTGTCTGTGTTTTGTTTTCATTACCTTGTCATCACATTTCCAAATGTTAAATAAAAATAAATGGAAGAAAAAAAAAAAATTCCAAATATATTATTTGTTTATATTTGAAGCGTATTTGTTTATAAATGTATCCCAACAAGCGGAATATAACGCTAATGTTTATATATATGCTTTATTTATAATAACACATCTACTAAATCTAAAGTGTTGAAATTTTTGCTGTTATTGTAAACTGTTCAGTCATACCCACATACATACATGTACATATATATATATATATATATAGATATGCATATACTTGTTTGTATGAATGCTAACATTGACATCAACCAGATGATCAATAAAAATTAGATTATTTTTGAAGAAGACTCAAAAGTCTCTTTACTGCCTGTGTGTGTGTGTGTGTGTGTGTGTGTGTGTGTGTGCCCGCCCACACTACGGCATTGCATAATGTGCTTAGGTTTTATCTAAAAAAAATCACTTCTCCCTTATCGGTTTCAATTTTATTTGTTTATAAAAGAAAAGTAAGAAAACATAATTTTGCCATTGACTGACTATACGAGGCATTCTTGCTTTGTACAGTTTTGCAATTCATCTTCGATGATAATTAAGTTAGATATGATATCCTTACGATTGGTTGACTCGAATTTAATTCATTTTTTATATCACTCACTTTTGCAATTCGAAACTCACAAAAGCTTATATGAAACGTGTATGAAACAACGACGAATCTCTGATGGTTCTTCTTTTTCGTTTTATATCATTTCTTATAAATTTATTTAATTCACATGCATTTATGTTTGCATATACGCACAGGCATATTAGTGTGACATCACTTTACGGTTTATTTAGTTTGACTAAGACACAGACTAAGGCATATATCATTCACACACTCACACACAGATATATATATATATATATGAATATTAATATACATAAATACGTACAAATATATATTTATATATATATATATATATATATATATGTAAACACGTTAATGTAGAAAAACAAAAGGGGAAACGATTAATCACTTGCCGCTTATGTTTCGTTTTCGACGTATGCACCGTTTCAGAGCGTTATTTCAACTAGTCGCCGGCGCAATAAAACCTCAACAATTTAACATAGATTCGAGTACAGAATCTGAAAAAAAAAAAAAAAAAAATCTTTTTTTTTTCTTTCCTTTGTTGTTTTATATTTTTCCAGAACGACTACTATTGCAACTGTTGTTGTTGTTGCTGTTTACTGTTTTGTTGTTTTTGTTGTGTTTGTTGCCTTAGTCGCATATTCTCAACATATAACTTCAACTATTGCACGCGTAGTATGCAGCATGGATTGATTGTCTGTTGAAAGAGAAAATGCCACGTACTGAGCGTCATGTCTTATATAGCTTTGTAAATGTGCTTACAAATTACATAGAAATGCATAAACATAGACTAATACAATCGTTCACCGTATTAACAAGAGAAAAATTTCATACAAACAACAACAAAATTGGAAGAAAATGTATTCAATGCCTTTACGGGTATTAGATACGAATTAATATAAGGGATGTTTTGGAAGCCTTTCTGTTCTTTCTACATTCTATGACCATTTATATGCAGACGTATATATATATATATATATATAGATATAAAGATATATATATATATAGATATAAAGATATATATATATATATATGGAACAGAGGGAAATATTGCAAAAATTTAATCTTAAGCTCCTTCTCGCATACTCTTAGATAATTTACATATTCATTAATAAAATGATTTGACGAACTCCCTTAATGAGTATAGTATGCACTACTCCCCGTTAAGGCCCATTTTTCCATTCATTTCTATTCATTTCTACTACGATTTTAAAGATGTGAGGAACAAGCGTCCAAACTTCTTAAATTAGAAAAAGTACTGCTTGCTCCGCAAAAATATCATACGCTCCGCTCCCTCTTGGGCCGAAATAATTTTATAATAATTTTTCCCAAGTTTGGCCCTTCTGTTTAAGTTTATTCAGGTTTGGTTAAAAATATCTTTCCAACCGCAACAAGGTTACTGTTAGTTCTTTCCAACTTGAAGTTTCCTGATATCAATTTAATTAAAGGGTCCACAATACGTTTATACGCGACATATTTTCCATCAAAATAATCATTTGACTGTATCTTAAGGGACATGTCATATAGACGAGAGATGATGTTTCAATCGTAATTGTACAAAGACTCTTGACGGAGGAGAAGATTTCAAAGTTAAATCATTAACAAATTTTCACTTTGTCATGCTTAAGTTTTAGATGTCAATTAAGGATGTATATATATATATATATACATGCATATATACATATATATATATATATATATATATATTCCAGCGCTCTACTACGAGTTTTGGTAATTTTAAGCGCGTGTCATTCGCAAATGACGAACGGACGTCTTAGTCGGAATCGGCTAAAAATCTCAAAAATATACACACTTATCACGATCTCTAAAGCGTACGATGACGGTTTTGCTGGATAAAAAATGGTTATTAATTTAATCAGACTTAGAATTGGTTGTCTTTGCTAAAATCATTTTTATATCTATTTGGCGGGGATGCATCTCTACCTCTATTCCAGTGATAGGTTTCAATTTTCCAGCAGTGAAACGTAGAAATTCTTTCCAGTCATATGCACATAAAAAAATTTTTTATTATTTAATTTTAATTTCTCTATTTTAACATGCAAGCAAAGGAACGCTCTTTCCCTCCGCTTTTCAGGATGTATCAACGAAAACAATGAAAATGTCGGACAGTACGCTCTGAAAGATGAAAACTCACCACCGTTTCGATAGAAATGACAGCTAAAGAAAGAAAGAAGGCAAAGGAGAGAGAGAGAGAGAGAGAGAGAGAGAGAGAGAGAGAGCGAGAGTGAGTGCGAAAAGCAAAGAGCGAGGGAGAACTGTAAAAAAAACAACAACATTATAATGCATACATAAGTACATGGCATATACACACAAATAATGCACGAAGAATAATAAAATGCTAGTAAAAGTAGCACTGACTTAAAATACGATGGAAATATGGCAGCAGAGTTTTTGTTTGTTTGTGCTCGTGTTATGCCGGGACCAGGCAACATGCATTTTGTTCACTTCCCGCGATGCCTTCGTTGTATTGCTCGTACGTTTGGTATGTTGCATATGTATATGCCGTTAGTTATGGAATATGCAATGAAAAAAGTCGTAAAAATCATTGCGACAGAAGGGTGTTTTACTGCAGTGGTAAGTACATGTGTGTGTGTGTTCATTTCTATGCATTTGTGCATGTATTTGTATTTTACGCATAAGTAGTAAATTTGTGCTTTTCTCTGTCAATTTGTGCGTAGTAATGTTTCAAATATTTGTTTCTTTTTTTTTTTAGGGTGAAATGAAACAAGATCCAAGCACCTCGTAAATGTATATGTATTCGCACACGTGCGGCAAATATTTTTTTAATACACACCACCACTATCCCAATCACCCAAAAAATCATGATAGGTTAACTTACTAAGTCCACAAATACACATCGTAGTCTCTACGTAATGTAAATATGTTTACAGCAATTTTTTTAGGCTGCGTAACGTTCGCGGTCCATTCAATATTACGTTCCAATTCTAAAGTAGAGATAGGAAGCCGGTATAGATGAACTGATCATCGTAACTGATTTTATGGCTGATATGTAGTAAAAATCTGGAAATTTAATTAAGGACTCCAACTTGTCGATTTATATGTCACTAATGGCCCGGCTAAGACTGATGTTTCATTTATTGCGTATGTGATTAAGTTTGGCTTTCCCTATTTTATACTCATCACCGACGGACGAGGGGTATATTCATTTTGTCAAAATATTTACAACGCCCAGAACGAAGCATCATAGAATCCAAAAAGTATATATATATCTTTAATCATTTAAGCATGTCCGGTTGTCCGTCTTTGCGATGTCTGTTGTAAGCATTTTCTTCGCCGCTATCGACTTCAAATTTCGTAGAAACATTGGACGTTCATGCACGCAAGTTGATCTTGAAAATGGGCCAAATCGGTCGAGGGAAACGTTCACAGCGCCACATAAACTGAGAACATCTTTGTTCTTCAAAAGGAAGACAAAATTGCTTTTTTGCTCACCAATCATAAGCTATAGCAAATAAATGTACAAAAATTTGAACACATATTATATGGGCGCCGCTGTAGTACCTGTGTAGAAATGGGAAAAATTGACCCCGCCTACCCAAAATTACAGTGCATTAAAATTTAATATTTTTTTCAGTGCGTTTATAACGCGCAGAAACAAGCTTTCAAGACCCCCTGACATATACAAATTATTGGCCAATTTGAAATTTGGAATGCACCTAAGCAGATCCGTCTGCCCAACTGCGTAGTGGCTGCGGTAATGATTCCACCGTTAGCGAAAATGAAGATATCACCTACAAATTTGTAAAGAAATCTGGAAGTAACCTAAACTTTTCAAAGGACACGTCTACAGCGCTCACATGCCTATGTGAGAGAAAGTTATATTTTGAAAATAGAAAAAATCGGTCGCGCCCATTCCGCATTATAGAGCATGAAAATTTAGTTCTTTTACTGTTTTAGTCTTTTTTCGGATAACGGTGATGGGTATAAAAGATTCGACCACGATCGAATATAATTTTCTTACTTGTTCTCATTTGTATGCGAAGTAAAAAACCGGGAGTATGTGGTTACTTGAAATTTTTTCGCTTTGAACTCATAGGCATCGAATTTGATGTCGCAATAACAATTCATCAAAAAAAGTTATCTACGAGAATCCCTTTCATCTCATAAGACTGCCAGCTAACGATTGAAAAAAAAAATGATAATCAAGGGAAACAATATTTGCCGCGAATGTGTAATGTGTGGTTCGCGAAATGCTATATATATTGTGGCGGAGAACATAACGATAGTAATTCGGCTGGGAATAGTTAAAGTACAGTGGCCTCGCAATGTATGCGTAATAAATTTTCAAAGTTTCAAAAGTTTCCTCAAAAAAAAACATCGATAATCAATTTTTTATTAAATTTTTCATCGAGGAAGAAGTGGGAAAATTAGTAGAAACAATTCTTTACAATATAGTACCTGATCCCATGTAACCCTGTCGTTCATTTAAATGCTATAGGGATTTCTCGTCGTGCCAAGGCTCATAAAATTTCGAGTAAGAAAGAATTCGACTCTTCATAGTTTTTTCATTTGCATGAAGTGTGAGCGAGCACGAAGAATGGGCTGTCAGGAAGACAAGATGATACTTGACTCGCTTAATAATGTATAGATATTGGAAATACGAATTCGTGCGGTAATTAAATGGTAGGCAGCATTTAGTAACACAATTCACTTGAAAATATCCGGAGTGCAGCATGAATGCATGCTTCGAATATACAACGAAATGTAAGGTAAATAAAAAAGTACGACTAACATTTATTACACACAGCGGTGGGCGAATTTTCAATTAAAAAAACAAAAAAGGACAAGAAATGTGAAATTCAATAAATATAATAATAATGATAATAATAATAATAAAAAGCTAATAAATAGTCGCGACAAAAATACATGAGCATAAAGACTGTTCCTATTTGGATCACCAACAACAACAACAATAATAATAATAGTAATAGTAATAATAACAATGATGGAGCATATAAGCATGAAAACAACGAGCGGAGAACACAAAAAAGAGTTTGAAATTTTATGGTAGATAATCAAGCATTTTTAATCGGGCTTAAGTCGAACTCTCAATACTCGCGCTATTCTAGTTAGTGATTAACAATATTACTCTCTTAAGGCAAACAGCGGACGAATAGCGGAAGAAGACGAAATTCGATTGTCTCGCTATTCATTGCCTGTACATGGATTGATGAAGTTATTATACTCGCGTAAGAGGTCTTACTTACTGGTAAGAGGTCTGTCTGTCTTTAAGATTTCGCATTGATTGCTGTTGCTGTTGCTGTTGCTGTTGCTATTGTTGCAATTATTTTGTGTTACTCTCTCATTTGAGGCGATTGATGTGACGGATATGGATTTCAATTTGCTGATGTAGTAAAATCTTTATATTTTCTTTCATAGTTGCAATGTCGCAATGTTATGTATTTGTGTGGATGTAAGCTTCTGTACTTTTTTATATATACTTTATCGCATTCAATGCAACGCGTGCAACGTGTGTAGGCAAGTATACAGGCGGTTCTACTGTACGAGAAGTAGTTTTTTAAATTGTTAAATCTGCGGGAGTACACACACACACACACACACACACACACACACACACACACACACACTATATATAGTTGCAATGTTGCACTCGTGTGTATGAAAGCTTTTTTGCTTTATATATATAAATATATATATATATATAAATATATGTATTCATAGACTTACGTGTATGTCCTCAAGCGTACGCTCATGCGTTCCATTGAAAACACAAAGACCCTGCACACGCATATGTGTTTGTGTATATTTTCTTAATCAGCGTATGATATGGAGTTTAACTACAATAGTTATACACTTCTCTCTCCCGCGCCTACACGACTAGACTGAGACGACTTCTAGAAAACGGTTTTTTGACAATCTTTACTTCAGTATCATTATTGGCATGTGGTGCAGTGTCTCTTTCTTTTATGTTTCGCGAATTTGTATTTTTTTCTTAGGATAACATGTATATGTATATATATATATATATATATATATTTATATATATATATATATATATATATACGTAAAGAGTAGGTAATTTTTTCAAAATTGCTTTTTCCATTATTATTGATTTTTTTTTTTTATTTCAATTTGCTTTAAGCATAGTCATGTTTACAGTATCACATACGTATAGCATATAAAACACACATACATCAGGCCTCGTACAAGCATGACTCTTTTAATTTGAAGACTGTACCCCCTTTTGTAGCACGCAAGGAAGCCATTCAAAGTTGTTGTTTTTTTTTTTTTTATGTTTTTTATTTTATTTTTTATATCCACCACCCGGCGGGTGGATGAATACTGATTTTGTTATGCTATTCGTAACAATTAGAAATATGTGTTCGATATATAGTATGGTATATGCAATACTTCTGATACAACTGATCAGTGATTAGATCTGCCTGCCGTTCGTTTACACTACTGCAGTTGAGGTAGACAGTTATTATGCGACGCCATTTTCCCGCAGATCACTGGCTTCAGATTGGCTTCTTGATCCCCTTCTCTTGTTATGTAAAAGAAAAGGTACTCGAAAAATTTATGTCACCCACTGCAGGAGGTACCAGATGTGAGTATATAAAGATTTTTGATCAGCATGAATAACGGGAGCGTTGTAAACCATGCCTGCCCTATGCGTTTATCTATTAAAATCGCTGAACCGAAATTTATTTCTGGAGAATTTCAAACATGATCTAAAACTCTGATATCCAACATCGATGAATGAATGGTTTACATAGGATTCGCCTTTACGTATATAACACTTGGAAACGTGAGTGCGAGGATCCTTAAAATGTATATAAATTCCATCGCTAGGTGTATCTAACGATTCTTCCCACCCACACACACACACAGACACAGGCTTCTATTTATCAAAATCGTTTTAGCTAATTGTCATCTAGAAGATATTAAAAATGGCGCAGTCCATCTAAATTCAGCTCCATAACAGTTAAAGGGATACGACTTCCAATCTATGGCAGATATGGATATTATAAGTAAATAGTATATATATATATATATATCGGTGCAGAGTTTAAACAAAATTAAAAAAACTCTAAAGCATCTTCCAGCAGCGCGAGATGCTAGCAATTTGGGTAAAACAAATCTTGCCGTTACAATTACATGCATAGAATAATTTAACAAAATTGTCTCGTGTTCCGGTAGAAGCTACTTAAAGATATTAAAATATTCGATCCAAGCCAACTATGACTTTTTGCTTCTTTCTTGCCGTACGGTAAGCAAGGGTGTGAATCATCCATTACAAGATGCTTTTCTTCCACACATATCATGTACATGTTGCTGCAGTTGATTTATGCTGTTTTTAAGATTTGCTTAATAACTTAAATAGATTTTTTGAAATAATGGATGCGCGGGTTCAGTTGTCTTACTAAAGTGCACATGAACATTATCGATAATAATTTTTTTTTCTAAATTGTTCGCGAACATTTGTAAGAGAAGATTTCAAAAGAAATTTATAATTGATTTTTTGACTCAAAATGTATCTCTGCAATCTGATTATGTCGTCTTTCTGTTGTCTTGATTTAAAATTATAATGTTTGAGACCTTCTCATGTAGGATTTTACTTTTACGATTTTCCCCTGTAACAGTTTTAATCCCTTCCAATGTTCCGGTTCACCTGAGGATACCTATCGTAAGCCTGTCTAGCCTTGAGCTTACCGTTCCATTTTAATCGGAATATATGATTGAATCTCCATAAATTGTTAAATGCCATGTCCTATATTCTTACCAAACATTAGATTGAATTCCTCTGCCGAGAACATAGACATCCTCAATACCCCCTCTCTGTCTCTCTCGCGAAGCACTTCCATTTAAATTCCATAAGAAGAAGAAGAAGAAGAAGAAGAAGAAGAAGAAGAAGAAGAAGTAAAACAGATTCAAAACGTATACGAAAAATAGCTCTGCCGATGAGTATTTCAAATGTTTAATATTGCTAGGCCCAGATTTATTTATCCCGACGAGTTAACTTATTGCAGACGTCTACCGTAAGATAAAATGTACACTTTTTATAAAAAAAAAATTTTTTTCATTACTTTGTAAATTTCAAAAGAAAAGTGAGCATAGTTTTTTTAATTATTTTGATTCTTCTAACGATCACGAAATTCTGAAATTCCTTGCGGAGGGAGTACATCACTCAATAAGTGCCTGGGATGGCATACAGGCTAGGTAGGATGTTTGTTGACGTTGTTTTCAAGCTTTCTGCTCTATTTAGAAACTTTACACAGGTTAAATCAAATTTGTTTACTCTCCGCTTAACCTTAAAAGTCTGCTATTATTTATTCTGGTAAATGAAAAAAAAAAAACAAAAAACTGTTACCTCTTTGCCTATAAATTTGTACAGTGAAGGAATTAATCGATCCATTCCCTACACTCTTTACAATTCAATTACAAATAAATTGGCATTTCGGATACGTCGAAGTAATTGATTAAAAAAAGTAGTTTCGTAACGTTTTTGATAATATATATATATATATATATATATATATATATATATATATATATATATATATATATATATATATAGCAAGAAATAGAGCCTATGCATAGAATAAATGTTCTTCTTCTTTTGATATAAATATTAATAATAGCTCCCCTTGTTTAAAATTCATTCCGCTCGGTGGTATCTTCAATATGTCAATCGATTGCAGGGGATGATACGATTTATTCCAGAATACGGAAAAAATAATCTTGTTGTTTTGATTGGGATCTCATAACGCTCGACTTGTGACTGAAGCGGCCTGATCAAGAAGCGACCATTCGAATACTGCCCTTTAGCCATTTCCTCTTTGGATATGGGCGCATATGCCTGCATGCTGCAGGAAGTTCAAAGTTTTCTCACCGGACATGCCGGGCAAACGCTTGGAATTCCACATTATAATTATGGAAGGAAGTTAAATGCTTTGTTCATGTGCACGTAGGTAGGTATATGTTAGATTATGAATGAACTATCGTTGCCAAGCAAAACGATAACAACCCATGCTCAAGGGCTGTTAAGGAAATTTATCAAAAATTTTGGACTTTCAAATGAAAAGAGAGTTAAACCAATAGATTAAGAACTAGGCGGTAGAATGATAGTGCTGCCCTTGCGGACCATGTACAGTACAGCCAAATCTTTTTTTGCACGGTCGTGTACAACACGACATATGGTATGTTTTCGGATGTGTTCCACAACTTTAAAAAATCGTGCAAAATGAAAAAACCCTAAATATTTTTCCAAACCACCGTGCAAAAAAAGTAATAACGAAATCCATTTTACATAGTCATGAAACAATAGCAAGTCGTTTCTATTACCAAAGACACAAATGAAAATTTGTGCACAGTGAAAATTCAGTCCATAAGTAAAACAAATAAAAATTTTAATTGAAATCAGGAGCAAAAATCTATTTAGCAGTTATTCATCGCCACATTTACAACTGACTGGACCAAAAATGATGTCAGACATGTTTAGCACCAGTGCCGTTTTTGATTCAACGAAATCTAAAATTAAACAGAAGGTTATCCTAATTTGTGTTAAAGCAAAAAAAATCGTGTAAAAAAAGAGTTAGATGTATCTCCTATAACTCAATAGATGTTAGCCTAACAAATTCATGTGCCGCTTACCAGCTTGGCTACAATATTTTCTGACTCGGTTTGAACATGGCCCCCTAATGAACATAAGATTCATCCATTGTTCGTCCATTGGCGTATTCCTGCTAGACAATAATAAAGTCGGCAGATGAATTGATGGGAACTTATTGTGCGAACAGAAATGCGCCAAACCAATGAGAGGAGAAACTAAGCCTGGTTTTAATGTACGCTAGCCACTACCAAGAAGGTTTATGCATTTTGGAAAGCACTTTGTACTTCTACCCAAAAACCTTAGGAGTTTAAGAGTTCCATCGAATTTTTGATCAATATTCGATCAATTTAGTTTTTTACATTGGTATTGAGAAGTAGACCCGAGCAGAAAAAAACTCTAATCAACTTGTGTGCACAAGCGTACATTGAGCGTTCACTGAGATAAGCACATGAAAATGTTGGAAAAGCAATACACTATGAGACTGAATGGCTCATCAAAAGCAGAAAAATACAAAACATAAGGGGAAGAAGAACATTTTAGCTCTAATTTTAAGCATGCAAGTACAAGTATTCACACACATCAAATAAATCAAGTTGCTACGATGAGTAGTAGTTGGGAGCATGAAGTGTGAAAACTTCAAACACATAATTGTTGTAACGATCATTAACTGATAGAAATGCACACTTGGTTGTCTTTCTCGAAAGGAAATAATTGGTTTAATTATTTAATGGCCCTTTAGGAAACACGTTTAAAATTCAATCAATAGAATGAAAAGCTACACAAAGAATGCTTTATGCCTTTTGAGAAACGTACACACATACATATATATATATGTATAAAATTGAACAATGCGTTCGGTCGCGATCACGTGTTAACAAACTCTACACTCCTTCCGGTACATTTTCGATATCGTTCGTAGATAGTACAACGGAAAATGTGCGCATTAAGCGAATATTGATCTGTCCGTCTGTCGTTCCCTATTCCAGAGATTCTTAAAGCAATATTTGCGGTGCGGCAAGGGAATGTAAAGAATTTGAAAAAAGTTTGCGGATTTCTAGTATTATTGAATAAAGTAGTATATGATGAGCAACCTATGCGCACAGATATTAAGCGCATTTGATGTTATCACATGAGTGATCACATGAATAAAAAGTACTAGGAGGCAAACGTCTGCATTTGCGGTTTGTGGTTTGCGGTTTATCAATATAAGACGACACGAGGACAAGTGCACATCCACCAAAGATACAAATTGCATAAGTGATGAGCTCGAATGCACAAACGTACGCCTGTACATAAGTTGCTGAACGTGTGCGTAATTAAACGATTACTAAATGATGTGTTAAGAATCTTAATAGCAACCGGATCGTAAAAGATATTGTTAAGTCCACGTAACATGTATATGTGATGGAATTATAACAAACTCTTATCCAACCATATACAAGTAGAGTCAAGGAAAATGGAAAATGGGAAACAGAATTAATTTCGATTAATGCCGGAAAAAAATTAAAGAAAAAAAGAAAAATGTATTCAACGTTCGCTTGTAACGGAGGCAGAACGGCAAGGCGTGCTTAAGAACATTCGAATGCAAACTATATCGATCACCGTCGTATCCATCCATCCAATCCCAGACAGGTCTCCCCAAAGTAGAAAGAGAGAAATCTTGACCAGCTACTGAATGGAGGAAAAAAATCAGGTTAAAATAAGCCGAGTATTACGCGTCACGTATGGAAGCGAATCCACGCATCCGCTTTAAATATCAAAAACCTATTAAAGGGGAAGATGTGTCAAACAAGCCAAACGAAATTACTTCAACAAAGACACATTTTAATATGAACGTGAAACGCAGAGGCCGATCATTCATTGGAGCGATGGGTAAGGTGTGTATGAGTACCCACCCCCTTTAATTGACAATAGGTTTTCAGTTTTGAATATTTTCTTTTTTATTTTTCAGTGAGAATTTTCGAAGCATGTCATCTCAGGCCCAAGCTCACAACCGAAGTAAATTGTTTTGTTAATTGTGGTCGCGGTAATTGGCGCAAATTTTTATCCACTAGATGTACGTTTAGCAGCATCATGTGTTTGGCCGGCTCAGATCAACATCTTTGCAGGGTACAAATTAAGGAGACTTGTAAGCTGATCATGTCAATCTTCTCGCTTTAGTTATAGACGATGCTCGCAAACGAACTGAAGATTGCAGGTTTCTGCCTGTTATAGGCGTCAGCGTATAAGGCATGCCGCATGCCTGTCGCACAAAGTTGAGACTGCATTACATATGGAAAGTTTCAGTTCATGTTTTTTAATACATATGACAAACAGACAGACACAAACGAGAGTCATCACCTTCTGCACTTCTTTTGCACTGGTTCTCTTTGATTCTTCTTTTATACCTGCCATCCAATCAAGCGGCTATACTCGATTTAGTTTGCATAGCCTTTCAAGAAGAAACTTTCGAAATTTTTCTATACGAAATAAGTTTCCCTTGACCGAAAATACCATTGATTGTAGGCTATTATGTGAATGTTTTCAATTTCCAATTTTATTAGCTCTGCAAATGAAATCTCGATACTTTTTGATAAAATTCAAATTAGTGAGCTTAATAGCCGAAGTAGTCTACGTTGTTATTTGTGCCATTTATCGGGTAGCTTACGGATGCTCCGGCATTACAAAATTGCCGGCTTTAAGGGAAAGTATACACAGAGCTATTTTCGGGCATCTTCAACTTTTGCGAACCGCTGATCGGCAATATACGACTGCATCGATCCGAACAATTAGAAATCTTAGGGGGTCAAAGGTGGAAATTACTCCCCCAGTTACTTTTAGGGGAAAGGGACGGATTTTTTATACAAAACCTTCCAGACCGCTTTCTAACTTTTTCACAATTTAATGCATTTTCACTCCAAGCCAACTCAATCATTTCAGTTCAATCGCAAACAGAAAAAACGTAGTGTCGTAAACGGCATTTATGTACACCGAACAGCAGCTTGTAAGCAACTGAAACTTTTACTATACCGTACAAACACCAATCTCACCAAGTTATCTATATATCCGCCTGAGTGGCCGAGCAGACAAATGATCTCGTGTGCGGTAGAATTTTCAATAAAACTGATAGCCTTAGGTGCTAGTGCTTCAAGTCGTCAGTCTTAGAATTCATTCCTCTGGCGAAGTTAATATTAATAACAACAAGAAGTTATCTGAACTTGAAATCTTGTCGCAAATGAATATATCAGCTCGATTTTATATTTTATAAAATGACTTATTCACAATGGACGTTACTGGCTGATTGCTTGAGTATCAGTTTATGCAGTTTCAGCACAACCTCAAATATTTGATAAGCATAACCCTATGGAATCAGAATTTCTACATGGTACAGGCGAAAAGAGAGGCCAAAATAAATAAAAAGCATTTTCAGTTAACGATTGTAAAAAAGCCGGAAATGAAATTTGACAACCGAGGTAACTGCAACTCATGCTTTTATATGAAGTCTATGGGTAGAAGTCAACAAAAACACAGCCGAAGTTAAACGTTATGGTGAATGATGGATAGAAATGCTCGATACCGCACAGATGGTTGAAAAGAGTAGTCATAAAATAAATATATATAAATAAATGTAGGCAAGTTCATGCGTGTTTCATGCTCCTGTTAATTGAAAAGTAAAACTGACAACATTACCAAAGCCAAGAAAAACAGTCAATCAGTGATTTCTGTAGAGATATAAATATGTAAGTAATTGGCTTGTGTTTCACTTGTTTGTCGGTTGCTCGCAGTAACCTCTTAGTTAAATTAGTAAAAATGCAAACAACACAAACAACAAACACAAACACTATACAATGAATGTATTTATGCATGTATTTCCCTTTACGTGTGGAATAAAGTTACTTAAGTAAGTACGACACCCAAATTTATGACAAACGAAGCAATTATAAATGACCACTAAAAGGATGAGATCATTTCGACCTTTTTTATACCCGTCACCGAAGGCTGAGGGTTATGTTAATTTTATCAAAACGCTACCAACGTCCAGAAGGAAGTTTCAGACACCGCACAAAATATATACATTCTTGATAAGCATGTCCGCCTGTCCGGTTGTCCAACCGGGTAAAGACTATTTTAAGCACTTTCCTGGCCGCCAAGATGAAGCTATCGACTTTTAATTTTCCAGAAACATTAAAGTTCTCGTTCGCAGGTGTATTTTGCATTTCTACTCTCCAAGCCCTTTTATTTGATATCCATATCGCTGGTATTATTAAGAAGAAATTGATCGCGGTGTCTACCATGCCCAATTTAGAACTAACCCATTTTTAGGCAGATAATATATCTTCATTTGAGGAGTGTACAAAATAGTTTTAAACGTCTTGCCTTATGATAAATAAACATAAAACCTCAAAAAAGTGAAAAAATTCAAATTAATTACTCGTAGCATTGCCTGGACACGGCCGATTAGTTTCATTTTTGGAGCTAGAGAGTAAAGCGTCTCTTGAAGCAAATGTGGAAAGTTCAATAATTTCCGAATAACGAGCAAAAATTCAAAAATTTTTGTAAGGTAAAACTGAGTTGCATTCAGTTTACGCCCCACTGCGTTCTTGTGCTGTCACCAATTTAGCCCATGTTCAATACCAACGCATGTGCAAAGACTTCCAATGTTTTCACGAAATTTGAAGTCGATATCTTCATTCGACATCAAGTCAGAGTGCCAACAGCACACTCCACACAGACAGACAGACATGGCTAAATCAACTCAGAATTTCACGATCATGATCAAGAATATATAATACTTTGTAGGGTCTCTGAAGTTTCCTTTCGGGGGTTACATACGATATCGATATTGAGGGTACCATTTTAGTTAAATTTTGAATTTCAAAATCTATTCAGATGTTTTTCTATTCGTACTTCATTACGATTACATCTAAAATTGCAAACAAAAGAAGAGTCGGTGGATTTTTTCCTTCATCTCACCTCTTGACCACATGCTCAACTTTCATCTTTAAACGAGGGTCTCATCACAAAAGTTTCGGAGCTTGTGAAATCTGAACTGTAGATATTATAAACAAAGTATTTCAAAACATGTACTTATTACAAATACAAGTTTCAGTGTTATGCCCGCAAACACTCCGTTCCGAATAGCAATTCAAACAAAAACCTCGTGATTATTTTATAACAATCCTGCGTTCATGTGATTATTGCAGGACATTGGACTGGCGAGCAGCTTTTCCCAAGAATGAAGCGCCAAACTGTAAAAGTGAAAGCAGAACATCTGATGAGCATCTAGAGAAGCAAAGGAGGTGCCACAAAGTCGAGCAGATAAGAATCGCGACTGTCAAGCCAGAGTGAGTGGTCAATCGGCAAAGCCAGAACACTTTACTGACCGGTAGGTGAGTCCAGATCCTATCTCTTTACCATCTCGTCATTGTAACATCACCGTTGTGCACATGTTCCCCCCGAGAGATCCCCTGAGAGATTGGTATAGTGCAGATGTCCTCGTGGTTTAGAAAAACTGCCCTAAATATATTATAAATCTTCAAATTTTGTTAAAATAATTTTACAAGAAATTTATAAATGAATAAAATTGACGTAAGTATTTTGTCAGTTACGGCCCTTAACTGTCTTGCATGGATGTTTCCTAGGATGTTTCCGTCTAACGTGAGCCAGATAGTTTGAAAAGTTCGACTTTCAAAGTCTGTGAATGTTAGCATTAGGTTCAACTTTTTAGTGTGAATGTGTGCGTGACGGCCGCTATTGCAAAGTCTTTCCAACCATTCCCTCTCACATGGTTGTTTAACTGGTTTTATAACATTCGAAATAAACGTATACTAAATTTTTCACTCTGTCTGTAACATCTAAACGTACGTGTCATAGTCATGCCCATAAGGCATGACAAGTGCTCCTAGTCGGCTGAGAATCTCAGTCAATGTTTGTCAATGCGCTAATGATAAGCATAGAATGAAATTGCATTGAATCCATGGAATCATGTCCGGGAATATTACATGACGTGACATTTCAGATTCATTCGGATTCAGTTTATGTAGCTATGAAGATTCTAATCGTAGACAAGCGTAGGGAAAACGCTTCCGTAATTGTGTAAAATACTTTCGGCATCGACCGACGAAAACCACAACTCTCAAACTGTCATGTTTCCATTGTTAACGTACTCTCGTGCATGCATTCACAACATTTATGCAAACAATCCTACGTAAATGAATTCCAGTCGACTGTTTAGTAAGCAAAAGGGCCAACAAAAAATTGAAGAATTGTGATGTGTGTCGAATTTAATTGATAGTTACGGTTAATAGTCATTATAAACGTCATTATTAGACTCATCAAACATTTGCTGCTACGCATCCGAACACGTAAACGGAAGCCTTAAAAAATTGGGTATATTTTCGAAAGGCTTAACCGATAATGATGTTGACATTAAAACTTTGTCGTAAATTTTTCTTTTGTCTTCCACCACATCGTCACATTAGCATTGAAATCCAATTAAAATGACCAATGAATTCTTCCGCGATAAGCTGTGTACAGCTGTTCACTTTTTTCTCGCAAAAAGTTCTTTTTTCCAAAATTTTGAAATTGATTTTGAAATATTTCTCTTTCAGAACACGAACGGAAGCATTTTGTTCGTTCGCAATCATCGACAGTGGGCTATGTTCGCGCTCCCGTTCGGTGCATGTTTGCATAGAAGACATGTTTCCAATTCCCATATATCGAAATCCAGCTTCTCCACCGTTACTAAATATAAGCCAATGCTCAACTGAATATTCAGCCGCCGATAGTGTATTGAGTCCGTTTGAAAGCAAACTTTTACTTTTTGCTTTGCATGACTTAGGTTAGAATGCTTCGGTCGAGATGCTTTCACCTCTTAACGGAATAACTTTTGAATAGAGTAGCGGTTGCTTTGCGGTTTGTTTAGGAAGGCCGTGAACTACTACTGCATGTCACATATATGATTAAATTATGTAATGGTGAAATTCCTTCTCCGGCATGTATCTTTAAGTGCTCTTTCTAGGGTACTTCGACCTCAAGTTCCTTTACGAGAGTGCGGCTTACGCCTTGCGCTTTGCCCATGCACTTTCACTCGCCACATTATTATTATTATTATTATTATTATTATTGTATTTTTTCCCCGTTCAATATAGTTTAAGCTTAAAGTTGAAATTTTTCTAGTAAGTAAAGTAGATTATATAAATTAGTTAGTAGTAGTTTGTATTAGTGTGTTAGTGTTGGTTGAAAATTGTCAAAATATTCGCTCCAAGTTTAGCAAAAAGTACTCCTCTTCTTCTTTTTTGTAGCCCACATACATAACATATACGTATTGTTATATACGTTACTCATCTATAGGCAACGACATATGTATATGTATGTGTGTGAAATAGTTATTATATTTATAATCTTTATTGCAGACTTTTTCGCTTTCTCAATTCAGGATAGCGGTGGGTATTAAGCAATTCGCTCTAAGCCATATGCAATTTTTCTTTTGCTATCTTTTTTCTTTCAATTTTAAATGCATTGTTGTTGTTATTGTTGTAATGTTGTTTTCTTTTTGTGGCAACAGCATGAGTTGGATTGTCGTGTGGAGTGAACATGCACACAAGAAGCACATAGGCTTGTTTGCGCGAGACTGCGTGTTTAAAGGAAGGATAAGTTATAGACTTTGGCTTGTTAAACTCTGTCACCCTAATGGGGCGTTTATTGATGAAGATAAACGTAAGAAAGCATGCACGTACATCTAAGTGCATACACGTAAACAATGCAAAACGTATACTAAGACCGAAAATGATGATTTATTTGTTAAGTCAGTCAGTCAGGCAGTCAGTCAGTCAGTCAGTCAGTCAGTCAGTCAGTCAGTCAGTCAGTGAGTTAAACAGTCAGTTCAGTCTTAACTGGCTCTACTTGAAGTAAAGAGCGAACGAATTTCGTATAGGAATATATGTAACTGTGTTGACAACATATATACAAAATCTTAATATATCTGACAAAAACTTTTATTGCCTCTGCAAGAGCTATTGTTGTACACAACTCTCTGCATATATGTATGCGAAGATTAGAGTTTTCGTTTTCTGCAGTAGATTGCCAATGACTGTATATACGGAGGTGATACATACATACACGTACGTATTATCGATATACACATGTACAAAAAACATAAACATACATACATAAATAAATAAGCGGAAATTTTAAAAGCATTAATTTGCTATGCACGTGTGCGTTATGGTACATAAATTAAGCAACTATATCTATATGGATATGTAATTATAAATGAATCTGCGATGCGGAGATTTTTATTATCTATCTATTAACATAATATCTGCGCATTCGCATTAAAAACAGTTCTACGAAAAACAAAGAGATTAAAAATGTTTTCTAAATTCTGATTTTACGTCCGTAAGATGGATGGAATATTGCATCCGTTGGTAATATTTTGTAAGTTCGCTTTATCGCTGAAAGCATTCCAGAATTCATCTTCACACGCCTTCAGTCTCTTCGACACTAATACTATTTATCCAACCCCTTGTATAGAAACCAAGTCACACGAAAATCACATATGGAAAATATTTATTGCAAGTTCCAGATCAATCACTCTCTTATACGCTGCCAGTCTATTGGGGGCGGACTTTTACGTGGTTGCGGTTTTCATCCGCAGTCGAGGTAAAAAAGTAACACCCATTCCAGCAGCAGACGAATCAAAAATATATAATTACCTAAGAAAGTCATAAATGCATAGCTCTGGATATTACGAGCCACGGCCTCCTGTGGTGGGTAAGAAATGCTAATAATATAGGAAAACTTTCAATCTCAAGTGAATCTACACTCTTCAAGAGTTCAGTCAGTTAGTTCATTGTTCTGCATGTACATGTAGAAGCAGTAAATTTTGATTCAAAATCCTTCGGAGATCGTAACTGACATCATTTTGTTTGTTTTTTTTTTTTTTTTTTGGATATGCTCGTGGTTATGTCACATACATTTACGACAACGACTCTTCCAACCGCAAACGGTCGACGAGCATCTTGCACTCATCGAGAATCCGTAAAGAATTTATATATTCATCAGCCTCTTAAGTCTATTCCTAGGTGTTACAGTACGAATAATGAAGACAATGTATTCCCCATAGCGAGTTTAAAATACTGCACTTAGTGTATGTAATATAAGTGTTTATGTACACATATATAAAAGACTCTTATATCCCGCACTATTATTTGGAGCACAAGTATGTGCGGATGTATGCAACAGCCAGAAGGACTTAAGTTAAACGCCGTTTTATTATAGCAATCGATCCGAGCTTGTCTGTCTCTCCGTCTGGTTTGTATTTTCATGTTCGACCTCGCAATTTTTGAGATATTTTGATGAAATCTACTACATGGCCACATTTTGGCCCAAAGAGAACGCTGTTGAGGAAGATTCAGATCAGACTACTCCTTCGACCACTCCCCTTATAATGCCTTGTTTTGAAAATTCATTATATGACGAGTTGTAAGAAGGTTTTTAATGATCGGTAGTGCTTTTGCTTGTTTTCGTCATACGGCGACGGAGGCACACTTCTGATCGTCGCAAAGAGAATGAGAACGTCAATGTACTTACTATTGCTAAATATTGACTACAATTTTGATGACTGTTTTTAATGACATAATTAATTTTTTCAAAGTGTAGCCGCAGCGCAATAAACGTGTATCCCGAAAAGGTAATTTCTCAATGAATCTAATTGATTGACTATATTCTCCATTTTAGTGTGGACATTATCACACTTATTATGTGCTGCACCATAACCATCGCGGGTATCGACCAATATGGAGAATTATTGCGGAATAACTTCATCTTCGTCTTCTTTTCTCTTTCTTACCATTCTAGAGTCAAAAGGTTTTCGCATTCGTTAATATTTCGGAGAAGATATGCACATGGACGCATAGACATAAATAAAGTAAAGTGTAAAAAGTATTAAGCCTAAGAATGGATTTAGTATTAACGAATCCTAAATCTCAGTGTATTAAGCACGAGCATCGTGCATCAATTGTTGAAATGAATGCAAGAATTTTGACCTCAAGCGGCCGCTTCGGGCATTTCGGATATATAAGGTAACGTTGTATTTAAAAGAGCAAAAAAAAGCAAAAAAAAAGCAAAAAAAAACCCCGTATCGAAATTTGTATCTATTGTAAGATATTTTCAAAGTAAATTAAAGTTGATGTGCCTTGAAAAGCAGCCTAATGCCGATGTCGGAAGATGTCGTTTGTCTTGCTCTATTGAAAGAGCTTAAATAATTTTAAGTTCTTTCTCTATCCATTATCCAATTGTGCAAATTGCAAACGAACAAACAAACAAACAAACGAACAGGCAAACAGACGAATAAATAAACCAGCGTAGAAATGCAGTGGATTCGTTATCCGCTTCAAGTGTGCTCTACGTTCATACATAAACCTTAGAGTGAGTGATGCAATATATTAAAGAAATAAAATAAAATAAAACGTAGATAAATACGTATGTATATGTGTGGGATATCTGTAACTGTGTACATATGGGAATAGCAGCACAGCGGAGTAGGGCAATGAACTTTGTCTCTGTGCATCCACATATATACAAACTCTGTAACAACAACGACGACGACGACGACGACGACGACCATGATGATGATGATGATGATGATGATGATGATGCCCAACAAAAGCATGAGAATAAAAGTTTCTAAAGCACAGGATGGTGTTTTTCTTCCTTAAGCAAATGCAATAATAATAATAATAATAATAATAATAATAATAATAACAACAACAACAATAACAACAATAGAATAACAGTATGTTATTATCACAGTTGCTAGCAACAGATGCTGCATTTGATGAAAAAACAAAAAACACACAAAGAGTAAGTTGTTTTAAGTGCGCATAGTTGTGTGTTGTTGTATATGCAGGTAGAAAAAATACGTCTATTTTACTTTATATGTGCAAAAGATAAAGACAAAATTTGAGAAGAGAATCGTATCAAGAGGCGAATAAACAACAAATAGCAAAACAAAACGAAACATACAACAACTTGCGAAAGCAAAAAAAAAAAAAACTGCTTTCGACTTGAAGAGAATCCTTAACTAACCACCACTAATATATGAAGAGATGTTAAATATTAATAAAGAAAAAATCGTACACATTGAAAAGCCACCAGCCACCAGCCACCAGCCACCAGCCACCAGCCATCCAAGTCAACGTGGCAGTACTTTGCTATTTACAGCATCGCTCCGATAGACAATAATAAAAATAAAAATGAATAAATAATCAAAATCACAAGAAACGAACACAACTTGATATTGTTAATTACACGAAAGTACTTTTTTTCAAAGGCAAATAGTACCGGCGAACGCTACAAGAGGATCTAAGCAAGCGGCCGGCCGGTGATTAAGTAGAATGAAAAGGCGAGACATAAAGATAAACACGTTAATGGCTACTCCCTTGTCCATCTGTTTAGAACACACACATTTTTATCATTTATATACGCGATACGCGATACGCATTTATCTATATCTCTATATATATGCGTCTATATATATACATATATAAACACATGCCATTTTGTATTACATAGAAGCTACCTGAACATAAACATTAAGCCTTGAATATTCTCAGAACACAACTATGGACGGTAGCCATCCGTATGTAAGTCAATGTGTGTTTTATCTATGCTTCCTATGACGGGCTTGTACTGATTCTTTTTAATGTGCATGCGTGTATATAAATTTTCCAAACATTGTAAAAATCATTTTTATACAAACAATATAAAAATAAACAACTATTTATTATAGAACAAATGAATATTTAAAAAGTAAAAAAAAAGCGGAACTGCGCAACAGCTTTGAAGACACGCCTGAGTGCCGTTGATATCTATCATCCAGGTGACCATAATAAGCGAAACTCGATAGAAGGGGAATTTAGAAGGGGCAGCAATTTAAAATTGCTACTTGATTGTCCATCGAAACCTTCCGTGATGGGGCCTTTGCACCTATACACCATGTCTTCACATACAAAGCCACTATGTTGCGTTTCGCGTAAAATCGGAATATGCGGGCTTTTTTATCATTCTTATAGGAATTTGTCTGGAAAGCGCTATGCAGGATAAATTATGCAAATTCTCAAGTGAATCCGTTTTCTGTTTTGTGTTTTCTTTATCCTTTTCTTTGTCTTTATACCCATCACCAAAGTTTGAGGGGTATATTCCGTTTGTCAAAACAAACTTCAGCGACCCTCAAGGTATATATATTCTTGATCAGCATTCAATTCTAAAAGGATGTCCATCTGCATGTCCGTCGTTGTAAATATTCTCCTGGCCTCCAAGATAAGGCTATCGACTTTGAATTTGACAGAAACATTGGAAGTTCTGGTATGCAGGTTGGTTTCGAAAATGGGCCAAATCGGTCGAGGGACACCTCTAAAGTGCCATGTTAATCAAAATCTTTCCAAAAGGAATAAAAAATGAAAATCTTCGTCGCTCATAAACTGTAGCAGATAAATTTACAAAAATCTGAACGCATATTCTATAAGCGATGCTGTAGTACTCGTGCAAAAATGGAACAATTGACCACGCCTACCCTATGTTGTTACAGCGTAGTCAAATTTGGAATTTCAAATTACTCGTACTCGGTATGTTTTCGAAGAAACGCTTCGATGCAAGCAATTTTCAATAGCGTTCGGCCTTGAACCAAAACACGTCAATGTGCAAAATTTCATCTAAATATCTGAAAAATTTGCTACGTCTAGGTTGAATAAAATAATACATGGACAAAAATCAGACGGAAACATAATTCAGAATATGGTTCTGAATTGATCGTTACAATGAAAAGTTGGTCTATCTAAAATTCTTCTGGATGTCAAATACGTCCACACAAATTTAATACACCCTGTATCGCAAGTGGTGTAAGGTATGATAACATTCTAAACACATGGCGAAAGAAAGAGAAAAATATGACTACGGCTCCGATAATCTTCTTATTACTGACTTTACGGATGGCTGCTTTTCAAGCCCAATCGAAGGTTTAACTTTATATATTGTGCAAAGAAGTAGAGAACTTTTTAGTCATTTGCATTTTGTCCCGAAACGGACGGGTATCTGAAATACCCTCCTTATCTGGAGATCAAATGACAGCCGCAGTCGTTTAAAGCCTTGACTTTTTTCGACTTTTCATATATACGACTAGCTAGTCAGAATATATACAGAAGTATAGGCAGGGTGATGGAGATCAGGGAGAAGGATAGGATGAGCCTGCAGCTCGATCGAGCGTTCGCAATAGCCGCGGCCACAGGTCCATCATAACTGAATCACGGTCTACTAAACCTGAAATTGGACACTGGGTATGCATTCGCTGCGTACTTGGCGCGTATATTATTGTCGTCAGTCCTTCTCTTTTCCTTTTTATACATAAAGGCTTTTTTTTCTTCTATTCGGAGGTATCATCTAGTATTTTGCTTTATGATTATCAGCCTTAAGACTGCAACAAATGAATACCGAATTAAATCCCTGTCCATACATCGCAAGTTATATTCAAACAGTATCTGGATTTATTCACAGACCCGTCAGATATCGAAGGAAAAACTGAGATTATTTCGAAAATCGAAATTGCTTATGGAATTCGGCGCATGCGTTTTCCATGAAGTTATTGACACGCCCACAATTAATTAAGGCATAAGCAATTCTCATCTATTAAACTTAGCGTTAAGCGTACCAAACGTTTGCCATTACGACAAGTTAATCGATGAACAAGAATCGGTAGAATTATTGATTGATCGACATTGCTTTTCCACCTTTCTATCAGGCACGTAATTGGAAAAAAAGATAATTTCAACTTTTATTTCTTTCAAACAGTTTGAAGCTGAACCGACTTGCATGCAGCGTAAGTAGCGTGGTCGATATCTTTTCGTTTACATTTACCTGCGGACGTTAAGTTTATACATATGTAATGCTACATAGCAGATGCCTACTTTCATGCCTATGTAAATGAGGAATAAAAAAATTAAAAAAAAAAAAAAAAAAAAAAATACGTTCCTATCGAACGTTCAACACTTTAACATCCCGTAGAGGCTAACACGAAATATGTTAAGATACCATCTACGATTTCGGAATGCCGAGCTGAATATTTAAATTTAAAACATATCATGTTGCATACAGATTGTATTGAATTTGACAGGAAGAGATGGGAAATTCTTCTGTTATTTCTAACTCATTAATTGCTTCCTTATGTTTTTTTTTATGTGCATGCACTTAGGTATACGTATACCTATATATTTGTATTATATATACCTTACTTTTATGTTAAATGTATATATGTTTATGTATACAAATTCAGTTACAGGCACACGCACTTAGAAAGGAAACCGAAAACAGATCAGGAAACGAAAGAAGACCGCACATAGAAATGCTCGCCTTACCACACTGATAAATTAAATCATGTACAATCCATATTACATTTTATGTAAAATTAAAAGGTATCATAAAGGACTTGAATTATAAAAAAAAGTCCGTTATGCTCGTATACTCTTAAACTATTATATATATTGACGTAAACGATAGGTTACTTAGGGATGATGAAAAGAAAAATTAACGAAAAGAATTTAACCGAATTTAATCATTATTCACATCAATACATCACATACACTAACAGATTGGTATGCACTTTTGGTACACATGTATGCATGTACATAATTTCGATTGCAAGTCCAAATGAATAAATAATAATCGCTTCGGCCGTGTCTATCATTCGATATGAAAAAAATAAAGTAAGCCGCCAATCGCGCTAATCGGCCCACCACAAACACAAACACAAACACAAACACAAAATCCGAGAAAAGTTTTTCTTTGCCTCGATTTGCAAAACGTTATATAAATGAATGGGTTTCACTTACCACCAGGATTTTCTATGCTATATGCACAGATCGTCAATTTCTCAATTTTCAGTTCAACATATAAAGTAATTTTATACATATATATATATAAGGGCAAATGAACACACTAACAGTCCAAATGTTCTGCGTTAGATACAAATATAAGGAATTCGATATTTTTCATATTCCGTCATAAATACATATATACATATATATATATATATATATATATTATTTCATTGTTCATCATTCGTATATTTCATATGTTTCATATATTAAACTTTTTAAAAGATATATTTATTAAAGTTTTCACTTATTTTCTCGTTTATGATGTATGTATGCATGTATTCCTTACAATAAAAACTTTTACATAATATTATACGAACATCCACCATCCACTAAAGCCAACGGCATCAAAAGCATTAATATTGTATATGTGCTTGCTTTTGCTTTGACATTAACACGTTACTCTAATATTAATAATATTTATTAATATTAATATTAATATTAATAATATTAAATATAATTTCATTAATTAATCATACGTAAAAGAATTTATTTTGTTTTACTAGTTTTCTTCTCAATATTATATATACTTACGTATATTATTTCGCACAAGCTCTCGCGACAAGAATTTCACACACACATCTTTATCGGTCAAAATTCAAAACTACACTAAAAAAAAGAATGGAAAATGCTTAAAATTAGAGAGAACGAAATAAATTGATGTTCCAACAGTTCATTCAAAATTGCGATTAGAAGATTCTTAAGGACTTCTTGCGTGCGTATCTGCTATCAAAGATAATTCAGCAACTCTGGCAGGGATCCTGTAATATGACGCATAAGGTAGCATTAATAACTATTTTTTAATATTCTACTCATTTATTTAATTGTCTAATTCTGAACATATAATATATGATATGATATGAATACAAGCTGCATAGAGTATAACGGATGCCTGATGTGGAAAATTGGATAAAATATGTCAAATATACGCGTATAAACAAGTAAAATTAATAAATATATAAATAAAGTAAATAAATTAGATAAAGATAAACACAATAAGCCACAACATGATTTATTTTAATAATAAAAAATTTCTTCATGAAAATTCTGTTTGATATAGATGGAGCATTAGGCGAACATGGAATTTAAAATTCCTTAATATAAATGATGAAAAGAAAACAAACTATATTTGCCACGTACATACACACTTCTATGCATACCATGGCCCATATTCATTTAAGGACACACAATTGCATATGTTTTTGCTTTGCAACCGTTTGAAAGAATGGGACGTTGTATCAAAAAACATAACATTAACATAATCCGTGCCCTTACTAATTATGAGAATTGAAGAGCAAGCGTACAAGTGACTGATAACTAACAGCTGTTGTACTGTTGACAGCACAGTACACGCACAAGAAGTCCCTACGAATCTCCTAATCTCAATTTTTAATAAACTATTGGAACATCTCTGTATTTCGTTGTCTCTGGTTAAAATGGGTATAATGAAAGGAATCTTCTCTCAGAGCAACAAAATTTTACAATAACAAAATGCCAGGGAACTCAACACTGCCATATAATCAAAGAAATTCCGCTTGAAGCGGCATATGTATGCACCCCACAAAACATTTAGAAAAAATTTAAATTTATATGCATATAAGTAGTCGTTAAAAAGTCTTTTCTCAGACTCCTCTCAGCATAAAGCAAAATTTTACATTACAATGCTGCCAGCAATCCCCGCATAATCTTCTCCTAACAAATCAAATCTTACAAGCCCCTAAACAATAACACATGAAAACTTTTCTTCTTTATAAAAGGAAATCATTCGGGAGCGCATCAGCGTTGCCGCGAACTAAAATTTAAATTGATATAAAGCAGTAGTTTGCAGCAAACTAAGGCGCAACACACAATGATTGCATTATCAAAATAAGTCGCACACATAGCTTGCATGCATTGCTAAAAGAAAATCATATACTTAGCGTTTCTTTACATAAACCTTAATGAAGAAATGCAAAATTAATAGAGTGAAGAATGCCAAAAAAGAAGGGAAAAAGAAAAAAAGCCTTTTTTTTTTGGAAGCAGCAGAAAATTTTAATTATTCAGGGTATGTTCCCACTATAGTCAATAATAAAATATTTAAAATTAATTAGCAATCTTTAATAGGTTCAGAAGGACACATTTGAGCAACAAAAGGAGATGAATACCGACGATTTAATTGTTTTGGTTATCATAATGGGAATGATGTGAGAGCGTTATCGTTGTTGATGTTAATACGAAAATGGATGTTGGGTGAGATCCTTATTGTTTGTGAACCGCTTCGTTGCTGCTTCATGCTTCTCATTTGTTCTAACTTGAATTCAATAAAACATTTACTTTGTGCTTCTTGCAGATGCTTGGCTCATGGAAGCAGTGTCAGTTACTTATCGCTCACTTTTAAAATGCGATCGTTTGTTCAGGAAACATCGCGGCTCCTGTAGATCTGATTCTAGATCTGTTTTACTTATCTTTGCTGGACAAGCCAGAGTGGGGGCGCGTCGCAGATAATTTGGAAAATGTCGCCTTCTTCCACGCAGTGTAGATACTATAAACCGAAAGCACAGTAATATTGTGCGTCCTGCTGGTTTACCATATTATACCTAGAAAAACAACCTTTTATTACGCAACAAATGTTAAACATTTAATGAGATTTCCTTTCTTTTAGGCATGTATTCAATAGACATGCTAGCAAAGTGCTACGAACTACGCTTTTAAGGCAAATGCAATTGGAGCATACTGGTCCCTAACTGACTGTGACATTATGTGCCGTTCAGAGTTTGGAAGATGTCTAGTAGAAAATTGACTAGAGTCATGACAAGCACTAATATTGAGTTTACGTATTATTTTGTTAGCGACGCGGCATTTGCTGTGCATGATAATCATGTGCATGATAATCTATTGGGAACAAAATCTAATATTCATTTATAATATAAAAAACGAAATATAGCATTCATTTATAGTGAAAAAGCTTCAAAAATTCACTATATATTCCTAATTCCAATTTCTCCCAATCCACCCATGTCAACATGGGGTGCTGGATTGTAAATAAAAAACCAGATATTTATACATACACTGCTCATACAAGGATTGTACTTACTTGTTCGACACTATGAAGTCCCTTAAAAAGAGCATAACGTCGCAGAAATACCATTTGACGATTTCAGGACACTTCGACACTATCTTCCTCGGTTTCAACAACCTCCATTTTTCTTTGTACTTTTCAACTGAAACATATAGAAATTCAACTCGACTATTTGCAAATTTTTTTATATGGTATCTATTGGATGTGCCCACTTCTTTGAACATACCCTCAAAAGCTTTTTCTCTTACTTCTCACTTCATTCCAAAAACCTGGGTAACATTTGTCTTACGTCTCTTACCGTTTGTATACTGCACTTGGTAACTGCTCTTCTAACATTTTGACGTAATTAACTTTTGTTTGTATATGGTTTGACTTTTATTTTTTTCAATTTACTTAATTTATTGTTATTTTAGCTTGTTGTCAACCCGTAAAAACGCAAGTAACCATTTTAAACCATTTAAAGCTTGAAACATTAACCATAAGATTTTGTTCCGTTTCTATAAATACCTAATTAACTGTCGCTGTCGAAAATTTCATGTGCGGTGGAGAATGTATTTCTCTGGCTAAATTAATAATAACAATCATAATAATAGACTTATGGAAATGTTTATGCTTAGTTTAGTGAACCATTAAATAGCTTTTTAAACGAGATATGTCTATGACAAATTATAACACTTTCCTGAGCGAGCACTGAAGTTTCGAAATAATATAAATTAAAATTATTTGCTGTGCTGCAGCGCGAAATTGATCAAGTAAATAAATCTGGCAACACTGGACAAACAGAATTTGTAATCAAAAATAATATTCTGTTTTTTACGAAAAAACAATTCAGTTTACGACACATACGATATGCAGGTAGCATTTTCTTACTTCTTTGTACGAAAATTTCTAAAGTTAACATAAATAAATCAATTAATCTTGAATTTGCGAATAGAAACAACCCCTTGTTCCGCTTATCGCTTTTTTAGTGTACTCTTACTTTACACCCTTACCTTGCTTGCTCACAACTTCATATTGCCTTTGATATCAGTAAAAGAATATCTTCGGTGTAATCCTTGTACGCGAAATATTGAAATCCACAATTTCGAATTTTGCTTAAGTCACGTGCCTAAAAAAAATAATAATAATAATAATAATAATGTAATGGAAAGTGTTGTATTTGTGTATGTTGTGATAAGTATGTAATCCATTTTATTATTGCATTGTTTTAGCAGTAACACTGACTGATTAGCACGTATGCTAACGTGAACATATAAATTAACCGCTTTAGCCGCCATGCATTCACACACATCTACATGATTACATGATATGAAAATAATATTGCGAATGCATGCAAAGCAAGTGAAATCCAAAGCAAAGGATACTCTGATGTTATTAATTGTTTATTATGTAACACTTTAAGGGAGGATTTCGAGCACATGCACACTGCCATTAGTTCATAACTGCAAACACACTATATGCATATGGCGTGTATACCTAATCACTCTTGTTCATTAGCGAGCTCATCCATCTCGGTAGCTATTGTTTTCGCTTTTCATTCCTCAATTTTAAAATTCCAAAATAAAGGGTATATTCGCAATGCGATGAAGTTGATATTTTGCTGCATAGACTAGGAAATCCGAATTATCCACTTTTCATGGCACACGCTCTCCTTCCCTAACACAACTTGAAAAGCGATATTATGAAAACTGTACTATAGTGTATACAACACGCGGGAGACTCAATTATATATTTTAAACTAAATAAGAAAAGCCAACAACAACGAGTTGTGCAAGAATGATCAGGCCCCAAAATCAAATAAAGGAACTACCTAGGAACTGAAACTGTAAACATAATGGAGTGCGGGGAACAAATTTTAATTTATAAATTTATTGTAATCCTGAAGCAAAATACCCAAACATGACATTGCAACCAAGATTATCTAGAGATTTACTTATCCTCTGTCGATATCGGTAAACTCATGCCGACAATATTACTATAAGTTAATTCAACTGAAGAGGGTGTGCAGAGAGAAGACAAGTCGAATCAAAAAATGAAAAAAACATCCGATAGGTCAGTCTACTACTAATTTGAATATGGCCGAGATATCGTAGCTTATGCTTTCTAATTAATCAAAACTTTTATGACTACCAGCTGAGCTTTTTTTTTTCATTTCATTTCATAATCAAATGTTACGAAGTTGAATAAGTTTTATGCGATTTACAAGAGAGAACATTTAATCTTTACATGCCGGCATAACATTAGCTTAAGGAAAGGGCACAATTGTATGTATTGTAGTGTTAACTTTGTTTTGAAATGGCTTGTAACGCTTCAGTCAAATTGAAAGATAAATATTTACACAAGTGTAACAAAAGGTAGCGTTTTAGTTCGTAATTCCTTCAATAGTATTTCAAGACCAACACTAAAATGGAAAGGTATGCAAAAAAACAACTAAGAAAATTGCATTCGGCTGCGACCGAATTTTTTATACCCATCGCAGCTATTCTAAAAATGGCTCAAAACGAAAGAAAAAAATTAAATTTTCATATTCTATAATAGTGTGTGACGTGGCCGATTCTTTCGATTTTTGCAGAGTGAAAATTGCATTTTACATAATGTGTCTGAAGCAGATGTCTTGCCCACTTTTGCAAGCATGAGTCTGTTTACCATGCCAATTGACAGACAGACGGGAAGATGGACTGACGAACATATCTACAACGGTGCACACTAATATGCAGACATTGTATGGTCTCTGAAGCTCCTTTCTGGGTGCTGCAAACGTTTTTACAAAAGAATGAAATTTTAATATCCTATAATAATGAGCAGGCGTGGCCGATTCTTTTCGTTTTTGCACAGATGCTTCAGGACCAACCATGCAATTTAAGTGCCAATTTTTATGGCTGTATCTATGAAAGGAAATTTTATTTTCACTGTTGAAAACAGGGATAGTGAGTGTCAGGTTAGGTTGTACTGTGGGCGTGCCCAATTTGGCTTATTGTGAATACCACGCAGTGTGCAAGCACTTCTAATGTTCCTGCCAAATTTGAAGCGGATAGTTGCAATTTTGCGGCCAGGAGAACGGACGTTACTTGGACTGACGGACGGATATGCCTAAATCGATTCAGAATTTGATGCTGCAAATGTATTTTGCAAACGTTTTGACAAAATGAGTATACTCCTCATTCTTCCGTGATGGGTATAAAAATAAATAAATAAAATAAAATATTGTTTTTGCTTTTTCTTACCTTAAGCTAGAAAATGGAATAAATAAAAACGTTATTAGCAAAATGATCCGCCCTTTCCATATATGTATATAAAGGTAATTCGTCAAAAAATCAGCTTATACAACTTCATCCGTTGTGTAAGTCAGTTTTGAATTCCTGTAGCACCTGCTCAATGTTTTATTTAAATAAACGCGAGCTTGTAAATGGATGGCAATGGAAACACGTTTCAACACTACATACAAATAAAATGCAAGCGATATTAATCGTAGCGGAACTTTAGTTAATATCCCTGACTTGATCTCTTATCATTGGAAAAAAAGGTGCACGGATGTTAGTAAACAATAAAGTCGGGTGCAATATTTGTTATCATAAACTAATCGATCAGATTGGGAATACTTTCTTTCAAACCAGAATTAACAATAGCACAAGAATACTAAAAGGGAATTAAGTTGCACACCATACCGCGGGAAATAATTTTGCTGAGACCTTTTTTCTTCGCTTCTTTTTAACCACCGAAGGCTTTTTAATATATGAACGTATTCATGTTAACTCCTTTTCAAGAGTTAATGTTCTCGTGGTGGAGGTGTTTTGCAATTTTCGTTATAAGTTTGCTGCTTTACATAAATGTTAGCACATTCTTTTACTCATGTTGGATAGGAAATGTACCTTTTATACATACCCTATAGCACTAGTGGTAGAAGGACATACAAAGTTTGTGCAAATGTATGCACAAGGACGTGAGATAAACTCGCCTTTTATTATTCCGATCGATTCAGAATCACTTTTTTGCATCGAACTAAGCTTGTCTGTCCGTCTGTCTGTCTGTCTGTCTGTCTTGTTTTCTTGCGTTCAAGGTAATGGTCGTAATTTTTGAAATATTTGGACGAAATTTGGTAGACCGACCTGTTTTGTCTCAAGGCCGGACGCTACGTTGGATGGCTTGGATCAGACTGCTTTTTTGACCCCTCCCCCTAATAATGCCTTATTTTGAAAGGACATTGTATGAATAACTATATGAAGCGAAGCGAAGCCCTATATATATAGGATTTTCACCAATTTGTTAACTGTTCGTAGAGGATGAATGTATAGATTGATCATAGAGGTTGTCACAATCCGAACAATGCATCTGTGTATGTACATTCTTGATTAGACTAATATTCAGCTTCGCTGCAGTGTGGTTTTTTCGTAGCCATCACCAAACGTTGAGAGGTGTGTTTATTTTGCCAAAACGTTTGCAACGCCTAGAAGAGAGCGTCAGAGACCCAACATCGTACATATATTCTTGATCGCCGTCAAATGCCGAATCGATTTCGGCATATCCGCCTGGGCAAAATCTGTCTTAAGTATACTCCTGACAGCGAAAATGGGGCTATTGACTTTACATTTGATAGATACAGTAGAAGTTTTTGCACGTGGGCTTGTGTTTAAAATGGGCCTAATAGGTCAAACTAAACAGTAACACGTCAACCGAGAACACCTGTTTTTCAAGAGGAATAAAAAATTGTTTTCTCCTGCATTGCTCATAAACTGCAGCACATAAATATACAAAAATTTGAACACATATTCCATGGACGATGGTCTAGTACTCATAGAAAGATGGAAAAAATTGACCATGTCTACAGAAAAACCTCTATAATATATATAAATTCTTGGCCAGTTACAAATTCGAAATGCGTCTAAGCATTTTCGCATGTTCATCCATTCATCTCTCCATCCGTCCAACTATCTACTACCGGTGCCAAACATTCTTCTGTTCGAGTTTCAAAATGATCGAAACTTTTCAGAGGACGCAGTGACTACGCTCACAACTCCTATACAACAAAAACTACGAACACCTCTGCTTTCCGGATTTTTTGTTCGTTACTCCTAAGCTACAACAGATGCAGCAAATGATTTTCAAATTTTAGTTTAAAGATGGAAAAAACCAACCATGCCCGTCCAGTGTTATAGAGTATGGAAATTTAGTTCTTTTCCTTTTTTTTTTTAGTTGGTTATGTGTACACAAGATTCGGTCAAGACTGAATATAATTTTCTTACGTGTTTTACTTGTGGAAGTTCGTTCTTGGAAGACCGCTCGACTGTGTCGTCGCTTCATCACAATTCAGACCAAGTACGAGCAACGTTGATTGATTAGTAGTTGCCATATTTCTGGCAAAACCATTACACCGTTACTGTAGAACTTTTTGTACTTCTAAGCGAAAAGCTGAGCCAGTTAATTTTCGTAGGCCCCTCCCGAAGTCAGTTTTACACCATTTAGAGAGAGTAAGAGAAAATGTCAGTCGAAAGGGGGAAGATCTCTTTGCCCAGTCAACCACTCTCTGTTTTTGCGAAGTCATTAAAGACAGCCGCTCTCTGGTATTTCGATAATGTCGCGATTGAAAATGACGGCTTCCCTGTTAATCAATTCTCGACACTTCATCTTTAATTGCGCGCTTTAATCGCATTACCGTAGACAGGGATGTCAATGGTATGGCCCGGTTGCAGAGTGACCTTCTTCCAAATAAGCTTTGGTCATCGTTTGTACAGCTTTACCCGTCTTCAACATTTCTCCTTGCAAAGTATTTGGCGTACGTGACCCAACTGTCGTTGTTCGTTGTTCGCTTCAGCAGCAATTCGCAGAAGGAAATTCGTTACATTAAAGTTTTCACTGTTAATTCATAGGATATCCAAATAGTGATCAAGACTTAGTGCTCCCTTTCGATATCATAAGATGAATTGTGCCGGTCTCCTGCAATAGTTTTTCGAATTCCATAGTTTTTAACATTGAAAGCCCCCGAGCAACTTCACCACAAACTGTACGAACATTTTCACAAGCGTTCGAAATTTGCCTTTAGGACGGATTTTTCGATTCATATTCATATGTAGTCACAATAGATGAAAGCTAAAGCGGATTGCTTTGTCGTTTCATTACGAAAGCTTATTCCGGTCGTCCCGACATCCAAATATCCAAAATGGACGTACTTGTCCCCAGCCTCATTTATATAATTTTTCATTAAATATTTTGTCGGACAATTTGAAAAATGAACTTTATTGGACACTTCTTCTTCTTTGCTTCCGTTATTGAGCAAATCAACAATCAAGTACACACGTGATTTCATTACAACAATATCTGGCTGTAACAATTCAAAGCCGCGCAACATTTATTGACTAAGTTCGAGAGCTAAGTTCGCGGAGATATCAACTCGCTTACCTTTAACAATTTCGAACGAGAAACCAGTTAATAAATCAAATAGAAATTTTAACAGGTATTGTTTTAAAGAAAGAAAGCATTGGACGCTGAGGAACAGACTCGATCTCATCGACGCCGTCCTCTACGAATTTACGAATAATAGAAGCGTGAAGATGGTCAAAGACACCTTTATATACAAATATAAATTTAGACAAAAGAGAAAACACTTCAACTGACTCGATTCTCTTTCCTCTCTCTCTCTGCTACCGTTTGAAGAGTGACGGACAACTTTAGCTTTATATATCGTCAACATCTCTAGCGTACAAATTTGTTACTGTGAAATAAAATTGCGTCAACAGTTTCTGTTTATTTGTTTTTTTATTAAAGAGAGAGAAAAAAAAAAAAACAAAGACTTTAACAATTATCGTCGAACTACTTTCTAAATATGAAATAAAACAAAAAACTTCCGTTTACTGGCCAGCATCGATTCGTAAAACAATGAACAAAGAAATAAGCAGCACGCAGTTGTTGGTTTTTTGACACTTTTCCCTTGACTTGCCTCAAATCATAACTAGACTGCATGCATATACAGACGTACATATATGCACGGTCAACGCTATGTGTTAACCTTATTATGTATATGAACGCAGGTGCTGAGGTGAGCAAGTATATGTAGAAAAGTTTGTGTACATATGTATGTTTTTGGTTTTTTTTTTTTTTTTCAGAAATCAATTAAAAAAAAGTTCTCTGTTTATTAAATGTAAACTATTCAAACGATGTTTATCTGACAGTCTGTCGGTCTGTCTGTGTGCTTGCTTTCCATATTCAGTAATTTTACTTTCAAAAAATGTCACATTAAACCTATTTTAAATGCATTGTAAACATTATTATTAATATACTTAGCGGAAGCACTAATGTTTCGCGAATGTCGCTAAACGTATTTCCTGAGTTGTGTTTCGCATAGTGTACCCTCTTGGACATATGCATCGTTGCTATGATTTGCTCTTCATCCAATGCTGGGCGATAACTCCAATCGATCGCATTCGTTTTGCATATCTGAGCAAAGACTCGCGCTGATATCTTTGGTGTGCGTTTCCGTGCCGGATCATTAAAGTCAACATGGTATAAGCCGAACTTTTCCCTATAACATCAAAAGTATAAAAAACATTGAAAAATATAAAAAAAAAAGAAAAACACAAAGCTTCAAATTTGCTTACGTGAAACCAGCCTTCCATTCATAACTGTCCATCAAACTCCAGGCTATATATCCCTGAACATTAGCGCCGTCTTCGATGGCATCTAATACTGACGTCAGATACGAGTTGTAATAATCTACCCGAGCATAATCTTCCAAGCCGCCTTTATCACTGACTCCGTTCTCGGTAATGATAATAGGCGGGTTATTGTACTCGCGTCGAATCCACATTAATAAATTGTAAATGCCCTTCGGGTATACCTGTATTGTAGGCGTGTACAAATAAAATTTACATCTGCGATAGTCCATAGATTACCGTAACATATATAGGGCAGAGCGTACGTGGAAACAGACAAAATTTACGCATTTAGATATAAAATCTTATCTATACCGGTTTTGCTGAATTCGCAATGTATCTGAAAGGGACTAACTTTTCCAAGGGACAACTGTGTCAATTAATGTGAGACACACACACATCACATTAGTTCGAACAAAAAAAAGAAAACGGATGGAGATTTCAATATGAGAAGTGGACGACTTCCTTTTACTTTTTTAGAGACATTCTACGATCTTAACCTTTCCTGCGAGGGCAAATTGTGTACATTCAATGCACGTAGTGACTTTAAGCGGAACTTTTGTAAGGAATGGCAAGAAATCCGATTGCGTAAAGGGGTTAAAAGATTGTAAGCGCCAAGGCCTGTAGGCTCTCTGAGACGAATGACTTCCGAATTTGCAAGTAGAGGAAATAGCGAAGCAAGAATTCACCACAACCCGCAATAGGTTAGTTCTGTTGAGGAATGCATTCCAGGTAAGTTTGTCAAATATTTGTTTTCCTTTTAAGATTGCCAATGCAGAAAAAAAGAATCCAACAAATATTTTTATTAATCTCTCGGTTATGTGCACGACTCACGAAAAAGAGAAAAAATTGCCCGCGTTTCTCGAAAACCCCTACACGTACTCTTTTTGGGCTTGTCGGTAAGCTTCTGTAACACTAGCATTGTAAAGCAAGCAAAGTGTCGTTACTTTATTAAGATATTTAATATTTTACCTTTAGCCAGGGCGAACCGGAACCAGGCCAGTCGGGATTTTGCCTCTCTACAACACCCATATCATGGTTAAAAGATGGCATCGGAAAGTTGGCGGTATTGTTATGATCATTTGGTCGCACCAAATTGGTAGTGTAATGATTGATACCAAAGAAATCGGAGGTTCCACGAATCCGTTGTACTTCCTCCTTTGTAAACGAAGGTAAGCGAGAACGCGTAAATCCCTGTTGTTTACTTAAATTACGAATGCGTTCAATCATTGCAGCCGGATAGTTGCCGTGATGCGAAAAAATAGGATGACCGAACCAGCCAACCTATGCGTTTGAATAGTAAATAAATAAAACAATAAAAAATTAATTAACAAATGAAAAAACAATTAACAAAATAAATAAAATATTAAAAAATGAATAAATAAATAAGAAAATAAATACGTAAATAAAAATTATACAACGAATATATAAATAAGAAAAATAAATGAATGAATAAAAATTAAAAAATTAATAAACAAATTAAAATAAATAAAAATTGAAAAATGAATATATAATTAAGAAATACATATTAAACAAACTAAAAAAATTTAAAAACGTAAACAGGTGAACAAGAGAGTCAAAAAAATTTTAAAAATTAATAAACAAATAAAAATTAAAAAACAAAAAATAAATAAGTTGCAGTATTATCGCTCCACAACAGTTCATTGTCTACCCTCACGCATTATTTTTTCATTGTAAGCATTCATTAGAACACTAGCATAAGCACTCTTCTCATTTTACTAACGTAAGCAGACTTATTCTAGAGCAGCACAAGCATTTACTTACATCTTACATTTTTATAAACATAAGCGTTTCATTAAATTGATTGTACTGCAGAAGAATAAGGTAAATAATGAAGAAAACCTATTTTGATTCAACGATCAGGACAATTATAATCTTGTCTTCTTTTCGCGACTCTATTCGCGAAAGTAACTATACGCGATCTTGCGCGAACGGCCAAGTTTTAAGATATCAAAGAGAAAGCAAAAAGAGACTAGAAATGTTCTTTTCATTTTAATGAATAAATAAGAATTAAAAAAAAAAAAGAAATAAAAAAATAGTATACAAATAAAAATTAATAGACAAAGAATAAAAAATAAGTAAATAGATAAATAAATAAAAATTAAAAAATTAGTAAATAAATTAACTACAATCTAAAAGAGTTAAAAAATAAATAAATAAAAATATGAAAAACGATTAAATACATAAGACAAGAAATAAAAGAATAAAAATTGAAAAAATAAATAAACAAAACTTATAAAAATTAATACATATAAATAACATTTTAAAAAATTAATAAGTAAATAAATAAATAATAATTTTAAAAACTAATAAATAAATAAAAAATAGAAAAACAAAAAATAAATAAATAAATGAAAATTTCAAAAACGAATAAATAAATAAGAAAATGAAAAAAAAAAATTAAAAACATAAATAAGTAAATAAATGTTAAAAAAGTTAATAAACAACACAAACAAATAAAAAATTAAATGAACAAAGAACAACTGAAACAAAAGAAATAAATAAAAGTTAGAAAATAAAAAATAAATGAGCTGATGTATAAATAAGTAAAATTTAAAAAAATTAGTCAACAAATAAAAATTAATAGACAAAAAATAAATATGTAAATAAATTAAAAAATATATAAATAAAAATTGTGAAAATAAATAAGTTAATAAATTTTTTTTGTTTTAATTTATTGAGCAGTTTCTAAGATTCATACTAAATTAAGAATTGGTTGAGAGAGCGGTAATCACTTCGTTCTACTTTTGTAATTTCATAAAGTCTTTCCACTCTATAGTAGATTATTGTAGACAATGAATGAACGCCCGTGTTATTGAAAATGAATGTCAAGTAAGGAGTAACATTTTGAATGTATTTAAAATGACCGTTAGTACGGTTTCCTCCAAAAATCATGAAACTATTTGGTCTAAATAAAGTTGCAATCAATGCACCGACACTTCCCATAGTTAAGTGCAGTAACGTAGTGACTTATGGTATATCTAGCTTCCATTTTTATGCTTTTAATCTTACATAGAATTGCATGGCTCGTTCAGAAGCTTGGAGATCTTCGGGTGACTGAGTTTCGGGTTCGGGCCAGGACACGTCGAGAGTAATGCCTATTCGTCCCATTTGTGATGGCTTGTATTGTTGACGATACATATGCACAACCTCTGCGTGGGCTTTAAGCAAATTGTGACCGCAGAGATATGACGGGATGCCGGGATAATCGTATGCTGGAGCCATATAATCTATACCGTAGCTTTGCTCGCACACGTGCCACGGTTCATTAATGGTCGTCCATACTTTAACACGATCGCCATACATTTCAAACAGCAACCGTGAATACTCTTTGAATAACGGTATAATTTCCGAATTAGTCCAGCCACCAAGCTCTTGCAAACGCTGCGGTAGTTCCCAATGATATATAGTTACCATAGGTGTTATGTTATAATGCAACAGTTCATCGATTAAGTTACTATAATATTTGATGCCATCTGTGCTGACTTTATTCATATAGCCGCCGGGCATTATCCGAGGCCATGATATCGAAAATCGATATACATTTACATTTAATTGCCGCAACATTTGCACGTCTTTGCGCCACTGAAAACAGAGAAGGAGAGTTCGATTAGGATTAAAATACAAGTTGCATTATGATTCTTAATAGATCGGTGCTAACTAACTGCTAATGTGAAAGTGCTCTTAAACTAAACCTTGGACGTTTAAATGCAAGACATCTCGTTCACTCCTATAATAGTACTAAAATTCGCCGAAAACGAAATCATATCCGCAAAGTCGGACGGACGGTCTTTACGGACCCATGGTCTTTACCATCCGCTTATCTTTGCACAGTGTAGACAATTAAGTTTTGAAAGTCTTTTGTGTTTGTAAGTTTGAAACTTTATTCGCAGAAGTTGGCGGAACTGGTCCTTTAATCAAGGTTAGCTACCCCCATCTTCCGCACAAATTGCGAATTGCATCTCGGGAAAAGTCTCGCCGCGTCGTAAGAATGTAAACACTGCTCGAGCAAACAATAAGTAATCTATTGAGGACAGTGTTAATCGGAAGAAGTAATGCGGAGATGGTAGGAGATTCCAAGCTGGAACTGCAAACATTTCCTGAGCGTATTTTGCTAGATACAGCGGAATTCCTCCTTCATGACTTTTGGTATAGTGCGGCTATTTTTTGCCGCATCAATTATGTACCAATTATGGGACATAGTTTATCTTACGAATGATTTCATTCCGTTTGCGCCAACTTTAATCCACCACACACTCAGCTGATCCCCATTCAGACTATCGACTAACTGAACTGAACTGAACTTCATCTATTTAAAGCTCCACGGAACCGTGCGATACTGCTTCCAAACGAAGAAAAGTCACACTTTTATTCTGTACCCTATAGCAGTAATCACAATCTCTCTCTTACCGAACCGGATCGAACTAATTTGCACTCTCAATAAATATGATTTATGTGGAGAACGTTTCTCTTCCCCCAAAATATTAGATAAAGTTCCAATTTGACTTGATGGACAGAAGTTTTGCACTCGCCGTCGGTCATTGATCCTCACTTTAATAATACGCCTGGCGAAACGCATCAGATACCCTATAAAATATATGCATAGTATTCTTAGTCAGCGTAAAATTCAAAGTTATTTTCACGATGGTGGTCGTCTCCACATTGGAAAGGCCACGGTCAGCAAAATTGAAACGGGAAGCGAAACCTTTATATATCCAAAGTCCAAGTTAGTGGGCAGAGATAGAATTTGGAGAAAGTACCTTAGCACTTAATTCACTGTAGATATTGGTCGGAAAGTCGGTACAAACATTTACGATTATGTATGTGCGTATGTGCATGGCTCTGAAGAGATGTTGAAAAACCCTAACTGCACAACTAATTCGTCATCGATGATCGAACTTGATCCCTTCAGACGATTTCATTTCTCGCTGCCTTTTCTTCTTCTTCTTCTTCTTCTTCTTCTTCTTCTCAAAGGCTTTATAAATATTTATCTGATCAGATCTATGGCTTATTCATGTTACGTTTGATGCTCATAATTAGCTGCATACCGTCCATTTCCATCGACCATACCATTACGCGGATTAAGTGTTAGTCGTATTGTTGTTGCATTTGCATATCTTGCTTGCAATTCAATACAATCTCATTATAATCGCGAAGTGTCGCTTGAATTTTTGCTTTAAACGCTCGGCTTCTTTTTATCAATTCAATTTTGCCTTATGCAAGAATGCTAACGCGTCGTTTGCTTTTTTAATTGTTTGGCAACCTACTTATTGAAATGTATGTGAGAAAAAACAAAACAAAAGCTGAATTCAATATAACGGTACATTCTTTAAATTAGTTAGTGTTTTTTCATTTTTTTTTTTTTTTTTTCTTTATTATGCTATATATATAAAGCAAACTTTCAGACAGGGGAGTACAAGATATTGACCCAAAATTTTGGCAAAAAAAAAAAATTTGGTAAGATATCTATGTATATATGAAAATGCTGCTTAGCAGTTCACCGACACATTCGCAATTAAAAATACAAAAATACAAACAAAAAAGAAACTGACCAGTTTGCATATATATGTTCGCCTGGCACTACGAGATATGCTATATTAAGAGTGAAGCGACCTATCAAAATACTATCAAAAATATCCTACGAAAGTCATTTACAATTTAAACGTCATAGAAGTTTGATAGTGAGAGTGAATCTTCTATTAGATCGTACCTTCCTTACTAATCAAAGTAAGTTTCAATGAAAGTTGCAATGATTCGTTGAGACTTAAGCAGTTAAAAGGTATCATATTCCCGGACAATATAAAAGAAATGAACGAGTGAGTAGTAAAGGTTTGACCTCCACCCCCTTGCCTCGTTCCAGTATAGGGCACTTTGTTCCCGATATCTTGAGGGTGTAGCGGAGACACACCTCCATTGGTTTTTTTTTTTTTTGTTTTTTTTGCCTTGTAATAATAATAACAATATTTTTTTATGACAGCAGTGATTTTTTTTTTTTTTTTTTTTGTTTTCTGTTGGTTTTTGATCACATTTGCATACTCAATTAATAGAGAACACATATGCAAGTGCATAGGATAGATAAATGCAGGCAGACATATATATGCGCTTAAACATTCTTATGTTGGTGGGTCATTATTAACGAAATATCTCGGGTAATAGAACTTGTTTACTAATGTCATCGGTGGAATAGATTATTATGAATTATTAATGGCATATATATGTGTGCATGCACGTCTATCTATTTATCCATCTATCCGTGCAGATAAACATATATAATGTATGTACTTATTGTTTGCATTTAAAATTAATGTCATTGCATTATGGCCGATGGATAGTATTATAGTTTGGTTATTCGGTTCATAGAACTAAGTAACTAACCTGTTACTATATAATTATAATTTATTGCAATTATGTACAATGAAAATGTTTAATTTATCAAAACTCTAAACTTGACATTGCCATCTATACACACATGTATATGTATATGTATATGTATATGTATATGTTTGCACTTATGCACATAAGTACACATATATATAAACCAAAATGTTTACATGCATTAACAGTCGTTCATCAATTTGATATTAAATTTCGATCGGTATCGTTAACACTTCATTTGCACAGCTCTCGAATCTCTATTAATTGAATGCGGTTATGCGAGGCGAGAATGGCTTGCGACCAAAAGCATATATGATATCACACTTTAATACATTTCGCTGTTGATTTGTTGGCAGCTATTACAATTACCAACGCCACCACACAAGACGGTCTATTGTGTGTGTGTGTGTGTGTGTGTGTGTGTGTGTGTGTGTGTGTGTATGTACTGACCATTGGCTACGGTGTGTATGAGAAGCACTTTGCAAAGGAACACACATAGATTTCTACTAAAGTAAGCAACAGTTTGGCAAAAGCTATTTAGTTTATATCTAAAACAGGTATTGATCTCTTTTGTTTTCTACATACATACATGCATACATACATGCATACATACATGCATACATACCTCAAGTTGGCATAAAACAAATTATATCGGTTAATTTGTTATACAAGTACCTTCTATATGACATATGGGCACACATATATATATATATATATATATATATATATATATAATATTTATAGACAAACAAGTTCAAATCGAATTCCCGAGTATAAATATCGTTGACACTTATGCTCATATTTTTCAAAACTAAATGCAAGCCGTTGATTTCCTTTTCAAAGCAATCATACGCTTCTTCTTGCCATATTAAATTCCCCAATGCGTTGGTAACGTTTTATCACACAAGCATTAAGGTTGTATGCCAGTGCATACATTAGCGCATCTTTAGACTACAAACGCAATTAATTAAGCGTTTGTACAAATTTTCCTTGAGCGATTATGAATTAAGATGAATTACATCAATTGCCGATCATGATGAGCATTCTTGACTTGATGCCATGACTAATGCACTAAGACCACCGTCACACAGGCTCATCATGAAACTAAGTCGAAAAAAAAAAAAAACCAAAAAAAAAAATTACAAAATTTCAAAGTTTTGCCTCTGATTAGTAAGTAAATAATGAGCAGCGAGTCGCTCGATCCGGTTTTTCTTTTACGGTGTACAAGATTCGCGATAAATTGTATAAAATTTTCCAGTTTGTAGTTGCCTTATAGCTTGATATCAGATAACAGGCTTTCAATAATTGTAAAATATGTGACAAGCATTGATAGCTTAATTCACTTAAATATTTACTTATATACATATATGTATGCGTATATATAAGTTGATTTTATCAATTTCACATCTATACTTATATATCAGAGTTGTCTTAATAAGTTTCACCTCCACCAACGCTATAAAGATTTATGATTTAATATTTACATGATGATAACTATCAGACGATATATCGGCATTCGAGCGATCAGCTATCCTTTCTGGATAATTATGTGTCATAAAATCCCAAATGGACTCGCCTTTATCGTTGGCATCCCAACCACCTTCGATTTGATATGACGACGAGCCAACTCCCCATATGAAGTCTTTCGGGAAATTGCGTTGAAATTTATCTGTCGCCAGCCTGTGATATGCAAAAATAAATAATAATATAAATAAAAGATAATGACAATAATCAAATTGAAAATTATTTTCAACGTATACAGTATACGGCATACGGCATACGGCGTACAATACACAGCATAAGTTTTATATGTTTATGTGTATTTATGTATGATGTATGTATGTATGTGTGTGTGTGTGTGTGTGTGTGTGTGTGTGTGTGTGTGTGTGTGTG
>KK502415.1:1900-42295 GCA_000688735.1 Glossina austeni | reverse complement strand
TTTTTTTTTTTTTTTTGTTATGTTGGTACACATGTCGGACGTGTTTTGCAATACTTGGTAAGCAGACTTTGAGCAAAAATTATGCTTATAAGTGTGCTCCACGCTCCTCACCGAAGGCCGAGAAAATATTAATGACGATGCCCGCCCTCAATCGCTGATGAAAACAGCAGTGAAGCAATTATTGAAGCAGATTGTTATGGAGAATCGTCAATTACTACCGCTCTTAGAGAAGTTTCTGAGGATGTCGACATATGTCAGTTGGCCCATGCCATGCAATATTTTTGGACTGCCTTGGGCACGAAACGTGTAGCAGCGAAGCTAGTTCCGAAATTGCTAAATCCATATCATGCTTCACCATCATATTCACCGGACTAGGCCCCTGCAGCTTTCCCCTGGCCCCAAAGCTGAAAAGACCCGTGAAAGGACGCAGTTTTGCCCCGACCGCGTCGCTAGAAGAGCTCAACGCCGTGTAGCCAAATAGCGCATATCAGAAGTGCTTCGAGAACTGGAAAAAGCGACGGCACAAGTCGTACACTGATTGAATTAATCAAAATTTGTCATTTTCGCAAAGAATAGTGAGAACGCGAATAAAATCTTTGGAAATTGTTAAGCACAAGCTTGGATAATTTTGTTTTTGTTGTTATTGTGAACAAAATGTATAATTGAAACGTACAAAAAGAAATTCCATACTTGGAAAAATGCCCTTAAGAACCATTGTTGAATTATTGCGTTCTTAATACAAAGCACGGTGCTGTAGCTTTCCTACATCCTAAAATATTCTTAAGAATTTCGAAATTTATATGGCAAGTTACAGATCTGTTCCCTAAAAAAAAAATATATAAATATATACATATATATATATTAAGGAAATCTATCGGTCATTGTGCTGCGAAAAGGCGCACATGCTACAATCCAGTCTTTATAACATCAGTGAATGCTAGCAAAAATACAATACGAAAATTTAATACTTAACGTCTAAAATATTTAAAAATCGAATGCGAAGAACTTTTAAACGAGACGATTATTGATAACTCGATACCACTGCTATCGATTACAAGCAACCACGATAATTTATTGTGAACCGTATTTACAAGCAAACCTTAAGGTCCTCAAACACAATGATGCGTTATCCCTATTTCCGTAATGGGACTGGAAGTTTGCTCGTACACCCACCCATTTAAATCTTTCTTATGTTATACGAATTCGTATTGTTTTATAAGAAATGAAAAACAAGCAACAAAGACGATTTATTTCCAATCTGAAAAATATTAGTCAAGTTAAAGCATTCAACTAATCCTTACGCGTTGGTTTATTGCGTCAGTTAAGTCTTCAAACTCGTTTTTCTTGATTCTTTACTGTAATTAATCAATCAAAAATTTAATTTGCTTTTACATTAATTACCTTATATTTGCTGTTCACATATATGTTGATTTCTTTAGTTTTACTTCTCAAGTCATATGTTTTTTTTTTTTATATTTACGCCAATCGTTTTATTTTTATTTATAAAATAATGGGGTAACGAGGTTTCTCATTGCACGTTTACCACTTGAGAGTTATTAACTCGAAAAATGGAATAACTCATCATTGTGCGGAAGGTCTTATAGACGATTTGCAAGAGCGAAAGTTTGAGCGTTTTTGTGAAATATTTTCACTTGAAAAATCCACTGTGTCCACTGAAGCGACTGCAAATAAATAACATTAGAAAACTTATTTTTAATTTATGAAAATAACTTTGAGACCTAAACAATTTGGATGCGTTTTGTGCTGCAAAATATACAAAATATATAATAAAAATACATATATAGCCTAATTTTAATCACAACCACAAAATACGCAATTTTTAGTGCTATCAAATTGTTTTCCATGTGAGAAGATGACAATGAAGCCGGCGACGACACGCCATTAGAGAGTGAAAGGGATGGTAGAGTTTCTGAACATGTGGACTGATTTAAAACTGTCTCTGCACAAGTTGCCGATATCCATTTTAAATAAATATTGTCACGTTCTCTACTTAGACGTACAATGTGATTGTACATATCTTGGGCACTTAATAATTCAACGGACTCTTCACTCAATACTAAACTGTGATTAACTGTTACATCCAAGATTTTATGCATCCAAGGCTTTGTTGCCTTTGTCGTTTTGAGTCTTGCTTTAAGACAAATTTAGTTGCTTACCCATTTTTGTTACTTTGGCATTTTACCAAATTTGTTTTTTTTTTTATTTTATTTTATCGGTCTCAAGAAACAGCGGGACGACAAAAATCTTTTTCCGGTTAAAAACTCCCAAGTGTTAAATACAATGGGCAGTCACGTTGCCATATTGTTTTGCGGGCAAATATAAACAAAAACATATGGTTTTAGAATCAAAAATAGTGAAATGAACGTAACAGGAGACAACGAATTTATAAAAACTATGAATACGAAAGTTAATATAAAAGTAAACAAGTTTGTTTATGGATTAGTGACAAAGAAGATTGAAGATTTTAAATGTATTTTTGTGTACTAATTGATCTATAATTTTGAAATTTCTATTTAACACTTTCTAATAAAACAATTTGATGAATATATATCGGCCTTAAAATAAATGATCGTTATTGATTGTTTTTCGTTTCTTACAAATGACGCATAGTATAAACCCAAACTAAAAATCTCGTAAAAAGAAATTTACATTAGTGTAGATAAATAATTTCTAAATTCAAAATAAATTATTGTACGTATAAATGCGCAACCATATGATTTGTCAATTCCCATAAAGTTAGGTAAAAAGTCGGCAAACTTGCAGTCACAACCACAAAATAGGAATAACGCATCATTGTGTCAGCCCCCAAAGAGATTAGCCTTGCTTCAAAATTACGCTTAAGATTACCTTCAAATTTGACATCTGACCAAAACATGATCTGTTGTTTATTTATAGCTGAAAATAAGGAAGCTGAATATAGGAAGAAATAGTTTTCATCCTGACGTGCATCAGACGCCAAATTTATATTGAATTATGAGATTTGTATTCTTTAGCAATTATTTGTTTTTGTCCTGACTTGTGCAGATCGTTCATTGAATTTATTTCTTGAAAATTCAAAAAGAAAAAGAGACTATTAGGAGCACTGTGCAGCGAGTGAAAAGCACGTGAAACATCTCAGAATAATGGAGTTGTTTGCTATTAATCGGTATTTGTCACATGGAATATAGTTTTGTTTATTCCATTTTTTTATTTAAAAATTTTTTGTTTATATAAAATTTAGATTCACGCTTAAGCAAGAGGACGAAGAAAAGAAGGAAAATGAAATTTTAGAAAAGCTACAGCGTAAAGTGAAAAAGGCGAAGCGCCGGCGTGTTGAAGAGAACGAAACGAAATTGCCCACCACCGAGACCACCGTAGACGAACCAAGCCCAGCAAATGATCTAATCGACGAGAAGATTGACTTTTCTCCAAGCCATGAGATTGCTGAGGAGAATGAGAAAAGTGGAGATACTCTTCAGTCAGATGAACTAAATGATTTCAAGATATTAGGACAAAATAATGTTGTTAAAGTAGGAAAAAATCCTATGGTGTTGCCCGGATGGTTAGCTCGTCCTGAGTTTGTGCCGATAGCCATTGCCGCAGCAGATCAATCAAGTGATCGTGAAGAGAATTTGTCTACAATTTCCTATTTAACTCCTTATGTACGCAAAGCGTTGAAAGAATTGAACATCAACAGATTATTTCCAATACAAAAGGCTGTAATTCCTTGGATTTTGGACGCTCATTCGAAACCACCGCCATTCCGGCCGCGCGATTTGTGCGTATCGATGCCAACCGGGAGTGGTAAAACTTTGTCGTTTGCTGTTCCCATCGTTCAACTATTAGCAAACCGCGTTCAACGAAAAATACGGGCTTTGGTAATATTGCCAGTAGCAGAGCTGGCAGTTCAGGTGTTTCGGGTTTTTAAAAAGCTATGTGAACAAACTGATCTTTCCGTTTGCCTACTTTCGAAGCAGACACCTTTGCATGTCGAGCAGGCAAAACTGGTCGATTTATATAAAGGTGAATATTATTCAAAAGTGGATATTTTGATTACGACACCAGGTCGTCTTGTCGAGCACCTTCACTCTACTAAAGGATTCTGCTTAAAATCTCTGCAATTTCTTGTAATTGATGAAGCAGACCGCATAATGAGCGATGTTTTCCAAAATTGGCTACATCATCTCAATGCTCAGATACGAGTGACCTCCAATCACTTATTGGCTCGGACAGCACCTTTATGTTACGGCGAACTGGAGCTAACCCACTCAAAAACACCGCATAAATTGCTATTTTCGGCTACGCTTTCAAAAGATCCGGAAAAATTGCAATATTTAGAACTGTTTCAACCAAAACTTTTTACTTCGAGTGCGGATAACGTAAACGCATTTGAAAATTTCGCTGACGTGTCATCAAAATTAGGAGCGAATGTCGGAGAACATTTTAACAGATACACCGTTCCTGCGGAATTGACTGAAAAGCACTGTTTAACCGAAAGTCGATTAAAGCCGTTGACGTTGTTCGCACTCATCATGGAACACGACTGGTCCCGATTTTTATGTTTTACCAACAGTGCACAGTCCTCGGGCAGGTATAAATTCACGCAACGATTCAACCAAAATATTTTGCGATTTTTATGAATAATTTCAGATTGTCCTTTGTTCTGAATAAGCTATTTGGCAATGGTGTAAAAATTGGTGAGCTTTCAGCCTCATTGAACGCTAAAGAACGTTCAAAAATGTTAAGTTCATTCATCCGTGGTAAAATCAACGGGTAAATAGCTATTAGTTGATCTCCTTCTGCTTGCACATAAGATTTCATGAAAATTTTTTATTTTGCTAGATTAGTGTCTACGGATGCATTGGCAAGAGGTATTGATATACCTCAGGTGGACATTGTCATTTCCTACGATCCCCCGCGACACATCAAGACTTATATACATCGTATTGGTCGCACAGCACGCGCTGGCCGACCGGGTACAGCAATTACATTGTTAAATCAAAAGGAGTTGTCCGATTTCAACGTAAGTCGTCAGATTTTTCTTTAACGTTAATTGAAACGTTTGTTTTCCGTATATTTTTGAAATGGATAGCAAATTTTAAAAGAATCGGGAAAAGCGCTAACCGACGAACTTCTGGCACCCATTAACATCGAAACAACGCATGCAAACGAATACTCAGCAGCCTTAAAAGCTTTACGTGCGAAAATCGCAATCAACAGCCGTCTTCGAATTTTACAAAAAGAGCGAATCAAAGAGAAGGCCTTGTTGGCTACAACCGATACTGCTGGAATGACGCTCATGGAGAAATTGCAAGTGCAGGCCACCCTTCAGGTGCACAACAAAGCTCCTAGCAAGAGTTCGCTGCTAAGCGAAAAGAAAAATCCCAGTAAAACTTTTAAGCGTAGAAAGCAAAAAGAATAAAGCGATTTTCGCGCTATATAGGTTAAATAAATAGACCTGATTTTTGTATTCCAAAACAAGACTTGTCGATCAGGTGTGCATTACTTAGTAAATGGCCTTTATTTCAATATCTACATAATTACGTTAATTTGTTGTCACTCCTATATTTTAGGGAACGATATAGATGGGAGGGAGACATTATGAAGTAGATCGAAAAATCTCCGATTTGCATTCTCTATAAAGAAAAGGAGTGTGGTATTAAGTTTTACTTTAACTAGCAAACGCCAAAATCAAACATTTTTCACAGCACTCGTTAATAGGTTTCTATTGAAGGACTCCTTCGAAAGATTTGTAGCAAATGATAAATAAAATGTAATTATTTCGAAAGTCTGCCAAAGAATATTGTAAACAAAACACAACTTGAAATTCCTTTAAATTTCAAAAGAAAAGATATATCTTCTATATCAAATGTAGGATGGGAGAGCAAAGGTTTACTTGACGCCTATGACTAAATCCAGCAAAGCAAAAAACGAAATTAATGATACGCATTCAAAAAAAGCCTATTTTGCATTAAATTATCTTCGGAAAATATTTTTATTTGATTTTGTCACAAAATTGTTCCAATAAATCAGATCGGCAGCCTATTGCTGATTCTACTTTCGTCTAATTAGCTTAGAAAAATGGGGAAAATAGGAAATTTATTCGAGAAGGTACAAAAAAGTGACGTTTTCGACAGAGGTTGATGAAGGTGAAGGAAAGCACAAACAGAACAGAAACCGAGGTTTTTTCCGAGCCGATATTTTAAAGGCAAGAGTTTCGCAAAGCCATAAAGCAACCGCAGCCTGTTCAGTTGTCTTCTAAACAGCTTACAGCGATGTCATTCCATAAAATCACGAAACAAACTTTGCACGCCCTTAAGGAATATCCACATTGACGGCCTTACGTTTTTGCAGTAAAAGAAAAGGAAAGTTAAGACTTGGCAACTCTTTTTTCCCCTAATAATTAATTGAATTCTATTCATAAATCTCCCAACGTTTATCATTTGTTAACCTTTATATGACGATATGACGTAGCTCTGCTAACTGATTGAATTTGTGGGAACATGACGTGAATACCTTGTCAGGACCTTGGCAGTTTTTCCGTTGATAATTCTCGATAAGAACATAATGATATTGTGTTGGATGCATGTCTAAGCATTCCCGTTCTCTGCAGTGATCACTTCAAAGAGAACTAATAATAAGACTACGTTTTCTTCTCTGTCCTAACTAAGATATAACAAATTTTTTCGTTCATATATTAAGTTTATTTTTTTTTTCTTAAAAAGTAGAGGCGGACGTACGGACATTGATTACTCGATATTTATTTATCTATGTATATCAACTAAAACTACCAGTCAGCTTTCATTGTTATTATAAATTTACGATTCTTATTGAATAAATACTGAAAATACTTTGATTAATTGCTCGCTTCTCAGCAAAAAAAAAAATAATGAACAAATATTTGGGCATACGAATAAGTATATATGATTAGATTAAGATACTATCTTAAGAGACATATTTAGAATAAATCGCAACTCGGGAACGACAAGGGTAAGAACACTGCCGTAGATCGGTACATCACAGTCTTTGGCATACACACACACACACACACACACACACACACACAAGGACTAGGCTCCCACTTAGTTGTGAAGTGGCCCGAGGCCATATTATTCCTCCAACGGCCATAGATTGCAATGATCCATTCTTGATGTGTAAGACGTTTTGAAGGTTAATTGCAAAACAAACAAGACTACAATATTATCATATTTAAATTTATTCGAGTAGGCACAGATATATCAACACTGATCAACACTGAGTGATTAATGTTTACAAATGTATACAAGAAGAACGTTGTATGCGAAACAATTGCCAAAGGGAAGAAGAAGCAGTCTTTTAAAAGAAAACAAGGAAGTTTGGTGTGTTTGAACAGACGTTTTCTAAAATATTTTGAAAATAATTGATTTACGAAATTCAAATAAAAAATACTTTTCTTATATGATTATGGTGGTTTAGAAGGGAAATACGACATGCCTAATATATATATATATATATATATATGTATATGTATATATATATTGCTTCTTTTATAGTGATTGCAAAAAATGTACAATTTCCGGACTCGAATTAGCAACTGCGCTAAATTTTTCAGGGTAATTATCGCGGATTTCCTTCAGAAGTCCAATAGCGTTGTCACGCGTTTCTTGATCGACAAATTCCTTTTTATATAGTACATGTATTGCAATCGCGAGTACTTGCTCCAATGAGCCGAGAATGGTGTCACGTTGCTGAATGTAAAGCAGTTTAAAGCACTTGAAAACTGAGTTGTTCTCATCGAAATCTTCGCGCAAAGGTAAATTCTTTAAAAACACAGGCAGCACTTGATTAAGTGGTACCAGACTGCAATTCGTCATAATAAGACGGGCAATCGCCCCGCATATATTATCTAATGCCGCCGGCTCAGTTTCCTTTGAAACAGCTTCCGAGAGGGCCATTAAAATATGGTTATAAGCTCTGCAAAGAATAAAATCTTAGTTTCTCGATTTCGTATTATAACTAAAAAAGAAAATTTCATACTCAAATGATTTTGCTTCAGCATACAATACCAGTTCACCCAAACCAAACACGGCATTTTGACGGGCCTGGTAAAAGTCATCGGCAAGTCCGTCAATCATAAGAGGACAAAAGGTATCAAAATACGAGCCGGCATAATTTTGTAGCGCAGCGAAGCACTCAGCCAATGCTCCATATGCAAAGGCTCTTTGCGATTCGAATTCTTGCTTTCTCTTGGCTTTTTGCTACGAAAGTACAAAAATAATTAAATTAAACGCATAATTAAAATGATAGTTGGGAGTGTAATACCAGTTTCGCAACGATTATGGGGTAGACGCGACCGAAATACATAGCAAATTGCTCCGGTGGCATTGCAAGGCCAAAAAGAGGTAATAAGTTTCCAGCGCTTTCTACAATGGCTTCCTCGTATTCGCTTTCTTCAGTTTCTTCATCACCGCTACCAGTTGATTCATCGAACTGGCAAGCGACCTTACCAAGTAGCACATCATTGATGCACGTGAATATTATCTCACGCATCTCTTCAGTTCGTAAAGCATTATGCTTCAATTTCTTTAAGAGATTAGAGAAACTTTCTAAAGCTGACAATACAACATTTACTTCCTCATCTTCACGAACGATATGCCCGAGCTTCGGTATCAATATTTTGAGAGCATTATTAACGCCCTGAACATCCTTTTGCCTATATAGAGCAATTATAAAACTTGTGAGAGCATCAATAGACACTTTTCGTATATCTTCTTGAGGATGATCAATCATTTTATAGACATTCTGATATGAAGTTTCCAGATACGGTATAAAAGCTGGTCCAGTATGTTCAGCAAACTCCTTTAAAGCCAATATAGCTTCTTCCTTTTCATCGAGAAATGAGTTTTCCACACTATATCCAGCGATGTGATCTAATAATGCGTCGTCTTCTCCATCCGAATGCTCAATGTCAATTTCACGATCATCATTTTCATCATTATCTTGGGCATGCACATGAACGATATCTTCATTATATTCGGGTATAACCTCTTCTGTTGACAAAATAGACTGAAATAAGCGTTCCATGAACTTTGGATAAACTGAAGCCATTTCCTCGTTGACTACTTCAGCCAACGAAGCAATCAAATTGTATAAAGCACGGCGCAAATCGGGGTCGTCTTTAGCCTCCTCGAGCAAATTTAATGCAAAGCTCATTGTATCCGTTGCCAGCGGCATAAAATTTTGTTTACCAATTGTACGAGCTATTGCCGCTAGTGTATTAATGGCTTGGGAACGTAATGATAAAATGTCTTCGTTCTCGGTTTTCACCAAATAAGTTTGTAGTAATGCAATTAGTTGCTGAAAGTAAGGCATCATATTCTCTTTGGTGGCATTAGCCGCGGCAGAAATAGCGCTAAGGGCTAGCTCTCGAACGCGTGCCGAATTGTTGGGGTTCATGGCTTCAAATAGACTACAAAAAATAAGCTATAGTTAGAACATTTGAGAGATCTATAGTCGGATTATTCCGAATTTCCAATACCCATCTAAAATGTTTAAATTACAAATTATTTGCGGACGGACGGACGGACGAAAAGTGTACGAATTTACATTTAATAATCTACTTTCAATTGTTTAGTCTAACTGATGGGTATTATGAATTTCAATGCAATTTACCGTTCCATTAATAATGGTAAGTGTGGGATTAAGGCATCTTCCAAATTTTCGCAGAATGTTTCTAAAGCATAGAACATGCGATCAATGTGCTTTGGCTCAGTACCGCCGCCCTGTAATGAGAAAACATGATAGCGTGAATGTCTACAAACAAAATCTCATATATGTCTCATACAGCCAACATAAATATTATGCATATATGCATACTTTACTTCATAAATAGCCAAAAATTGAAATGCAGATTGAAAAGAAGAACACGTTATATACACAGTGTAACGGTAAAAAGGGACTTATTCATAATACGTTTCACCACCACCCGCTGGACATCACACCAGTGAAATTCCTCCCCGCGCATCATTTCTTTCTCATCTTTGGACGAAGCAACACGCTCCTTAGTAAGCACATGAATCCGCGTAATGTGGCAGTTCCAAGTTAAATGCTTCCAACATGCCGCTAACCATCTCTGCCGTAAGCGTTGGATCATTTTCCTGGGAAAAAAGTACCATGTGTCTCCCTGTAGTCGATCAAACACAAAGCATCGTCTTTCCCTTCTTAAAGTAGTCGGATATGGATGATTTACCTGGCTTTACCTATAATCTTTTTCGCTTAGAATTCTCAAGCTAAATCTGCTTTCCATACCCAATAAATATTTAATTCAAAAACGATTTTCTTTTGTATCTTCCGAGCAAAAATAAAAATTCTGTCTGCGATTGTTCCTTATTTGGCACAAATTTTGACATATCGAACACAGGGAAAGAATGCTACGCAAACATTTTTCACTGACGTGCGTTTGACACTTGGTGATCGCCCAATAACATGTTACATATATCGATCCTTTATTCTACACACTACACTGGTACGCCAACTGTTTTTTAAATCCTCGTTTCAAATTTGCAAACGCAGTATGAAAGCTTATTAAGTAAAGTATTTAATTGAAAGAAAAAAAAGGACTAGAAAGCACGTCAAGCGTCTGTGCTGCTTTATATCCTTCTCCCCTCTCCCCTTCGAAGTCGGTATGGTTTATTAAAATTCCGACATTGAGTCCTTCTCACCTAAACCTTGGTGGAACTCTTCCCTGTCGACACTTTTCCGCAAATACCAAGCTGCAAGGAAAAAAATGAGTAAATATGCCAATCCGGCCAACTACATTTTATATATGAACACGCTGAAAGAATGGAGGTCTAATGTTAGAAAGGCGAAAAGAACACAGTGGAGCTACAGCGATTAAAGACTTATGTTGTAATGGCAACCCACGTCCTTTTTGGAATTACATCAATGATCATCGAAAATTAAGTGGTTGTGCTGTGTGGAATGAACATGATAATAAAAGATACTTGGATATGCTCTATTCCATGTAGCAGTCTGATTACAATTTCTTCAATTCCTTTTAGTGGTCTCAACAAAACACCCTTTTCATTGCACGAGCTGATGTATGCTTTATATTCCAGAAAGAGGGCTATTGCTGCAGGTTATGATGGAGTTAAGTATGACATGCTCAGAGCATTGTTTGGAGGAAACTTTAGCATTCTCTTGCAGGCAATCAACAAATGCTGGTCCACCAACTTTATACCCCCAGATTTGCGATGCGTCAAAATTGTTCCCATTCCTAAGGGAGGTAAAGACTTAAATGAGTTAAGTAACTTCACACCAAGTTAACTAATATCTGTATTCATAAAGACTATCAACCTCATGGTTAAAGAGAGACTAAGTGATCTCTTGAAAACAGAGAATGTTATCCCAGCTCGTTCTTACGCCTATCAAAAACGCAAATCCACGAATATGTGCGTTAACGAACTATCTTTTCCCATAGCTAGCTTAAAAAAAGCACGTAAAATGGTTGTCATGCTTTCCTTGGACATCAGCAAAGCCTATGACTGTATCAATTTGATTAAGCTTGGCAGAATTTTGTTAAATTTTTCGATTCCTCTTCAGATACGGCTGTGGATACTTAATTTTTTATCCAAGCGCGTGTTGGTGATGGATACTGAAAAAGTTTAAGTATATGATGGTATTCCACAAGGCAGTTGTTTGAGCCCCATACTCTTCAACCTATACACAGCTTCTTTGCATCATTTTCAAGATGACTAAACTCATATTTTTCAATATCCTGATGACTTCCTAATTTTATCTGCGGACTCATCCTCTTCAGCTGCTGTCAATAACCTCTCGATAAAAAGCAATTCTTTTTTCGAGGCATATGCCGATCCGAATCTATATTTTAACCCCAGCAAAACAAACACTATTTATTTTGCCAAGGGATTTAAACGTCAAATCAGCCTTTTTATCAAGGATACTAAAGTCTCGGTAGAATCTTAAATGACAGCTTAACCCTTCGTGGGCATTACGAGAAAGCCTTCAAAGACTGTCAGACTGGACTGGTAATATCATCAAACTCATGACTAACAATCAGTCAGGCTTGCCTCTCACAAATGCTCTGACGATATATAAATCTTTGGTTAGGTCCAAAATGGAATTCGCACATATGAACTATATGCAACCGACGGTTCCGTGGGACGTAATGCGTCTGGCGTCTGTTGCGAAACATCTATCCAATACAGTACATCGAGTCAAAGTAGCGGAGGAACTTTCCTCATCTTTTATTGAGATTCTCGCCATCAGACATGCGGTTAAGGTTGCTATCTCTGGTGATTTGTTATTTTTTCTGATAGTAAGTCAGCTCTATTGCTAATTAAAAAAAGAGATGTAGAAAATCAATATTTGTTTGACATTCATAAGATGTTGCATGAGTCTCAAGTGGATGACTGCCACCTTGTTTGGGTACCTGGGCACTGCGGTTTCTTTTTAAATGTAGAAGCCGACTTTCGCGCAGGGAGAGCTCGTGTCGATGGGACAATTTTATCCATCAAATACACTCCCAATGAAGCATTTCGGGTAATTCGTAACCACATCCTTCAACAGCTAAACGACGAATTTGAAGAGATCGCCCGCGTTAAATCCAATCGCCTTTTCTATAAATTAAATCGCACATTTCTATTCAAACCTTTTTCTGTATCTTCTTTTAATTCCTGGGAAGTCAAAGTTCTTTATAGACTCATGAGTGATTAGATTATTTAAAAATAATTCGTGCTATACCATGTAATGTTTGTGAAGTTTGCAATGTTATCGAGTCTAATCTTTAGATGTCACAGGTTTGATGGCATTAGAGATTCCTTTGGCTTCTTCAAGTTGTATAACTGTGTCCTCGACCTCTTTACAGCAAAAAATGTACGTCATTTCGGGGAACTAACTTGTTTTATTAGAAAAACGAATTTACCTTTTTTTGTTATCTTCAACACTCAACTAATACAATTACACACACGCACAATTACACTTAACATACCGGCTTCAATTATTATGGCCGCTAGCGTTTTTGTCGCGTTTTTTATATACTTCTGACTAAAATTACGATATTTTATTATCTGGACATATAAGCCACAAATCTATTGGCTTGGTCCATCTATTCCCAACAATCCAAAAAGAAAAAAAAAATTAAAATTCTGATGCACTTACTCTTAACTCGTTGCACAACTGTTGAAGAAACTCGAAGAGAATGGGCAGAATTTGTGGCGCGTAGTTAGTAATATCCGGTTGCAGATGTTCCGAAAATTGACCCAGTGCAAAGAATGCTGCGTTTCGAACTATGGGTATGGGATCTGTAATCCCTACCTTCACGATATTTAACATTGTCTCCAGATATTTATTGCAAATTGCTTCGGAGCAACCTTCCGCAATCACTGCCATGCTAAGATAAGCGGCGCGACGTGGCAGTGGATCTTGGCCCTGTAAAGCGGGCTCTAATAAGTGCAACAATGGTGGAATGAGTTTTTCGGGTGGTACGTTCAAAGCCATCAAATCCATAGTCTGCGTGGCGGTGGTCATTGGATTTGAATTATCTTCTCCTAAGAAATATTCCTCATCGTCTATACATCAATAAAGGAAATTAATAAAATATTTTATTGATTATTTATAAGAAGTACAAAATAAGTAAGACATACCATCGCCACTTTCCGGCTCGGTAGCCATTAGACTAAACACAACTTGAATTATCGGTTCAATCAGTTTCTGTTTGATAATAATTTTCTTTTTTAGTCGAACTAGCCAACCGATGTAAGCGACACATTTTACTCGAACTGCACTATCTAATTGGGAATTTTTAGCCGCTTCCAGGCAAAAGTCCAATAGTATCTTGATATTATTCGTCAGTAATTTCGGGGTATGATCCGCCATACCGTCTAAAATTTCAAAGGCAGTGACGAACTGATAAGCATCTGGTAGAACAGCAAACGCGCGTAAAGATTTAACTATTAATGGAATAGCTTTTTGATACGTTTGTTCAGCAGCGTTGTGGCCCAATATATATGGTATCAAAAACGTCATTCCAGAGAGAATATTTAATATAACTGGAGATGCCATGTTACCGCTAGCTTCAGTAGCCGCAAGAGCGGCCATGAACATTTCACAAACGGACTCCATGTAAGGCACGAATTGATCGGGGGCAACATCGGCTAATGCAGCAAACACGGATGAACCTAATTCACTTTGCTTGGGATCGGCTGAGCTACAATGACTGTAGACAAATTTAAGTACCTCATTCATCCACGAATCATTTTTGTCAGCCTCATGACGAACCAATACGCCGACGCATTGTGCAATTGCATTTCTAACAGGCTTTTCTTCTTCAGTAACCAAGGCATTCATCAATGTCTGCTTCATACTTTATAAGAAATATTTTATTAATAATATGTCTCAAATAAAATTATTGGCCATTATTGGCGTAAATAAATAGTAAACGTACATCTGTTGCTGCTCAGGGGCCACCATCTGCCAATTGCGCAATTTCCCTAGTCGCTTTTTTAGCAGTGTCGCTGCATATTGACGTACTTGTGGTTCTTTATGTGTTGCAATGAGGTCACATAGCACGGATAAAGCTTCAGGGTTCTTCAAAGCTACTAGGAGATCGGCAGAGGCCTAAAAAAGGGTCAGTTACATGCATTATCAAATTGCTAATGGAATATATATATATATATATACACATGTAAATATATATACATATTTTATATATATATATATATATATATATATTATATATATATATAATAAATGAATAAATATTTATAGCAATTGTTGGCTTTTGTTTTCTTCAATAAATGATAAAATTACAAATTTAAAATTAATAAATAAAATGCTATTCACAAATATGCAAACACTGCTAACATAAACATTATTATACAAATAAGACGTAGCAGAGGAGTCAAATTCTTGAAAAATGCTTTTATTTACATTACAATTCGGGCGCAATGAGAGACACACCATACATGTACTTTCGCAGGTAATGAAAACATTTCGACTATTTATAGAACAGGTTCGGCTGAAGACTTTTATGTTTAATATCGAGTAACATATTAACTTTGGAATCTTATTTGTAATCGACGAGTAACATATTAACTTTGGAATCTTATCTGTAATCGATGATAGAACGCCTTATTGCCGTAAGCAGTGTCTACTCATTGATATCAACAGGAACAGAAGGCATAAGCAAGCGTCACATTTTCACCCAATAAAATACTATTTTGCTTTCAAGACAGGGACGGAAATATTTTCCGAATAATTATACTAATGTTATGAGATTTAAATAATTCAAAATGAAACGGAATCTTAAAGGTTAAGAGGAGCAAATTTTTAGAAAATAATATCATCCCACCAAAAAACAAGTAAATCTATAAAAATTCTTTTTGAAGTCTTTATATGAAAAGTGAAATTGATTTAGTTATCTGCCACTTCGTTGAACTTGCAAATTTCGGGAACAATTTCGCACATATATATATATATATATATATATATATATATATATATATAAACTAGCCAGAAATTTGTAATTCCTTTTCTGAAGAGCTAAATTTTTTAGACTCGTGCGGAAAAAAGTTTCAAAAGGATAGTTTAATACACAAAGTACCCTCTGAAGGAATCGTTTTAAATTGGAGCTTTAAATATTTACTATAAATTTTTTCTCTTAAGGGCAAGCCAAATTTTCAAGGAGTCTAAATATTTTAGTTTTTAAATGTGTTTTAGTCGCAGTCATTTCTATTATGTCGTAATTTACCACCAAAAAGTCATTAGCGGCATTCCCCGCCACACCCAGCATGTGATTGAACCGAAAATGTTTTATAATATTCCCCGTTATACACTGTGTACGCAAATCCTTTTTCGTCTTCCCATGTTGAATTGTTTAAAATATCTCGAGACGCGATAGAAAAAACTAGAACGTTTTAAGTACACAATCTCTCTGTGTATATATATATACATGATACATATATCTCATATATGTATACATATATATATATATATATAATGTGTACATTAATATAATTCGAAATCAAAGAATTGACGTATGCAATACATAAGAGAGCTCGCCCTAAAGCACAGCAGGAAAGCGCCAGCATAAATGAATGAAGCATTTGCAAACATTACTACCTGTCATAAGAATAATGAGAAATTTACACGTGTTTTTTTTTTTACTTTTAAAATATTTATGAAGAAAGGGAAAATTTTGTTTTTCTTTTAATTTAACCTAATCAAGATGAAGTTTTTGTGTGTCTCGTTCTATAATTACCTGTTTAATGAGATTATTATCGGCACACAATAGGTTTTTTATAATTTGTTCAAGTTCCATTTTTGCACAAACTGGGCAAATTAATAATTTCGTAAAACTTTATAGAATGCAATAAAAAAAAAATAAATAAAAACGCTTTCCTCAAGCAGGTAACTTTTATAAAGCCGCGTTAAATAACTTCTAAAAAGTCCTTTTAATATGTCTAAATATTCTTTTCTTTTTTTTCTCGTTTCTTTTTTTGTTCTCGCCTTTAAATGCGTCTTCCGGTCTGGTCGATTGCAAATAAATGAATATGATTAGTTTTAATGTCAGCGATGGCAGCAAAGAATATTTATTATCGATATAATTTTTACACGACACTATATATCGGCTTGTTCGTCTTGTTTGTTGCGTGTGTTGCGTATAAATATTCTATTACAAGTTTTTTAATTAAATTTTGATCATACTATTTTCATACTATTTCAAAATAATAAATAAATACTTTAACACTGAAAAATTAATTCAATGCCCGTTATGAATTTCTATTCATACTTTAACTAACATAGTTGCCATTTTTGTCATTTTGCCTTTGCGTGAACAAGTTATACAATTGTTTCAAGCAATATTCCGATTACTCTAGAAGCATCTTAAACATTTGTACCTTTGTATTTTGGCGCATTTTGATTTAAAGTAAGCGTATTTATATCGCTATCTTTACCTTAGTTTAAAAAAAAGCAATGTTTTCAAGAAAACGATTTTAACAGCATCTACAGCATCCAGTTCAGCAATTAACAAGTACTACAAATATTTAGGCATATTATCTATGTGCCTAGCAATCGCTCTTTTTGTAAAATCTATAAAACAATGCAACAGGTCAATTGTCAAAATATAAAATCTCAACCAAAGAAGTATCGTCTGAGTATATTTAATACGGATGAATTAATAAAGAGACCATGTAAGAATATTAAAATAAGAAGTTTTCAGAATTTTAATTATTTATTATATTAAATTTTCTTTTTAGTTTTCAGCGATATCAAAGATAAGAAGTCCGTAAAGAATGCTAATATGGATGGTATTCATGTAAGTCAGTCCATTTGTTGGGTAGTTAAAGAAACCAAGTAATACGAACGAAATTTATACAGATAGAAGATAAAAAAATTGTAGAAGTCGTAAGAAACTTGGAAACGGAAAATAATTCATTTCAAAATGGAATGACCACCTTAAACAGTAGTTCACGTAAGTAGCGTATCGTAATAGAAGTTATTAATTTTTGACTTTCACTTTTCTTTCCAATAGCATCACACAATAGCACACAATACATACCTTTACGTAATCCCCACTCTTTCAATATATCAGATCTTATCAGCAATGAAGCAGTTAGTTTGGAAAGTAATGTTTCACTGGACGAAGGTAAAGTTTTTATTTATTCTACAGAATTAAATGAAAAAAGCAAAAAACCAAATCAAGAACCTGAGAGATTATTAATATCATATTTTTTAGATATTCAAGGTCCGAATGAAACCTTAAATAATGTTGATGCCACCGTGGTAAATAGACCGCACAACGCACAGAATTCTTCACATACCGCAGATAATTCAAGTCCTGTAGATCCATTTGAGAGTTTTAACGGGATTAGTTCATTCCATGAATTGGAAAACGATGGCTGTAATGCGGTTGACTTCTCATCGCAAGAATTTGTTCCCGGAGTATTGATATTATCGAAACTGAAATTAGATGAAATTTCTTGTGCTAATGGATTCGCCGCAATTCCAAAAAAATTGCAAACCTTAGGTACTACAGAAAACCTTAATGATATAAACGTATCAAATAATTTGGATTCACGAATAACTTTAAAGTAATTACTTCGTCTTTTAATATGAAATTGAGGACAGAAAATTGCTTGATTTTGATGAATTTTCCTTTCAACACCTTAGTTCAGCAATGGCGTTGGGACCGAATGATTCTATGGGAAACTATTTCGGTACCCGTTCTGATATGCCGCATATTATTGAGAATGAACAAAACGTTATTACTACTAGCCCTACTAATTTGATTCGCCTCAAAACTGGTTACGTATCGAAAGCTCATAGGATCAATTCTCTGAAAAGTAAAGACCACGAATGCAATGGTAAAAAAGTGGTGGTACACGAGCCAAATATCCTAGAAAACAAACATTCAAATGATGATTTGGAAATACGTAAGACTTTTACCTACACACATACTCATTATAAATGCCCATTATTGTTTCTTTTTTACATATTGCAGCAAATCGGAAAATAAAATGTTCGAAAGCATTGGCGAACACCGCGAAATTACATTCTCTCGTGCCTTTGAGATGCGGAAACTCACGTGAAATTGGCAAAGAAGAATTGTCTGATAAACGCAAGTCGATTTTGAAAAATAAAGAAAATCTGGAAAATCTTATTCCGAATATAATTACGAAAAAGCAGACAAATTTAAACGACTCTCAAGCACATGCGCCCCTTAAATCTTGTGGAAGGGATTTCAATTCAGTAATAAAACGTAGAAAATCCACTTCTAAGCTTTTTGAACGTAAAGAGCCCGCATTGCCACGAAATAATGAAGTAGAGGAGTTTGTCATAACACCCTTAAAATGTCATTTCTTAAAAAGTGGAACCACTAACGTTAGCAAAAAGAATGGAACGGGTCAGTCTTCATCTAATCACATTCGCTGCAAACGCTCCGAAAGCGCCAATCAATGTGTCTACAATTTGACAACAAGCGAAAAATCTCCCGAGCGATGTGAACTAGTCCCGCCAACAACTTCACATCATTGCCGCTTGACGCCCTCACTCAACACAACTGCGAGCTGTGTGCCGCCAAATTTCAACATAAACACTAACTCTTGCTTCCTCACCGACAACATGGCAGAAACAATTTGTAAATGTACTTTAGCACCGTCAAATAGTAAAAGAGGTCGACAGTGCGCCGCAGCACGTAGCCATTCACACCGCTCAATTTCGAATGAATTAGTTCATCGTGATTTTAAAAAATTGCTCTTAAAAGTCACAAAAACTGAATTGTCTTGGAAGAGCACCAAGTTGCGTACAAATTCCCGTAAGCAGATGAAAGTGAAGAATACTTCGAATAATCGTTTAGTTTTACGTACAGAAGTTAGCGGACCTGGATTTCAAATTTTCAATAAACAGGACGGCGGGTTCGTGTTAGACGCGCAGGAATGTCGCTTAATAGTCGTAAACTTTTGCCCAACAATTTGCGGTGTGGCAGTTGGAAAAGTTTCATTTTACTATCGAAGTCGCAGTAACGTAATCGCTCAGTCGTCTCTTCTCGATATTCCTCTTTATGGTTACGGAGGGCATGCTTCTGTAATTTTAGACAATATTATAAACGGACCCGTCGGATACCCTTTTATACCCATGGGACGATTAAGCGAACTTGATCATCCCCTAGAGCGAACTATGAGCATACGTAATAAAGGACCGTTAGAAGCCTTTGTAGTGCTCAGCGTGAATCCAATTGGTTTCCATATGACACGTCTCGACAAGGAATTCAAAATAGAGCCACAACAATCGCTTATTGCTGCAAACAGTTCAATTGAGGTCCGAATCTTATTCCATCCGAAACGTGAACAAGTTAGAAAAATTAGCAAAAAAAACGATAAGGTACTAACTTTAGCCAACGTACGTGTCAGTTATGGAGATGAAGCAAGTCGTCAACGAATTCGTAGGTTGATTCAATTAATGTCGCAAGATGAGCGTTCGAAAATGCTTTCCCAAGCTTTGGAAACGCTATGGACTTCTTTTCCTGGAGAAGTGGATAAAACTGAACTAAAAGTGTTGAGGGACAATCCGAATTCTGCAATAGAAATGATAAGCGAAATATTGCGAGTGGATGAAATATTACTTACCTTAAATAATGATTTAATCAATGAAACTTCGTCATCTTTAACGTCTTTTTCGGAGGTCGAAGATACAAATGCGTTTCACACAGTTTATGCGATTGATACGCCTGATTGATATTCTGCGAAAACGACCACGAACATGCGAAAACGGTAAATAGAGAAATGAGGGAAATTATGTATCATTCCAAACACTATGGATTTGAATCTTGTTCCGACACTATCTGCACAATAGCCCAAAAATCAATAATTTCTGATAGTATTCGCTATCAGCAGCATATTTAAAGTCATATACTCAGGTTACTCCAAATATATACATATATATAGAAAATAATATTTACTTTCGAAACGAAAAGGCGGCTTGAAGTATCGGCACTACTGTCAACAGAAATATCGTTAACTAATATTTCTTATATATCCGATATTGAAGATCGACTCTTACATGTCTCCTACACATCGTGTCTCTTACCTAGTTTGCATTTACTATTTATTTCCTTGTATTGCGAATTTGCGTTATTTTACTTTAATATATAGATTTACATTGGATAATTAGAAGCACCACTGTGCCAGTAGCACCTTGTGATCCGCGTAGTTAAATTTCTTTTGTTTTCTGCAGTCTTATTTTTTAATTTTGTTGAAAATTTATCATTTTTTTACAAAAATTATCTAACAATTTAGAATAGATCTTATAAGACTAATATATGATAAATAAGATTAATATGTTCATGTTTTTGATATAATACGGTTAGTTGTTCATTACATTTTTATTAGTCTGTGTCTTTATATCTCTCTCTGCGTCTTTATATGGAGCTCAATTCAAAATTAACAAGTGCGTTCCACTAACGTGTGCTTGCATCAAATGGTCCGCGACTAAAAACTTTAAACGGTATCGTTATAACTAAACGTGTCCTTTATGTAAGCAAAAAGCACTGTCGCTTCCAAAATTGACTTGAGAAAGTAGGAAATATAGTTTTTAAATCACATTGGCCTTGACTTTTTTTCAATTATTTGCTTTTTTCCTGACAAAAATTATTCAATCTCTGGCTTCAAAGAAGACGGTTCATCGTGAGGTTACGAATTTTGTCATTCTTTTAATTAAAGTGAAAAAAAGTTATCCTATAAACGACAAGGGAAAAAAGAAACTACATAATGTTGGGAGGAATAATGCAAATGGTGGCCAATTGAAGTAAGTGGAACAAAAATGTATTAATAATTTCCTTTGATTCAGTTTGGATTTTTATATCCAATATATCGTTCTTTATTTAACTATATATAAAATTGGCAGCACGATAAATTCTCCGTTTCCGATTGTTATGAGCAAAACTTAGTGGTACATTTTTCGTAATTAAAAAAAATTAACCGATATAGTTCCATAGGTTAGGTTGACTGAAGCTGTGGAATTTACTTTGGTATTAATTATATCGGTTGAAAATAAATACTATACATATTAAATGGATCTTCCAATGATACACATGCAAGCTAGATTTTTGCATTTATAGGTGAAATTATCAAGATTTTATGCAAATTAACGAAAATTATACGCTGCTACCGCAGTACAACGAAGTGTATTTTTTAGTGTTACTGCGCTCAATTTTAATAAATTTCTCGTAAATGGCGCCTTAGTTCTTTAGATCGCACAATCTCTACATTTCCTTGAAATGAATTTGTCAACTTAAGGTCATATCTTATGCGTGGTAATAGGAAGAGAAAATTTTTAAACATTGTAAACATTGTATCGTTATAATTAATAATGGAAGTTTTAAAAAAAAATTTTTTTTTGATATTGCTTAAAGGAAGGTAAAATTGACAATATGTCAAGTATAAAATCATTTTCTCTTCCTTACGAGGAATCTACAGACGTGTATCTATATTTTAGTAATGGAAGCTTTCAAAAAAATTTTTTTTTGACATTTGTTAAATGAAGAAAAAATTGGCAGTTAATGTGTCAAGCATAAAAGCATTTTTTTTAATATGATGACGAGCCTGTTTTTACTATTTTATCAGAAAAGAAAAACAATGTTTAGAAGGGAAGAACACTTCTTTACAAAGAGATAAACGGCCTATGTTTAGGTTGAATAAAATTTAGTTGCATTTGTTAACCCATTTGTAAGACTAACACTTAATAAACTAAAAATTGCCGAATGTAATTAATTTAATTTCATTTTTTATTTCGTTTACATGGATTAAATTGAATAGGATTGAAAATCTTATGTTTTTTATATAGTTTTAATATTCTTTATGCAAGCCGTAATCTTTTTCTGCACAATCGTACATAAATATTTTGTATTTAAATTTTGAATTTTTCAATCAGGAGTTAGTTTCTAAATTTGACGGAACTGATGACATATATGCTTTTCCTCTTGTCCTATACAAAAAAATTACTTTACATTTAATCTGGCAATGCTATATCGAATGTCTCTATATTATCAGAAAACTGTACAAAAATTGTATTTGGACATTAGGACAAGCCATGCAAAATATGCAAGAAATATGCACAGGGAGGATGTATATATTTATTTTATTTTTGCTATGAAGCGTACAATATTTAATATTACCAAAAGAAAAGAAAAAATCATTTGTCATTACAAAATAATGAAAAAAGGGGAGTAGGACGATTTTATTTCATTCTGGCAGTACTGCAAGTTATCGTCAGTCGAAAAAGTCAGTCACCAGGAATTACCTTTGCATTTGTAGATTTACATTTAATGATTTCTTTAATAGAAAAGCAGAATTGTGTCGAATTAAAGGGGTGAGTTAACCATCAATTATTAATAAAAAAAAAAAAAAGCAACGCTTGCTAGCACACGAGAAACACAATAAAAAGGGACAACAGAAAAGGTTTTGTAAATCAATTCATGTGTGCGGTCGTGGTCGTAGTGGCCGGAAGAAATAGAAACGACGTTGCTGCCTTCTTGCTGAGCGTTGTGCATTTTTTTAAGCAATTAATAGAAGTTGGAGAAATCATGAAAACTACAAAAAAATAATTATGCAAATGCATTTGCAAGAACTTTGCATATTTTTTTTCTGTAAAAAGCTGTGAAAAAAAGCAACAAGTCCGATTGTTCGGCATATTTGACGTTTGCACTTATTTAATATATCACATCGTGCGAGAGTATATATGCTCTCTTGGATTTTTTTCTTTTTTTTTTGAATTCTCTGCATAAGTGAAAGGAAGAGCAAGGCAGTCGAAAGTTGTTCTATGAAAAAATATACAAATGTCATTTCAAGCAAAGTAGATGTGTGTGAGTTCTTTTGCCTTAATATTTAAGTGAAAAAAGAATTTTTTTTCAATTAGGAAAAACGCAAAATATATCTAGATTTCGGGCTATAAACAAAACGCAAAAGCATGCTGTGGATCTAGGAAGCATATGTAATTTTCTAATAAAATCTAGTAGAATGTACGCGTTTTAACGTAAACTCGCCAGTGTTCAAAAGAATGGCGTACAACAGAATTTTTGTGTATGTGGCCCAAAAAAAAAAAAAAACGTGAAAGATTGCAGTGATTTTTTCTATGATGTCAATTTGTGATATTTTTGAATTCTGTGCCACATCAACTCCTTTATTAAAAAAAGTTAGCAAATATTTTTTTTAGAGAATTATTTTTTTCTTCAAATTGCAGTGTTGTATAAAACTAATCAAAAGGAATAAACTGCGATAAAGTGAAACTAATATAATAAATAAAAGTGAAAAAATAGCAAAAAGGAACTACTTAAACGTCACGCAATAATTTTAGTTTCTGTATTAAAAGTGCGGCTGCAACCATCACGTCGACGACGTAAACCTAAGAAATGTTTTGGGATAAGAACTATACGCCCTCGCAGAATATAGAAGCTCTGCTAAAAAAAGAGGTAGGTGCATGGATGTATTGCTATTAGTATGCTTGTCTCTCGTTTTTTTTTTAGGTTGTATTTCATTTAGTTTTTATTTTTTTTATTTTTTGTTTTTGTTTTCCTTTCCAGAATGTCACAGTTGAGGAGTTTTTAGATGAAGACGATATTATCCAGGAATGTAAATCACAAAAAAAAGCTTTGCTTAACTAGTAAGTTGAAATTGAGTTGAAATTGAATATCCTTACTGATGAATGCGTATTTTTAGTTTTATGCGACCGGATGTTATAAGACGTCTCGTTGAACTAACATTAACTGAACCTCCGGAAGAATTGCCTGTAGCTCAACGTTTTCGTCATGCTAATGTTGCCTGTGAACTGCTAACACTGTAAGTAATATTGTGTGACGTTTGTTCAATTTCACTTCGTTGCTTTTAATTCTTTCATCTTTTGTTGTTTATAGTGGTTTGCCGTCCTTAGATGAAAAATTACTCGCCGATGCAGACACATTGAAATTGTTGTATTCATATCTAGAAAATCAACCACCGTTAAATCCCTTGCTAGCCTCGTTTTTTAGCAAGACATTTAGAACGCTCTTCACCAAAAAGTCTGATCAAGATTGGTTTTTGTATCAACAAATGTGCCTCAAACTCTTGGAATACCTTAAATTGCAGAATAATTTTTTGGATTTGATATGTAAGCATTTCACAACACCTGTTATCCCAGATCTCATTATGCAAATGATGCGCAACGTCGAAGGCGGCCAACTAAAACGAAGTCTTTACGATGTAAGTTATTTTCGTTCATGACCCTTTGACATCCATACGATGTAAGCTTCGTTTCTAAATTTCCAGTGGCTGAACGCGGATGGCTTGATCGAGAAGCTAATCCACATTTTGTCTGAATCTGAAGAGTGTGAGAAGCATGCAAATGTATCGGAATTTCTCTGTGATCTTATACAACAAGGACGCACTATGCGTCAAACTGAACAAGACAATGATTCATTTGAGCCTGCCTTTGATGGTTCAAACCCAATTTTAAAGAATATTGAAAGTGCACCGACTTTAGAAGCCTTGTTTAATGTGATTTTGCAACCAAATGCTCAAGAGAGCGCAATTGTGTCAGGAATAACGGTTGTACTTAAAATTATAAAACCCATAGTTATCGTGTAAGCTTCCTGTTTTCAGTTCATTTGAATTTGCGATACTTGTTATACCGACCACGAAAAAAACTAGAGATATATTATATTTGTATCCGATCAGCTCGGTATTTCGATTCGATTGTTGTACAAGTTCACATCTATCTGTCCGCTAAGGCATTCTTAGGTCGTAAAATAAATTTGCAATATCTAAACTGACAAGAAGTAAATATTTCTTGCGGAATTTCCTGTGTCAAATTAAAAAGTCTGCCATATAATATTAAAAAAGAACAAAAAATAATAGAAAATATTTTTATCAAAATGTATGTATTAATTTTGTTAAAATTTTTATCGGCAAAAATATTGACGACTAATGAGTTAATCTGAAATAGAGTTGAAAAATAATCGGCCAGACGATATCTTCATACTTGACAGAAGAGTTTACAATTGTTATATATCTGCTGGATGTGGTAGGCGACGAGAATTCGCCCTAAAACGAATGCAGCCTTTTTTTATTTTGGTTTTTATTAAAAAAATATTAAATTTTAAAGGGATGAACGCAATTCAGATCGTTTGAAATTTTTACAAGACCGTGAAAGGAAAATTCACGAAGATTTATTAAAAACTGTGATCTGTGTCATAGAACCGCATCTAAAACACTTCAACGAGTTACTCAGAAACCCGCCAAAAGTAAGTTGCAGCATATATAACTTGCTTTTGTTTATCGTTTTATGCTAATGCTTTCATTCTCATTTCCAGAAACCCGATATTGTAATATCGGCAGCTACATTATCGCCACCGTTTGGTATGACTCGTCTGCAGATTTGTCGTCTTTTTACAGTATTATTGCAGACCAATAATGAAGACATATCCAAAGCGTGAGTTTTCGAACTTTTTAATTTATTCAATTAGGTGAAACTTTTTGATATCGGTTGGGTGTTTTCCGATTATTTCTTTCAGTATCTGTGAGACAGATTTCTTTGAAACGTTGCTGTATTTGTTCAAACAGTACTGTTGGAATAATTTTTTGCACAGTGAAGTGGAGAAGTGTCTTCAAATCGTATTTTATAACTCCTCAACGAATTACAATAACAACAACATTTCCAATAATATTTCTACTCAAATTATCGACAGTTCGCAAAATAGGCGCTGCAATCTTGGTGATAATGTCTTCGACAACAACAGGGATAATATATTCAATATTAAGGAAGAGCAGCAATGCAGTCCCGTCGTGGCTTATCCCGAAATAGATGACGACCGCCGTATGGGAGATGGTCTAAATGTGGACGAAGATCGAAGGCAAGAGCAGCAAAGGCAAGAAGAGCGGGAAGCGGAGCTAATCAAAGAAAATATAAATAGTGAAATGGCAGCACAGCCAGTAGATGAAGTAAAAAATGAGGAGCAATCATCGGAAGGAGCAAAATTAGAATTTGTTGAGGTTTTAATGGAAAGCAATGCAAATGTTAATGTTGAGCAACTTAATACGAACATAGATGAGACGTCAACCGAAAATGTTGGCGATAATAATGAACAAGATTTAACCAAAGTGTCCGTCAATATGGGACCGTCCAACTTACAAACTCATGTAACAACTACCCCATAAGTATGCATTCTTTTCTTTTTCTTATATATATTTCCGCTTCTTAGGTTATTGTTAATTGCAAAATTATATCAAAATTAATGGATTGTTGGCAACATAATCGGGATGTTGAGTAAGTTCCTGTTTTTAAATTGTTTCCTAGTCGGAGTCAAGCACTGTTCTTTATTTATTTTCCATAGGTCAGTGGAAAAAGGTTGTCGTTTAGGTTATATGGGCCATTTAATACAAATCTTTAGGCATGTTATCAATTGTATATCAGAATGTGAAAATATTGGTGCCTTAATCGAAGCGAACTTTCAATGCGATGCTGAGCGGGAATTGTGGCATTCAATTATGAACAACGACACCGGTGACTTGACCAAAGCATTAAAAACTCAGAGTCAACTGCTAGCCAATTGCAATGCTCACGAAGCATGCGATTATAATATTACATTAGACTTTTTAGCTGATACTGATTTGTCGGACGCATTGTAAGTATCTGTGTCATAAATTAATTTTGTTTCTCGAATTCATTTCTTCATTAAATTTGTTAACTCCTCAATGACCGGTAGCAGTAGCCTCTGCGCTTATACGGATAACTCGGACGCGGTAAGTAATTTAAAGATTGTCTGATCAATATTAAGTTTTGATTATGCATTGTTAAAAATTCACTGCAAAATTGAAAGAAACGTCCAAAAAGACTGACAAAAACATCTGAAGTAAAAGAAATAATGCTTGCCCGCTTCTCTGCTGCTTTGCCTGTGATTTTACCAGTACAACTAGTTTCATTGCTCTAAGGAACTTTCTACTTTTCCTATAAAAATATAATTAAAAACTATATCTTGAAGCCTGAATTGAAATAAAAGCAAAAGGTAGAGAGAGACCAATTTTTTTTAGGGATAATCGTCGATGCTGTCAATCATCACTGAAGGCGTCGTCGTAGCGTCATATCTTTATTTAAGAGCGCTGAATTATTCATTGAAGAAGAGACTCTATAAAGCAAATATGTTTTGTTTAGCACCAGGCTATTTTGCTGATGTTTCGCTTTTAGTAATGGCCTGCGCTGCTTACACAATTTTTGGCAGTTATTCTTAGTCTTGGCCTACTTTGTCAATTTAAAAATTTAATAATACGCCTACTAGATACTAAAGATTACGCCACACGTTACAAAGCCATTTGCATTAAACCTTGAGTGGCCTGTGTTTGTTCTGGTATGATCTTATATAGGAAGGAAGGAAGGATGAATATCGAGAGTTTTTTTTCTCTGCAATATAAAGTATTAATGGGAATTATTTAGCCCTGTATATATTGTAGGTCTGTTGAAATGACCACAACCAACACTAACAAGAAAGCGCGACTTTTTTATGCTTTCATAGCGCGGCGTTTTACAAGACTTCATAACAAAACCAAATTTTTGAAAAAATATTTATACTATATAATAACATATAATCTGGTCGGTACGTTAGTGTTCGTAAGATTATTGAAGAAGTCAATTTGAAAAGTTGCTTTCGAGTTCATAAGTATTTGATCTCAATCATACAATTTTGCATTTTCTCGCAAAATTTGCGGTTCTCGATTGCAAAACAAAATGGATACGACCGATATATTAAGTTCAGAATAAGGAATAATTCGCACAAGTTGTGATGGGGTGTGATGGGTGTTGTCGCAAGGGAGGCGGGTGGGGGCTCAATGTCGTATGATGGTACTTTTGCGGGGTTGCGAAAGGAAGGTAAAAAGTGCGTGCAATAATTGTGAATTTCATTAGGACAGTTAGTAGTATAATGACCGCAGTGCTAATGATGAATACACATGATGGGCAGGAGCTCATCAACAACACTCTCAATTTATTACAGTTTGACGATGATGATGAAGATGAGAATGCAACTGGCGGCGAGGTTCTCTCCATTTACGGCAGATCTTCAGCATTGTTATCCCCCTTCACTGCCACAAGCAATCCATGGGAAATGAATGATGATTTCAATATCCTTAAAAGTAGTGCCCCCGCCACAGCTGGAAATTCAGCACACTGGGCTACGGACATTGGTCCAGATAATTTTGCCGATTTCGATGCTCACTTTAGTTCCTTTAGTAATGATTTAGGTGAAAGCTTTGCAGTATCGACCGGTAGAAATGTGGGCAACGAGTGCGTTTTTTCCAATGAGACCGGGAGCAACGCCCATGAAATTGGCTCCGAAAATTCGGAAGGATATGACAACAATGCTAATGTGGAAAAATCTGGCTGGCCGGCGAATTTTTTAAGATTGCAAATAAAAAACGAAGCACAATTTATTGCAAATAATTTAATAGATGACTATGAAGATGACGAAGGTATGTGGACGAGACCGTTGGGTATGCCACTAATGGCAACTGACGAACATTTGTGTAAAGCTGCTAGTCAGCTACAACAGCTTAATATGCAAACTGCTGCTGCTACTAATGGTCCTAGCAAAGACAAAAGTCAAGATCAAGGTGATGAAAAAGAGGAAGTCAATGAAGACAATGATAAATTGTAAGTTATCTTTCCTTCTCTTGTTTACTTTCGTCTGAATAGCAAATTATAATATTTGAAGAGTTTTTTTATTTCAATTTTTGAAATGATGTTGATTATTTATTATATTTTATTTGCGAGTGATTTTTTTGCTTTCATATGTGATATCAAATTTTATTTAATTTGGTATAGAAATAATTCATTGGAGGAGGACAAAATGTTGAAGACCAACCCAATCCAATTTTACTTCACTGAGGGGTTTGATGAAGACGATGCTAATGAGATTAATTTAGATGTTAAACCTTCCATGCACAAGTTGAATACTTTGGATATAGAAAATAAGCTATCGAATATTAATAGTTCAGTTACTGATGAGGAAACCACTACTGCTGCTGCTGCTGATGTCAAAGACAACGTTACCGCAACGTAAACGAATCAGATAGATTATGTATTCGTAAACATACACACACATATGCACACATACATACAATACATAGATACATACAATATATAGATACATACAATATATAGATACATACAATACATAGATACATACAATACATAGTTACATACATATATATATACACTTATTTACATACTTATACGCAATGTCACTATCGCACATGGTATTGGAATATATAAATAACTTGGCATGTCAACTTCGACTAAACAGAAAGCAAAAAAACAAAAAAACAAAAAAAAAAGAAAGTAAATACACACAACATATATAAAATAATAGAAAAAAGAAAATAATAATAATAAAAAACCAAATATTTTAATAAACTACAAGCTCACACACATCATCAGTCACTTGAACAAAATCCAAAGCATGAAAAAAGCAAATGTAAAACGAAGAAAATTTTACAGCAATGAAATGAAAGAACACAAATGAAAATTTTTAGTTAGAATTCTATAAAACTGCGATTAAAATAAAAACAGCAACAAAAACAACAACAAACAACAACAAAAATAAACAAACAAATGACAACAAAAACAACAATAATAATAATAATACTTCCTCTATTTTTCTCGTTTTTGCCTCAATTCGATTTATATATGCCTCCATTTTTTTGTAAAACTACTATTGCATAGGTAAACATTAACATTACATGTAAAAAAAAAAGCAAAAAAAAACAATGTAAAAAAAAAACCAAAAGCAGTTAAAAAAAAATTTATTATGTTAGGCTAGTATAAGATAAACACACACACCTAGACACACCTGGGCATAACAGTGTGTGTGTGGGTGTAAGTTAAAAGAACCCGCCCAAAGCATTAAGAGAAACAAAAGATAGTTAATCTTACTATTATTATTATTATTATTATTATTATTATTATTATTATATAATAAAATCCTCGCTCTCGTATTTGCCAATTCTATCCGTCACATCCATACAATTCATTCTTTACATTTGCGCCTCCGATATTTGATTGCGCGCTCTTAATTTTATTCTGAAATTTTCTGTGTAATGTTTAAAAGAACTTCCTTTTCTCTCTTAATTATGTGTCATACGCTTAAAGCGAACTACGTGCTGCTCACTTAAAATAGTTTTTATTATGTTATAATAAAGAATAAATTTGTTCAAATTAATAAAAAAAGAAAAAAAAAAAAAAAGAGAAAATACCAAATGGTTTTGGGAAATTTTTTATTTCTTAAAAACAAAGCAAACAAGCGTTCGAATTGGAAGACAAAAGAATTATAAAATTAAATAAAAATATTTTATAAAAGATTCGTTAAATTTAAAAATGATAATAATAAAACGGCGTAGATGTTAAACCCAGCCAGCATTTTAGTATCACCAAGTGTTCGTCCAAATAACTCATAAAATTTAAGTTTCTTTGTTTTTATTTTATTTAGAGAAAGAAAAAAAAAAAAAGATTAAAAAGAACAAATAAATTTCTTACGAAAAATGTTTGAAAACATAAACCATATTTAAAATAAATAAGTAAAACCCTGCCTTACTTAAATTTTGTCCTATTATGATGAAAAAAGAAAAAACGAATAACGATACACTTTATATAAAATATTTTTTAAAACAATTGGTTAAAACGAAAAAAAAAGGAAAGAATTAAAAAAAAAATGGATAAAAACCTCTTCAAAAAGTACAAAATTACACACATTCACATTATAAATTTATAAACTAATTTATTGTAAACGATAACTAAAAGAAAACATATTTATATAAGTAAAGACTTTGTTTTATGAAAGCAACATACTCACATATACCCGCGCATACCGGACATCAATCTCGAACACATTCTTATATACAACTCGATACAAAATACAATACAATAGAATAGAATACCATTCTATACTTACTGTAAAATATAAAACATTTCAATATAGCATAGCACACAACACATGATACGATACAATACAACACACGACATTTGTAACATACATACATACATACAAACACACATTCAAGACACACAAGAACACTCGCATTAAGCTAAACATTAAACCACAAAATAGAGAAAAGAAGAAAAACCTCAAAAATTGTGCTAATGATTAAACGAAAAATGTTAATGATGATGATTATTCAAGCGCTTTATTTTTAACGATTTCATGATGGTATCCACAATCGTAATAAAATCCTTTAGTTTTTAATATTTTTCAAACATATCGGATTTAAATAAAAATTTGAAAAAAAAAAAACAAAAAAAAAAAATAAAAACAACCAAGAAAAGAAGGTAAAAGAAGAAATGCCATTTGCTGCTTCCAAATATTTCGTGAATCGTTAAAATTTATGTAATTATATTCGTATATAATTATTTAAGAAAACTAAAAATAAAAAATCATAAAATTCATTTTAATTAAAATTTAAGGCACTTTTTTTTTTTTTTGTTTTTTTTGTAATTAAATATAATCTTAAAAATACTTTCAAGTGATTGAGTTTAAATATGTAAATGACAGCTTTAATTAGTAAAATAAAAAAGAAAACGAAAATAAAAATAAAAAAAGAGGAGTAAAATTTAAATTAATTTTAGATATAAAAATAAAAACACAAGAATATTAACTTTTTTTTCAAATTTATTATAAAAAAAAAAAGTCCAACCACCCAAAAAGCAGTAAAGAAAACACAAAAACTTCCTCCTAACGACCACTATAAAAAAATTGTTTTCTCTTTAAAATATCTTGCAAATCAAAAGTATAAAAAAAAAAAATACATAAATAAACAATAAAATAAATAATGAAAAAAAAAAATAAATAAAACATATAAGAAAACTGTGATAGCATGTCGATGTTGTTTAGACAGTTTACGTACATATTAATATAACATTACATGCTCACCATAATAATGAAGTTATTGCCTATTAATTTTTGAAATTATTGCCTATTACCTCTTGTGTGTGTGTTTTTTTTTTTTTTTCAAAGAAAAGTAGTAAAGGAGCCTAAGATTGAGATTAATTATTAAAACTCAATTAAATAAATGACTACTATAAATATATATTTATCTAACATAGTAGATCCGAGTACGAGAGTAATTATAGAGAACGAATGGGTATAAATTATATACGATCACATTACTTTTTATAAATATACCCACAAGTTCTTTGTTTTTGCTTCTCACACACGGATTTATTATTATTTTTTAGTTTTGTTTGGTTTGCTAAAAAAAAGAACGAAAAGGATTGAGTGCAGTAGTGAACTTATATATAGACTTATAGCGAATACGATACCTATTAAATGTAAACGAGTATAAATGTTTGTAAAGATCTTATGAACATGAATTAGTGTAAAGCATGCATCGCATGCATATATCGCTCGATAAGTATGCAAAAAAAGTATTTAATTTTATTTAGAAGTGTAAACCGTTTCTGTGTAGTTTTTTTATTTATACTTTTGCTTCGCTGAAAAGTTTTAAAACCGTTCGCCTAGGCCGATCAAAGTAGAAAAAATAACGTGACAACGAATCGCATCGAGTACTTTGAGCGGCGTTTTTATTTAACATGTTTCCAAATACTAAATTGATTTCCTTCTCTATTCTTCTTCTTCTCCCTCTCCTCCCTTCTTTTTGCTGCTTGCACAATTATATTACGAGACTGATTTTTTTCACTTTTTGGAACGAATATATAGGTGCGGAGGCTTCAGAGAGTGTGAATTTTTACACAAAATTCTAAATAATTTGCTATTAGGTGTGCAAATAAATTTTTCCTGTTTTTTTGCATAAAAATTCAACTTTATTTAAAATGTAATTATTACAAAGCTTAATAATCGCAATATGCACCATCATTATCTATAGGCTTTTGCCATGTATCGGGTAGCTTGGGCCCCCGGGATGGCCTCGCCGTAGATATTTGCCGGCTTGGCGCTCGACTCACTTTCTCGCATCTTCAACTTTTGCGAACCGTTGAGCTGCCAAATTTGCCGGCATTGATATGAATAAACGGTAATTGGAAGGGGCCACGTCCGGGGAATATGGCGGATGCAGCAAAACTTATCAACCCAAGTTGAAAATTATTTCCTTGCGAATTTTCATCATTTTCATGATTACAATTTTTTGCCGAAAATCTCGCAAATCATTTCCTAATTGTTAAGTCTCTGTAAGCATTTATACTCGTTAATAGAACTTACATAGGTGTATATGAAGATGGAGCATAAATTATAATGGATTGTCCTCTCTCTGTTTTCCGGTACTAGTTTCATTAACATCGATGACAAGGGCGATCTTTGCCTTTTTTTCCCTTTACCCCTCTCCTCTCATCGAAATAATTACAATAAAAAAAGAAAAATAAAAAAAAATCCCAATCATAGCGTAGTGCGCTTTAAGGCATATTTAAGGTATTGAGTGGATAATCTATTATAATTCTGTCGTGTTGGTCTGGTAGAGAAGTGCACAGTGCGGATGAGTTGAATATAGAACGTATGCAAAAATAAAACATTTCATTTTCTTTTCATGAAATTCATCTAAAAATAAATATTGTATAATTTTGTATAATAAGTTAAGCTTGATATGACATACATACATATATGCATACATAAATCTTTGGAACGAAAGTCAAACTAATTTAATGCAATAAAGTCTTTAGATAATGTTTACGAAATGAAAGTTAGTTTCATATTAATAACAACAATGTCATCTCATTGTATGTGTGTACTTAATATATTTATATTTTAAAGTTCTACTTATTCTCTCTATAGTCTCTTACTTCTTGCACTTTACCTTAAACCATTCCGAACACTTTTTTTATAGGGAGTATATAGAAAAAAAGATCCAAAGTGAAAATGACTATCGTTAATGAACGCTCACATTCCCTAAGTGACGTTTCTGTCGTGCTGTATTTAACAGCGGCTAAAACAACAACACATAAAAGATCCTAATTAAAGCAGCAATAGTTACTAAAACAAACCAACAAAAATCTATCTATCTGAAAAAACCTTAGGAATACATACAATCGATTAAAGAACAAGAACAAGACAAAGAAAAAAATTAAAGCAATACTAAAATGCAGTGAATATTCTATACGTACGCATATATGCATAACATGTGCAAACTTATATATATATACACATATGTCTTACTATATAAGTATAGGTTAAGTTAAAAATAAAAATCACATTATGATAATCGAAATAATCCAAATCCAATATATATGTATATATATAAATATAAATATTTATATAAATATTGTATAATTTCAGCTCAAGATGAGAATTTGATGCTCCCGTCTCAATCATATATAATGTGATATCTATTAAATCTCTTTGCAATTGAACTGCTTTTCAAGTTTCCCCAGCAGATTGGGGCAATAACTTAAAACGATCATCATCTTCATTCTTCAGCACATTGTCACATTGAACAAAATGAATCTCGTTGTCTTTGTCGTTTGGAAGTATCGATCCATCCCATTTCAATGGATATGAATTTTGGCTCGGTTGGTCTCTAAACTTGCATCGCTGAGATGTGGATATAAGAAAATCGGCCATTACCGATGTGCTCCTATTTTTTTTTTTTATTATTTTGCTCTTCATTTTGCGACTAATTAACAAATTAAGGGAGCTAAAAATGGTTTCTTTCGTGAACAACGTAAAAAAACTTACATTAGCGTGTTTGTTACATGAAGATTTTCATTTTTTTTTCTTTATCACTTTTCCCTATTTTATTTTTTTATTTAATTGTGGTTTCTATTGAAAAGCATTACTACCTCAGTGGTTAACTATTTGCTACAGCAATTCAATAAGCATTTCTTTTCCGTGCTGTTTTCGAATCGCAAACGTTTTAGCTGCGTCCCCGAAAAAATACAACAAATGAAACAAGTATTCGCCTCACGACTTAAAATCGCAAAGTATTTTCCACACATGTGCCACAAATAGTTATCAGAGATTACCCTTACCGGGATCAATAAAGGGGATCTAGAGTTTTTTTTGTTGTTTTTACGATCATCCCATCATAGTTGCGATAGAGTAATCGTTAGAAAGAAGTGAAGAATGAAAATGAGACATGTGGAGTGGCCGCAGCCTGCTACCCAATCGATAAGTGTTATGCCTTCGCCGGCCACGCGCGTTGCACTCATCGTAACCACATGCGACCACATAGCATAGTAATCGCACTTAAAGTGTGGGCCTAGCGCACTGGGAATTGAAACCAGGTATACGCACTCGATAGTCGAGCTATTTAAGTACATCGCGTTACGGTAACCTATGCTGTATGAGATAGGATCTATAAAGTAGTAGATGTGTGGTGTTAAATAAAACTTGGACTTTACATCGTAATCGTTTTATCTCATGGAAGTGTATACAAAAAGAATTTTTTTGTGACAGAAAAAACCTTAATTGTCTGAAATGTTACTTTTCCTACTTCATTTAAAGCAAGTTATGACTAAGCCCTCACGGATGATGAAAAATGGCCGCTATAGCGATAACCGAAGAAACCGTCACTCAAGAAAGCTATTAGCAAAACATCTATTTTTACAAAAAAAAAAAAAAAATTTGGTTTTCCAATATTCACATATCATCAAAGGATGTGTCCGCAAGAAATGCGTTAGAGATATTCTTCAGAGTTACATAAATATTCGAAATGATGTCACGTCAATAATTATTAGAGATAAGGAGAATTTTTGTTTTACGTTCTCTCTCTTCAGATGATGGTCAAGCAAAATTCTTTTCGAGCAATTCAACTTTTTTGTATGTGTACCTTTTACGATAGCCGCAGATGCGGCAGTAAGTGTAAATCCGATACATACAGAGTTAGTTTAATCCCGTAGACGAATCCCGAAGATTGTAAATTCGTTGTTTTTTTTTTCTTGGCAATTTCTACAGAACCCGATGATAGTATAAAATAATTAAATGAAATCGTTCGGACGGTCCATTGCTATTACAAAAACCAAGAAGATGGGTATCGAAGATTTGTCTAACGCATATTTGTCTGCTTTATATGTGATTTTTTTAATTAAAAACTCATTTCATTACAAATTTGTTTATATAGTAAGAAAATTTTGAGAGTTATACTAACCGACTCAGAATTATTTATTAAATCGATCTAAGGTGGTCTGTCTATCTGTCTGTGCGTCCGTCTGATGTTTTTCTATGTATTTATAGGTTTCACCTACAGGTTGCAATTTCACACGCCGACGTATTTTGGCCCAAGGATGAATCCGAAAAAGTGCGGATTGGACCACATTTTCGCGGCAAAGTCGCGCGCAGTAATAGTACTGCGGCATTCTAAATTAGTGTGAAAACTTTGAATCGGACGGGTCAGATCTTTCAAGCCTTCGACCGGATACTTCTTGATGAAAATTCGTTCACAAAAATAATTTAATATAGAATTCCCAAAATTCCCATAATTTGGGTTACGGAGGTTTGCATTTGGATCTAAATCCATATAAGGGTTCTAATGAAAAATAAGGCTTTTCATACCAGAAGTCCTTAATAAATTACGCAGACGAAATCTGGATTATATAGATTTATTTTTTAGACCGCACCATATATAGGGGATCTCATGAAAGTAAACCCTTCTACTGACGACCAAGCCTAATTTGTGGATTATTGTAACGGAAGTAACTAAATAGCAAACAAACAACGCGGAAAGCAAAGATCCTTACAGGTTTTGTTGCATGAGCGTGTGAATTCGTAGGCGATATCTTCATTTTCGCGAACCGAAGAATGTGTGCCACAGATGCTACGCGGTTTCGCAGACGGACATGCTCCGATGCATTCCACATTTGAAACTGGTCACGAATTTACATACTTTGTGGAGTGCTTGAAGCCTGCTTCTGCTCGTTATAAAGGTATTGAAAAAAAAAAATTTTTTTTTTAATACACTATAACATTGGGTAGGCGTGGTCAATTTTTTCCGTTTTTGTGCGGGCACTATAGTATCACCCATAGAGAATACGTTCAAATTTTTTTAGATTTATCTTCTGCAGTTTATGAGCAACGAGCAAAAGACCAATTGTTTATTCCTTTTGCAAAACAGAGGTGTTCTCAGTTTACATGGTACTGTGAGTGTGTCGTTTGATCGATATGGTCTACTTTCAATGCAATAATGTATGCAAAAACTTCTATTGTTTCAGCCAACTTTGGAGTCGATAGCTTCAGTTTTGCGGCCAGACGCATGTTTACAGCTGACATTACACAGACGAACAGACGGACATGCTTAAAGCGATTCAGAATTTGATGTAAATCAAGAGTATAAATATTTTGTATGGTCTTTGAAGCTTCCTTCAGGGCGTTACAAACGTTTTGATGGGTACAAAAAAAAAGAAGAAAACGTTTAGTTCGATTTAGGATATGATGTGAAAAATACGATGTCAATGTTTAATCGACATAGGGGTGGAAAGGGTTAAAATGTGTTGTTTAGATGACCATTTCGCGCGACACATTTATACCGTATTAGATAGAAAGAAAGGGCTTTTTGCTTGTTGCACTGAACTTTCTGCGTGTATTGTGTTGGACTTTTCGATGAGCTGGCTAGACATTTATGTTTATCCGAAGTTTAAGTGACCGTTTTGTAAACAGGCTGTCAAATTTTTTTCATTTTCTACGGGAAGATCGCACTCATCATTACTGTACAATTTTTGCGATGAGGGTATTTTTGACTTGTGAAAGGGTGTAAGCAGTACTCACAACAATTTGAGATCTACTCTACATTTTTATTCAAAGCGGTTCAGAATAAATTTTGAATCGGCTTAACTTCTATCTACTTATCTGTCTTCAACCAATCGGCAATTCCTATTTTTGAAAGTGAAATAAGTTTCTTAACCGCTTTCAGTCTATCTTTCAATTTTCTCGATGAAAAATAATATTTTGTGCATTAAGTGAACGTACAAAATTTGGTTGGGCCCATAAAAAGAAAACAAAAAAAAAAAAAAAAAAAATTTAAATAATTATTTATACGGCAATAATGTTTAATATTTTATTAATTTTATGATGAAAATTTTTCGAAAATAACGATATGATATTTAAATTTACTAGGCTAAGTTTCGACGACATTGGCCTATTTTTCGAAATTGCTACCGTGTAAGGACGCTAATGCAGAACGAAAATTTGATATGATAACAACATCTAATTTTTTGTATTTCATGATCGAAAAGGTCGAGAATAATAAATTAATTGACAAAATAAAATCGGTTAAATTAAACTTGGATCACGGTTTTGACATTCCCCGATTAAAGTTTTTGATTTTTAAAACATTCTTAACTTGTGATTATTGTACGCGCATTTGCTGTAGAGTATTTAGCTGTCGGCCTTAGTAAGCGATAACGCCTCAAATGGTCTTCAAATTTGACTAGTGGTCTATCAAGCTGATAGCAGCGGACGATAACCGGAAAGAGTCGCAGACGAAACGAACTAAACAGAAGCGATTAGACGAAAAGACGAGGAATCTTGCGCAAATCAAGAAAATATATCTTTAACGCAGTCTGTCCGTGCGTCGTTGCAAAAATGGGAAATTCTCGAAAACTTCTCCTCCTCATGAAAACGTTGTGTAAATTGTTTTTTCAAGACAAATTTGAAAAAATATTTTTAATAATGAAAAAATATATGTGTACATATGAAAAATGTATTGCGTAGTTTATGAAAAGTTGAGCAATATTGTTATTTAAAAAAAAAAAAAAAAGAAAAGAAGATATCTTTTAAGTTTTGCGGCAATCTTCACAACTTCGCACTGTATTCAAGTGAAATTTTTCTACACTTTGTTTTTTTTTAACCACTAACGACATGTATATATATATGTGTATTAAATATGTAGATAATCGTAAACATATTATATAAATTAAATATTTACACACAATGTAGTCTTAAGTCTTCCCTTTTCTACATATTTATGTGCACAATATGCATGTATTGTTTGCCAATATCCTTTTTTTTTTTTTATTTTTTCTTGTTCTTTTTTAAACAAACATTAATTCTAAATATAAATAAATAGGTATTAAGTTACAGATAAAGATCATCCATACACCCACGTAATGTACTAAAGCATTAAGAGGTAGTTACAATGAGAGCATTTTTAAATATATAAAGCGAAAAAAAAAAAAGAAGAAGAAAAATTACAAATAATTTAAATAACCAAGAGATACTAATAAGAGTATACATTGTGTCTTGTATTCGATAAGTCAAGTGTCATTCTTAAGTCGTAACGTTAAGCATTTATTTAAGAATTACAAAACTAAAGGGAGCTAGTAAATCGAGGCAAAAAACTTGCAATATAAACATGCACACAAATATACATAAAATACAAAGCAAAGCAAGTGTTTCAGTTTTATAGTATGATAGAAAAAAAAATTAAATAAAATAATAATAACAATAATAATGGGAGAAAAACAATTAAGAAACTTGTAACATAAACACTTCGCAGCGAGTCTTGGATATCCACCGTCTAAATAAACACACAAAGCTGTTCCTTAAATTGCGGGCAGTGTCGCTATTGTTGTCGTTCGATGATCAACATTTGTAACTGATTAATAAAAGTACTTACGTACTTTCTTTTGTCCCAATTTCTTTTTTCCTTCACCTTCCTTTACCTTCACTAATGAAAATGAACTGATCGTGTGCGATCGATGGCAAATTTCGGTTTGAAATTCCTTAGAATCGTGGCAGTTTCTACAGCAGATCGACCGATGGGCGCGGCTGACTCGATTCAGGATCTTATGTGAATATTTAGTCCCCATTACATGTGTGTATGTGTGTTTTTGTTGGCGAGAAGCAGATTGAAAAATTTTGGTGCATTCCCTTCCCCTCCATTGTGTTTGGCACATACACACACCTGCATCCATAAAAACACACATATACACATACAGTACCTGGAA
>KK502414.1:3059901-3179940 GCA_000688735.1 Glossina austeni | reverse complement strand
CTTATCTTAAGTAGTCGTTATATGAGGAAAAAGTCATTTGCGAAATGACATAAAACTTTTAATGGTGTGCCTTGCACGTTTATAATTTTTTCCTTATTGTAGCTTACACCCGTGTAGTTACCGTTACTTTGTTGTCCTTGCTTACTCAGGGACAAGGGCTTTGAAAGGTCCATAACTAATTTCACTAACACTATTCAGCAACTGTCGAGTATGAAGATGAACTTCATTTCCCTAAAGAGCAGGCCCGCTCTTAACGAAATGTAAATTACCGCGCGAAGAGATTGAGGGAAAAAATGTGTTACTAACATCATGCTTTTGCGTCCCTAATGGTAATGGAAGTAAACGCATATTTAATTAACAGCTAAATAAAACGGCAGCATCTGTTGTTTTTTTCTTTTTTTTTATAAAAATTCCGTATCAAATTTTATTGTAAAAGTAGACTTTAAATATATTGTATGTATATTCATATAAATTTATTATAAACGGTTTTTTTTCAGAGATATAAGTACAAAACAATACCACCTAAAAACGTTTCATTTTACTTTTTTTTTTTTTTTCTCTTGTTACTGAATGTTAAAAGGCGTTTGTGTAAAAGTAAAGTTTTACACAATATATATATATATATATATATATATATTTATATAGAACAAAAAGTAATTAAGGCATTGTTTGTTAGTTTTACGTTCAAATAAAAAAAATTGAAACCACACACTTTAAATTTACAATTAATTTATACATATTTTTGCTATAACCCCATAAATTATACGTTATATATGTATATATATATATAATCACATCTATTTTATTTCTAATATTAAAAAAAGAAATGACGGCAAGGCGAATGTTACACTTCTCAAACTCCTTGAGCTCCTTAAATATGTACTGATTTGTGCAATACATTTAGCGAGCGGACTTTAATTTCCATTTAAGGAAAAGATACGCTACACACCTTAAAATGAAAAATATAACCACTAAGGCTACAATATCGATGGTAAAGTCCGAGTTAAGCATATCCAATTCCTCTAGCGTCGTAGTGGGCGATTTAAAATGGCAATAAGTTTGATGACATTTGAGTTTCTCGCGATTATAACCGTATGTTGCCAATGCTGTGCCTTCGAAACCGTAACGTATATACGAGACGTAAGTAATCCATCTAAGGTATTTGGGTATAGCATCAAATGATACGAAAAAGCCAGAGAACAACAAGAAAGGCACCGACATTACAGGCGCCAAAAATACTCCGTTTTGTACATTCATAGCAGCACCTACTAATAATCCAACGGATTGCGCTACAAACGCGATTAGAAGACAAGTACTTAAAAACATGGCAAAACGCGCCCATTCCAGCGGTTGAGAAGTTGTGTAATAGACTATCGAAACATAGACTACACAGAAAATTGTCTGAAATGAAGAGGTGAGAGGTTACTATGTGAGTTTAAGACTTGATATAAAATCTGGTTTCTTTTAAGTGATACCTGAAACGGTAAGTCGGCTATAGACATGGCCAGATAATATGATTTCAAAGAGTACCAGCGATTGAAGTTTTCTTTTAGCAAAATCGGCAATTCAAGAGGGACTGCAAAGAAGTTAAGTTAAGGTTAAATACAATTTGCGAGGCGGCTTATTCACACTTACATGCTAATATCGTTACGGTCATTGAAGTGTACATCAAGAACAGCATGTTAAAGAATAGGAAACCCAAATTACTTAGAACTTTGCTGCCGTCATTACCGATGTCATAGTAAAGGGTGCCAATCAAGAAACCTACTAACATGTGCGCGAAGAAACGTAAATACATAAGTGTCTGAAAATAATCGATATTAATATTAATAACATCTCTCGTTAAAAAATATTCCCATTCCTTTTTGTTTTCTTTGATGACTCACCCAATCCCGAAAATTGAACAATAAGGTGCGTTTTAAGACGACAAAGAATTGGTGAAGTTGCGATGTCGGATAGCGTTCGGGCGAGGTTATGTCAGCGGTTAGTAAGGCTGTACTACAATTATCATTTTTCTCCAATTCAATCATAGCATCACCCTTTTCATTCGTACTAATCACCGGTTCGGGTGGCTCTTTCGCTATATCATTTACCAGATTGCCTTTTAAAATGCTGTTATTAAACGTTAGATTTTCATCATATTTTCCCGAAATCGCATTGGCTGCGTCATTTTTATCTAAAATTGCCTTCAGATTTTGTACTTGCAATATGTCGTTGCGTACTTTTATGCCAGCATAATCAGCTGCTGTTCGTATATCCTTTTTGCCGTTATCTATAGCTTGTACTAGACGCTCTATGTGATCGCCATGTTCACCGCAAGCAACTTCAATAATATAACTGGCCGGATTATGATAGCTTGGACATTCTAAATTCAAAGTCGATAAGAATGGTACCAACTGCTGCGTACTGCCTTGATATACACATTGACCATCGGCCAAAGTGTAAAGCTGATCGAATTTTTCGAAAAGGCGTGCTGAAGGCTGGTGAATAGTACAAATAATGGTTCGGCCACCCTCAGCTAACATTTTTAATAAACTAATACATTGAAAGCAAGTTGAGCTATCCAAACCCGAAGTTGGTTCATCGAAAAACATAATCGGGGGATTGCTAACCAACTCTAAGGCAATAGAGAGACGTTTCTTTTGACCACCGGATAGATTGCGCGTTAAAGTATTTCGATGTTCGCTTAAACTCAAGGTAAGGAGGATATCATCGATCTATTAGAAGAAAAAAGATGCACATGAATATAATTTTTCTAAAACGTATACTAAACAACCTAGAAAAACCCGAGCTGGTCGCGCCAATTGGAGGAAGATTATAATCCGTAAAACGAATTTTATAAAAGCAGAACAAAAAGTGAACACATCATTTTGGATCACACTAATCACAAATTGAGTTTGCTCTAATAGTTCCTTTAAAGATTTTCGAACGTTTTATTATGCAGTTTACTTTGTTTCGGTGAAAGACCTCATAGAGAAAACTTTCACCATAGCTTTATATAATCATAAAAATTATACTTATTTCCCTTGAGTTCAAGGAAATGTTTTTAATAAAACAGATGCATCGCTAAAATCGCTGTGAAGTCAATGACTTTTTAAACAGGTTTCACTAACGATTTGGAAAAATGTTTCAGTCGTGGTAAATCAACACAATTATCTATCTTACACGTGACAGTGACGACAATGATGTAGATGTAGATATAGATGAAGCCTTTGCACCCATCTCTGTCACATGTACTGTCGCTAGAGTTCACGTGATTTCGTTTGCAATTTTTATAAACGACGTTCAATTCGACGTCAATAACAAAGTTCATATCTACCTCAGTGGCTATATTGATATTGCCAAAGCCGTGTAACGTAAAGACGAATACATGTACGCGGAACATTTTTTGTCAGCACGAATGCTGCCAAGAAAGACAAATCCTCCTATCAAACTCCTAGCGTCGAAGCAGATCCGTCCCTCTCCATATTACCAATAAGATGATTATTTGTATATTTTGACTTGCAGGTTGAGGATTTATGTTCGATCTTAACCTTTCTATTGATAAAATTTACAAAGAAATCGCATACAACTAAAGCGGAGTATGTGGAAGCACTTGTAAGAATATGGTTTCCAGTTAACGCAGCGTACGATATATGCGATACGACATATGGCCGAGGTGTTGAACAATAATATTTTCGCTCTACTTTGTAGCCATATACCCTGCACCCTACCCTAATTGAACCGTATACTATTGAATGGTGTTAGAAAATTCGTCCCTGTCCGTTTGTTACTATTTTTTTTTAGTTTTTCAATTAATATTGAAATTCAAATGCGTGACACTAGGGAGAGTTTACTTCTTTGTACCGTGCTTTTTATTCCTCTTTATTTCCACACTTACCATTGAATTTTTTTGTGCTTTAGTGAATTTTCTGCTTAATTTTAAGTTTGTGGCCACTGTCATGGCTTCTTGGACGGTTAAGTTACTATGCAGTTGATTGTCTTGCATTATGTAAGCGGATAATTTGCGAAATGCGCTCAAATTACGCTCATGACCATTCATTGTTACAACTCCCTCGATATTCGTAGTTCTGAAATAATGAATAGAATTAAAACAATTAAAAAAAAAAGATAATTATATGTAAAATGAATTTAAGTGGAAATTTTTGCAAATGTCTTCTTCTAATAATAAAACTAATAATTTTAAATTAATCGCCAGAGTTATTAGTTAAAAGAAAACAAGTTTTGCCGATATGTAAGCAAATCAACTAAACCTAAATAGGAAGATGTGTTTGTATAACATATCGATCAATGATTTCCGGGACTAAGAAACAAATTTTTTTATTCTTTTTCATTATCAACATAGCCCTCTTCAAGAGCAATAAAATCAGCTCAATGCTTTTCTAATATTTCAATGAAATTTTATGGAATGATTTGTCGAGACTTTCAAAACATATTCCACTTTTCCACAAGAACCTTATCATTTGATCCAAACCATTGATATTTCCCTTGATTTAAATTTTCTGCCCTACTGTGTCTTTTTAAGGTTTGCAAACAGCGAATAATCACCAGATATGAAATCTGGTGAGACATGCTTCAGCAATTCGTCTTATCGTCTTTTGATATTTTCAGAACTTGAGCTGTCTCTTGTCACTCTTCAATTTCGAAAAGCCAGAATAACTTTAAGAATATTTTTGAGTTTTTTTGGTGTAACCAAGCGTCGTACGAACGCGTTTATAATCAGCGAATAACCCACAAATTGTTGTGTGCGCCAGAGAAGGCTTTTCACATCAATGTTGAGTTAGAGCGGTATATTTTCCCGCCTAAAAGTAATGTTTATACAAAACGCGAAATTCAGATTCTTCAATGGTTTCGAAAATAACGAAAATAGCGTCACTAAAATGCTTATAACTTGTAAAAAAATGGCGGACGAAGCTTTCGTCGATGGATGGTGCTTTCTAACAATAATATCCGTTTTTTTTTAAAGATGAGCTCTTTGCGTAGTCTCGGTAGTTATTGATCAATCTACTAATGTTATATAGTCAATGTTATCCGTGCAATTGAACACACACTCTAGATAAAGCGATTAGTTCTCCTACGATATTTAACAAAATATTTACTATGGAGCACTTTATGATTTGAAAGGTCCCGAGAATTTGTGGTAGTATCAACTTTACTTTTGATATTTTCACAATGGAATCGATGGAAAAATAAAATTTTAAAATTGTCACAGAGAACCCATTTTTCGTTGCCGGATATAATGTTAGGAAGATAAACATTGCTTTTCGAACGACTTTACTTAAGCAGATATTAACTTTACGGTTTTTGTTCTTTTAGATCAGCTCTCGATTCACGTTCTTTTGAATCTTACCCACTATAAGCAATCGAACTGGAATTGCTCGTTAATTTGTTCCTAACTGTACAGCAAGTGCTTTTTGAGTTTTTGTCTGTTCTGTCAACTGTCAATTTCTTCATACAGCACCTCTCGCGAAGCTGCCGAACGTTCATCGTTCCCAAGGCTAAAATTTTTCGCCCATAATCACGCTGCCTCATAGGTTACTACCTTCCCATTGTAGTTTTTTCCAATTTAAACAAAATAACATGCAATAGCGGAGATGCTGCATGATGACAGCGCCAGCATTAGTGCTAGGCGTGTAAAATATTTCCTATTCTTACAAATAAAGTCGATTACTCGTGCCATTATCACTAGCTTCGGCTACCTAAAATAGTACGACGTATATATATATATATTTATATGCGTATATATTGTTTTTGTTATTCTAAACTATTGACATACTTTTCTTTTTAAAGCAGTGGCATTGCGATAGGATTAGCAATGTCGTTTAAACAAATTGATTTGGGAAAGAACGGATGGACGTACAGCAAACAGTTTTGATAAGAAAATGACATTGAATCTGGTTAGTGAAGCCGTACGTTTTCGAGCCAACGTACTTGTAAAAGACTTTCCAATAGCTTTCCTTGACAGTGTTAATAGATTATTCAGAAAAATTTTGAACACTCATTTGCGCTTTGCTTTTCTTGCATTTTCTTAATATAACTGAAGGTCAATCATGAGGAAAGTTTAATAAACCTTACTTATTGATAATCGAAATATTGATAAAGCCTATTGAGAAATATGGCACAAAAAAAATATTCTGAAATAATTTCTTTTTGTTAAAAGATAAGATTTGAAAACATGTTTATATTGATTGACAGGAGCGAGGTGTTGCTTGGCATTTGCCGCAATTGATAAAAGAAAACATTTGTTCTGAGTGTACGGAACGATGGCACTATTAATCTGTTCACAAGTCAGTAGTTGAGAGTACAACACACAATACACTTTTTCCTTTGCTTAAAAATTATACCAAAAAGCATTTACTTACTTGTAACCGGAGAGTATATTAAGTAAAGTGCTTTTACCCGCACCTGATGGTCCCATGATGGCAGTAAGCTCACCTGATCGTAGGCGCCCACTGACGCCTTTGAGTATAGTCTTGGCATCTAAAAATAAACAAAACAAATTTTCAATTTCACTTCTGTTTTTTCTTGTTTTTGTCTTTAAATAAACTCACCAAATACAAGGTGTACTTAAAAGCTTTTAGTAAATATTTTTATTATTTTATGGCTTTTCAACATGTCGAGAGTTTCATAAAATATTTGCTAATTGCCACTTATCTGTCAAGATTCAAGTAATTAAACATTGCATTATTGATCTTAAAGCTAACTGACAACTGTACGCAAAACAACAGTAAATATAAACAAGACAAGTAAAGAGAATTTGAATTTAATTTTAGGTTTATTGAAAAAAAACAAAAAAAAAAAACTGAATGAGCCGTGTCGCCTTAAAACTTGGTAAAAGGAAATACAAAGCAGCGACTAAAAAATATTCATTAACTCAAGCAATTTGTTTAGAAAATTAATGAAATTTTAGATTTCTTATTGAGGTGTCAATTGCTCGATCAGGATTGTCTTCACATTGAAAATTCAGATATTTTTGACAGAGCCTTCAGAGAGCAGAGGTCGCATGCGATATTATTGTACCCTGCACCGGTTGTGGTACAAGGATATACTAAGTCAGTGTGGACGTACTGGGAACACCCAGAAAGACTTGAAGTAGACACACCTTGCACTTTACCGATCGATTCAGATCTAAGCATATCTGTCTGTCTGTCTGTCCTACTTGTTTTCTTGTGTGCGCCCTAAAGTCTGCAATCTTTGAGATATTTCTGCGAAATTTCGTTCGCTGACATATTTTGGTCCAAGGACGGACGCTGTTGAAAATGATTGGAATCGGAATTGTTTTTCGACCACATCTCATAATGCGCCTTATGTTGACAAATCGCCATACCAATAGCTGTAGGGTGATGTACGGTATTTAATGGTGTGCCGCGGCCCACTACAGTGTTTTTACTTGTTTAGATGTAAAATTTGCACAGTTTTCTTCACAAAATTATAACACATGGTTTTCATTTTCAGCTTTGCGAGAAAGCGATCTAGTTTTCAAAATTATGCAACGTTCGGCTTTGCCAGCATATCACACGATGTATTTTGTCTGATGAGTTTCCTCCATATCGTGAGAAACTAAGTTTAGTTGTCACTAGTACAAGCGGCAATAAGAGAGAAGATGTATGATTGTAAGGCGATATCTCCTTTGCACCCTCGCGTTGCCAAGACCATTCTATGCTGGCCTTGAAAGTTTTTTCATGGACTTGTGTTCGTTCAATGATGGCCTAAGTTTGGATGGATTAACGTTGCGGACATGTCTATAACATCCAGAAGGAATTGGATACGTTTTATTGTACAGATCGACTCAGAATCAATTTCTGAATAGATTCAAGCTTTTCTGTTGGTCTGTTGGTGTTTTGATGCTCAATCTACAGGTCGCACTTTCCGAGGTATTTTGATGAAATTTGTTCTATCGATGTGTTTTGGCTCAAGGACGAATGTTATTGAAAATGGGAGGAATCGAACCATTTCCCTATTCATGTTTTGTTTTTAAAAGTGCTTACAGGTATAACCGCATTGTAGTGCGGTGGTTAAGTGGTGTAGGGTCTGTAATGATGCTCAACTTTAATGTTTTTACTTGTTTCTTTATATAATATATTCATATGTATGGACCTCTCCTACCTAACCTAATAAGCAGGTTAATGTTCCGGTTAACGTATTAATTCATAACACCATGAATTTATTATTTTTACGACTTCAAGTACCGATTGCTTGTAAATATATTAAAGCATATTTTCATTTGTTCTTCTTGTTTGGGTTCGTTCCATATGTCATTCATTCATCGTTCTTTTTTTTTTATAGGTAGCTTTTAACTTCTTTGGTAGCGGTGAGTGACTATTTTTTCTCTCACCGACTATAGTTCAGTAGTGAAATTAATGAAATATTATTCTAATCTTATGGCATCAATTGTATGAAAATATTAATTGTGATTCAACTGCATGGCTTCTAGTTGGTAGTTGCGTTCTCTCCTTCAAACAAATAAAGCAAAATTTTGTCTCCCTACAACAGTTTTTCTAAAGATTTAGAACTATCACGTTATGAAGAAGAACGTCGATCAGGAGCCACAGAAAAACGAAATGGAAAGTAGCGAACTATTACATATAGTTACCGCTTAGGATTTATCGCACCGGCATTGGAATCCGCGTATTTTGATCCGGCAGTCGCAAATCTTATCCCCTCGAATGTGCTATGAAATGTTGCAAAAAAAAGGTAAGAAAAACGAGTTGAGCATAAAAATTCTAAATCCTTGTAAACATTTTTGAGCTTTGAATGTCCGTTATCCGCTATGACTGCATCGGCTGCAATCCATTTATATTCAAATTTGGTTGCTTAACGAATAATAAAGAGAACGTAAAACTGTTATAAGGTCATTATCTATGGGTGACAACCATTATTAAGACGGTAATTGAAAAATTTATGTTGTATTAAAACAGAACGTTAGCAACAATTGTAGACTAACTTTGCTTTGTAAAAAAGTCAAATAATTATATGATACAGAACTGGTTTGAACCAGCTAAACGTTTCTTAATTTTAGTAACGATAGTAAGCCGATACTTTTAGAGAATATTAATTTGGTTTAAACGTTTTGTTAGACTCGAAGGCAAATTTTTGCCAGTGCCAGTGATGGATGGATGTATTCGGTAGACAGGTTTTGTGTCCAAAATGGAAGAAGTAAGAAACACTAGAATAAATATTTTCAAAATGGCTCACGCCATTACGCCAAACGCAAAACGCAAATATAAAATCGACTGGCACTGAGTCGCACAATTATCGACAACTTGAATTTGCAAAATAATAAATTTACAGTGGCCGGTCAATGGCCTTTGAACTGACAATGATAACAATCAAACTATTGATTGCAAAATTAAAAACAAAAAAAAAAAAGAACACATATATACGTACATGTATGCTTACAATTGAAACTATTTATTAAATTATTATGAAAATAAATAAATATATGTTATTGTTGATGCGATTCAATAATCACTGTCTCCAAGTGTTATATGTAAGTTAGATATAGAGAAATACTGAATTCTCTCTCTATTCTAAGGCTTGTGTGCTATGCAAAATTCGTGACGTGACTGACGACATGAAATATACGTTTACAAAAATAAAACTTATTAAGTATTCTGTACGCTTTTGTCGATTCTCCGATTTTTTCCTACGCGTCATCAAAGCTCAAACTACACAGAGTTTAGGCTACAGAGAAATATAATAAATTCGTCAAATCATTTGTAATATAAGTAGAAAAAAGCATTATTGTTTTTCCAAAGAAAGTTTTATTTCACAGGAACACTATAGCGTTGCTTACATAATTCTGAAAATTTCATAAATTCAATGATATATGTGTTCATTAATCTATTTGACCGGGTAGGTGCATATGAAAATGAAAATAAACGTTCATTGTATGAACATGAAAAAAGAGACAAAATGTAGTAGTTCAAGGCATTGCTTCTAATGGATCTATTCATTTTCATTTCATTTCTTTAAAGCAAAATAATGTTTTCTCTTGAAGCCTAAATTTTCTTCACCAAAAATTTTAATATATTTTTTCACTTGAAAGGTAAACTTGAAAATATCGCTTATAAATTCAAAAAGTACTTAACGTAAATTTATAACAATTGATGAGGTACGTAATTGTTACATTCTATAAAACAAACGAAAAATAAAAACACTAGACCCTGTACTGCCTCCCGCATCCATCTCCCTGGCAATTTGTGGATGACGCGGCTGCTCTTTTGAGGCAAACCAACCATCGATCTATTTTCGTGTATTGAAACATTTCGTTTGAAGGTTGATACTCTGTAAAGATCGTATGGATTCGTCGATCGTCATGCTACATTTATATGTCATCCTGCGAACTTGTTGCGATGTTTTTTTCATATTTTTATAAAAACAACTGTAGCTTGTAAATTAATGGCTGGGAATCAGATGGAATCCTCAATAATGGCGACATCTATCTATCATCCTACGATCTAACTGAGAGATGTGTTAACTTTATTCTCTATTCGATATAACTCAACTAAATTGCATCTCTTTATAAGATTGCGTTGTATTTATTAGTTGATGTTCTATTCAACGACAGTGAAAATGAATATAAAAATGTAAGAAATAGCATTTTTACGTGGTGAGTATCAAAATGTGTGAAGCACATCTAAAACATAAAATTCGACACGGACTGATTATTTTTATAAATCTAGGAATTGAGCGGATAAATTTATACATATATCTTCCGGGTAAGTTTTGGAAGCTCCACACTTCGTGTACGACGTAGCGACTCAGAGCACGAAATTAGTTTATAAAATCATCTCACCGACGCAATAGAAGAGTTCGAAATTCGGGGTGTATGAAGATTGAGCATATAAAAGTGGCTATTAAAAAACATACTAAAACGGCCATGGAGAGAACAACTTTCTCAGCGAGTTATGATCAACTTAATACACAAATACCCATTCATTAGATGCCCTAGACCACTTCGTTTAATACACTTATTTATATAAGGGCTTTTCAAAATAATGCGTTATGGGAATTGGTCGAAGAAGCGCTGCAATCGGAAATATTTTCAATAGGGTTTGTCCGTCGATTTATCTCGTAAATTGCAACTTTTACAATGAATAGAAGAAAACAAGACGGACAGATGGACAGACTATCTTAAATCGATTCGGAAAGTTACACTGGATCGGCTGGTATATTATAAGGTGGGTATGTCTCAAGTCGTTTCGGGTGTTGCATACATCCGCGCACAGTTAACACAGCCTTGTACCGCAAGTGGTGTAGGGCATAACAAATTATATTTTATTATCTTGTATATCTAAAATGTGTTCAAATGAATGATTTCTTCGAAGTTGTCCCCCTGAATTTCCTTTTATTAGATTTGTTTGGACATGTGCATGTTGCGGTGGGTGTCCTAGATTGTACGTAAGGCGAACAGCGCTGCTACATTTTGAAATAATGATAATGTAGACAGAAATGTTTATTATGCAATTGTTTTAGGTCAATGAGAATGACTTGGCAGACATGTTTGTAATATTTAATTAGCGGTATTCGCTTTTTTCATTTAGAATCAGACATTGTCAGCAATGAAATGACGAAAACTTAACTTGGAAATGTGGATATTATTCGATTTACTTTTATACTCATTCTGCTAAAGAGAAGGCGAACATCGCAACAAATATTTACTTGAAGGGCGTAACATTCCGAGTTGATTTAATCCTGTCTCTGTATTTGTTCTTGCCTGTTACATGCTCACAAACATTATTATAGTAGAAAGCTGAAGTTTAGCAGATACACTTTTGGCTTCCACAGAGCAAGTTGTGGAAATAAATGGAATCTTCAGCTAACGTTACATTGTAGAGATTGTTTTTCCTTTTTTTTTTTTGTTAATGTGAACAACAACTCCACGGTGTTGGTCGAAGAGCAAGAAGTTAGGGTTAGGTATTCTTTGTTGCAGCAGCTGCGCCCGTGACAACTTCATACAACTTGCTGTTATCGTATGAATTGAAAATTTACCTTCAACCTCATCTTTGCTCTATTCTTGAAATGCTCTCTTATCGTGAAGACCACAAATTCGTAGGCAATTGCGCACGGACATTTGTCCGCCTTTGTAGACGATATTATTGTCGCAATAGTGACTTCGATGGCTGACAGAATTATTAGCAACAAGCCTTTTTCGCTGACTCTATCCAAACAACGCATAATTTTTAAAATTGATCAAAGTTCAATATCCGTTAAAAATGAAATCAATAATAAATAATTATTATATTGAAAATTCTAAAGTCAATAATTTGTATATCCTCACGTGCGAGAGACGATGTCTATTATTGTCATAGCACTGATAGTGCGGAAGCATTGTTTTCCATACTTATTATGCTTTCAATGGACGTATTGACGGCGATAATAATGATTATAATGACGTTGAGGTGCTTTCATGGTTAAAAGTCAAAGATACCAAACAACAACAACAACAACAAAAAACGCTTCACAATGAATTTTTTAAATCGATTTGTGTGTTGTTGAATATAAACCAGTTTCTAACTCAGCCGGTATATAATATTTGCGTGCTTATGGTTTCATACATTTTGTTTACTAACAAAATTGTTTTTTAATACAAAAAAAAAAAAAAAATTAATTTGTTTATTGGTTCCCTTATTGCCTTTAGTGAACATGAGGTATTAACATATTAAGGTATTATTTTTTTTTTCTTTTAATTTTTTTAATGATTATTTAGTATGAAGTTTTGCAATTTTTAGTTAACGTAAGCAGTTGACAAAGATATTTCAACGATAGAGTGCATTTAATGCATGAGATAAAATAAAAGTGTAATGGGGACCAGACAGGAAAAACCTCATATATTATGTACTTAAGCAGAAGAAATATTTTATTAAGATTGCATTATTCATTATGTTGCCTAAGGATTTTCTAAAATTAAATTCAATAGTATTTAAATCGTTATTTTAAAATTCTAATGAAATTTTCTTATTCGATGGAAATTATTTTTATTTATTTTTTTTTATTTCGTTCAAAGTCCATACGAATTAACGAATGGACTTTAGTACAAGCAGATCATTACGAATTTCCGATATAAATTATGCATAGATATGTCAATCATAGGTATCAGAGCCATTATTCCTATTGTACGACTGTTACGTGTTAATCGCATGCAATAGAACATCGAGTGACGTAAAATAACCAGCAATAACGCCATCTCCGTCATGGGTTAAATCAAGAATATCTAGCATTTCAAGGAAGCGTACAAATATATCACAAATCTTTATTAATTAATGTTAAAGCTGAGATCATTTATTATATTATTTTAGATGCAAATGATTGAACGCGAATATAAACCAAATCCAATATCGAGGAACCTGCTTAAAGCAAAAATACTTCAATTTATAAGAAAGTAAACTAATTAATAAGTGCTTAGAATATAATTTAATTTAATTTCTAAGAACATAATTTATAGGAAATAACACAAACGCCAAAGCTTGGGTTTTGCGATATTACAGTCAGTGTTACGTTTTACTCATTAAAACTTTGAAAATTAAAACCCGTTTTTTGCGAACTTAATTCATTTTTTAAGCTAGCCGTGCTTGCAGACAGGTTGGCAGCTGGCGTTATATTCTTTATAGTTGACTAACAGTACACTTCGAATAATAATTGAGTAGACAGGCGGCTTGCAAATTTTACCCTCCCCAAGGCAATTCATTATATAACTTACAAGACGTTCGATCTGTTTTTTAAGTCTCTTACAGTCATTAGGGTTAATTTAGGGTTTCTGATGTTTTACTTATCGAATGTCTGGCCGAATTTTGCCATGCTGTATATCAAGGATATATTGAAATTATGGAATTGTGATCGAGTCTGTCTGTATGTCTAGAATATCTCTCTGTGATATTTCCGTGCGGTCGCAGACATCGTAATATCTTACTCTCTTCTGATTATACCAAGTGTTGAGCAAGAACTTGGAACAATAGATATTCGGTTCTGAGATCGATGCTAAGACTTAGACAAGTTCCACTCATTCTGCTTATAGGAAGTATTTGTAATTTGGTATGTTACCAAAAAATGGGTATGGAAAAATACCCAAATTTGAATAGTGCGGCCAAACTAGACAATATATCAGACAGTTTACAGGTTGTCTGTTACACATAGAAGAATAATCGTCAAGATCTTTCTGCCAATTTACTCTTAGCTATCACATCAACTTTCAATACCATTTTCAAAATTTTTTATGAATCTATATTCTCCTCAGATGCGCACTGCCGCTGTCCAAGTGAAGCCGTTCAAGTTGTTTACAATATTTCTTAAATTTTTCTATGCTTTATCGCTTCGGGATTTGGTGTCGTGGAATTAAGTCCCGTCGCTTTCATACCTTATGCAAAAATATAAACTGTCCGCTATCTTTTTTGAAGAATATTGAATTGCTGGCTCTTCACAGCGCCCTGAAACCTTTTCTTTCCTTTTAATTGAATTCAACGCCTGCACGATCCGATGCAATTATAGCTATTGATATCTGGTGTTGGTCGACGTTGTTGAGATTTTTTTGATATACATCTACAACGAGGTAAGCGTCGGCCCATTAGTGGAGATGAAAAATAGTTTTTGAATTTCCTGACCTTTGCCCGATTGCCGAAGAATAAGTTTTCATGCGTACCGTCCACTTTCCTATCCGTTATCGGCAAAGATTGAATGCACAAAACAAACTGTTTTTTCTGTTTATCTCTGTTTGACATAAAATCCAAATACAAAACGTTGCTGTCAGTATGCTTGTTCATTGCATAAATATGCCCTCTTCTTCTTCTTTAAAAATTCACCAAACCCAAAACACGCAAAACGTATCAAAAATTTAGCTCCAGCTAAAGTGAAAATTAACTTTCAACTACGGGATTATCCCCCAGATGTTGCACTTTGCTGAGCAGAAACGTGAACAAAAATATACTTACAACATATTTCACATTTACAAAGTTGATATACTTGCAAGAACCACACGAACTTTGACCTGACACATTTCACATCAATGCTTATCGTTGCTGTGTAACAAATAAGAGAATTCGCGTTTGATTCGCATATAAATAGCGAGCAATTAGTGAGAACGACGTGAGAATCTTCGATGTCTATTAAATCAAACCAGAGTATTACAATTGTGAAGTATTCCACGCCCCATTTTGTCCCTGAAGTGCGAAGAGTTTCGACCCGGAGTTTGTTGAATGTTGTGGATTATGCCAGTTTTCTCTATTCCACGTTTGGTTGTTGTTGTTTTTTTATTATTTTTATTTAATCGCTCTACCACGTTTCATTGGTGAGTACAAAAGTTCTAGCAGAAGACGATAGACGTGGCCAGGAAGAAACATACAGGCCAGAAAGCGTTATCTAATGCGTATGTGATGGTAATGAAAGTACAAACAACATTTTGGTTAATCGGTCGTTTTTCCACAAAAAATCGGAAATCGCGATTACCAAAAATAAACTGCTAAAGTGCACGCCTATTGAAATGACTTCTAAAATATGAAATCTTTCGGGGCAAGCGTACCTTATTTGCATTACGAAAAGTGAAGTATAAAATAAGGTAAATGCAAGTTTGAATTTAATTTTAATGGACTCGGTTTCTAACCAATTATAATTCATGTGATTTATAAACCGCGTAATTTGATACCGTTCATAGCAACTTTGTAACTACAATTACCGTTTAAATTCTTTTTTTTTTAATTACATGCACACTTTTTCCGTTTCCAAGTTAATCGGTTAATCGGTAATACTTCTAACAATTTAATGAATGCTACAGTAATGTGAAATTGCTTTCGAAACTTATATAATTTCCTTAAAAAGTCAAAAAGAATCGACTGTGGTAGAATTTCAAAGCCCTTTATTCTTAGTTGCTTTACAAGTGCTATGACGATGAGACATAATTACGTATACCAACTCGTAACGAGTTACTTGTACTTCAATTTACATGGCATGCCCTCACTCACAGGAGAACTCACACACAAAGGAGACCTAAGAAATAGAAGGAAAGTATCAATACAGTTTAAAGAATATTCAAGACAAACTCCTTCAATCACTGTTCACAAACATTTCAAGTTCGGCAAGAGAAAATAGATTGCAAGATGTAGATGTGGTGAAGGGATTCCTGCGTGAGGAAGAGGTGTGAACTTTAAATTCTTGAAATCGGTTAGCTTGGCGTAAATTGGTGGATTGCCTTCATCCTTTCCCGTGAAATGCTATCGTTTTTTCTTTATTACTTAAGCTCTTCGCATTACACACACCGCGCGATAACAAAGTGATGCCGTGGCCTTTGCAGCCCATAGAACTGTACACAGTTGCCTTGAAGAGGATTGTTTTTTTTTCAAATTCATTGTTCGGACTGTTGCTTCATCTCAGGCGTGAGGTAGTGGACGCAACTGTCGTTTATGATCACGCTTGTACTCGAAAGCCGAGGGGTGGTTTTAGCTGCCAATACCGAATAAACTCGTAGTTTAGATACGTCACTCGGCAGGAGTTTTAAGTTCGAAATACTTTTCTTTCGATAGCAAGAAAAGTGCATACTTTTACGGCGGCTGTCCGTTCATTCACTACTCATTACAGCGTATCGATAATCGATAGTTATCCAGTTTATTCGATATCGATAGCGACTTTTAACTTCATTCCTGTGAAAAATCGTCGAATGTTTGACGGGAACTTGGTGTAGAGACGCGTCTATCTTGCCTAGAGCTTTCCCATTTCCTCACATTTTCATAGATCTTCTTAAACAGCTGTTCCTCTGCTAGCTCTGGTAGTTTGCCCGCTCTCAGTCAAAGGTAATTTTAGCCCAAGAGAGACGAGATCGGCTGTGATATTGGAGTTCGACTTGGACTGAAAGCTTTCGAGTGAATGTATTATGTAACGATGAACAATTTTTTCTAGCTTTTGTCAAATCAACTGAAAGTGCTCACACTACAGGTTGCTGTAGCGTAAGCGGATTGCAAAGATTGACAATTTTGAGAAGGTTAACAAAAGGCAAAAAACAACTGTCATCTTTACGTTAGATGAGGTAATCCTGTGAGTATGTCAGACCTATTTCGAAATGTTTATTGAAATGAAATCTTTACTTGCATTTATTATATATATTAAGTGCGCAGTTGATGGGAAACCTTATCAGTCCTATTACAAACGGGCTCAAAATGGACTTCAATTCCTTTACTGTGAAAATTGCATTCATTTTATGTTGAAAGATTGACATTTTTTTGCTTGTAGGAAAATGTGAGAGTGTGAACGTATAACGTTTACGTATGTTTGAAGGTTTAGTTTTTTAAAGTTAATCAAAAATATTTTTACTTATTCTTTTTTATTTCATTTTTAATTATTATATGCTTGTATTTTTACAGTCATATATTTACTATTGTATATGGTGTAATTAAAAAAAAGCAGAAATTATAACAACAATAATAATATTTCACATCTCGCCAAGCGTGTATGTTTAAATACGCGAAATGTTACAAAAATTTCGCATTTACTTTACTAATGAGTAATTTTCCGTTTTAAAATGAAATTATTTTGTTGTTGTTTTTATTATTATTGTTATTATTTTTATTTTTATTTTCTTAATAATTTTCAAATGTTGAAACACAACAGCCAAGCTGGACCTTTGTACTAAGTTATTATTGCTTCTAATAGTAAAGAAATTTAAATCTATCTCTTGAATGTGCAAGCAACGGACTTGCGAAATTAGTTGATTCCGCCTTTTCTGAACTGTACATATGGATATCCGCATGCCTTTGTGTCAAGATTTTAAATCATTATCGTCATTATGGAGAGATATGCCCTGACATGAGCCGAACTGTTGTTAATCGTCTAAACACAATCTCAGTAAACAGGGGCAATAATTTTCCATATTTTCCATATTTTCCATATGTTCATCCCCACTAAAACCGATTGTTTCCATATGTTAACGTTCGTTGAAAAGCTTTGCGCTCGAAACGAATTCGATCTATCGCATTTTCCCTAAAGAACTGGAAACAAAGTTTTCGAATCACAAGTATGATGAAGTTTTATATTGGCTTTCTTATAAGGGTCGTGAAAAGAACGGTGCGAAGATTATTTTTTGCGTGTACATCTTTACGGAAATTTAAATCGAATTTGTAAATGCCACACACCTGATTGGAATGACGTAAACACTTTTAAGACCCCAATTAAAGGGGTCGTCAAGAGCTATCCTACATCCCTCTATCATCCTACGAACTTATTGAGCGAGTCATCACATACCAGTACTGTGGAGCCTCAAATGCGTAGTTTCAGTTACAAGTAAAATAATCGCATCGTTGTAATCTTTCGGTGTTGTTTCTAAACTTGTAACATGCGCTGTAAAACTCTTGTGGATTTCTGATAAATAACAATTTTTTATCAAATTATGCTGCAAGCTTAAGGACATTGAAAGGAAAGTTGACTAGTAATAAATATCACAGCATCCGCGCGAGATCACTAAGTATTGTGAAAATGTTTCAGTACAACAGAACAAAGAACAACAAATACACGACACTAAGTTTGCTGCGTACGTTTTGCGCGATGCAAAAGTTGTGCAAAAATTTGGCGGAATCTTAAAATAAAAGAGAAATAGCAAATGTATGTAATGCCATTGCTTTGCAATTTCCTTGTTGTTCTTCATCGATCACTTCGAAATTTGCACACAATATCGCATTGTACTAGGAATGGAATAGGAACTAAAATTATAGCACGAACTTCATTTTGAGGTTTGTATTTTGTTTTTGTTTTTGTAATATTGACAAATAATTCAGGGGATGTTCATAATTTCTGTGACGCCATGATGGCCACAAAGAAGTGGGGTAAGAAAAAGAGATCTAGAAGGATAGGTGCTGGCAGCCTAGTGGACGTGTGCCCAATCGGCAATTGTTATGCCTTCGATCCGAAGTAAACTCTACCCCATTTGAAATTTGAATCCGCGAGCACTGACTTCGTAGTCGCAGAAATGCATGTTTGAGACGATCCCAGGCACAAAAACCGTATTAATAAATTTATTTTCACAAAAGCGAAGCAAAGCCGTTCTTTGTTATACGAAGATGCTGAAATGATTAGCTTTTCCTCTTTTTACACCCGCACAGCCAAACATGGCCGGCTGCAGCTTGTTATAAATATAACGGCTTTTACGGTGAGCTGTTCTTTTGACAAAGATGCATTTTATTATATTATTGTTGTTATATTTTGTGGTCACAAAATGTAATGCATGTAACAATATGACTATTGACGTTTTTATTGCATATGTTGTCGATTTTAATTAATAACAGTTTTTGATTAGAGAATCTGTTTTAATTTTCAACAGAATTAATCATCTGTTTATACTTTTCTGAAATTATTTGAAGCTCGCCTTATTAAGACTAATAGGCTCAAGTATGAATCATGAGTTAGTGAGAGGTTTAATGGAAACATTACATAACGACTGAGTTCTCCATGCATGTAAAATTCAGTTAATCAAAGAACTTTGTCAAGATCATTTACCTAACGATGTGTATGCCAACTAAATATTATGGCCTTCTTATCAAAAGTTGTAAGTTACGGCCAAAATATGCCGATGTCCCATATTTCATCCCACTATCTCAAAAATTGTTACCTGTAGGTTGAACGCAAGCTAACATGGACAGACATGACACAGACAGAGGGACAGAAGTGAATCCGCATCGGTCAATATAATTAAATAGTCCTTTTTATGTTCAGGTCCTGTTCACCCTCAGTTGGGTGTTGCATGCATTCGCATTCACTTAGCCACTTAGCCTTGTAGCGCAAGTGGTGTTGCGTATAAGAAGCAAGAAATACGGAACAATTAAGAGACTTTGTAATGGGAACAAAGCTTTCTTGTGTTTTATAATCCTTGAAAAATACCTATTTATGGGGCATATCCCATGCTCCTCTAGCTTACTGCTGCGAGGTTTTCTATTTCAACTTAGCCAAGGGTGTTAGCGAAATTATTTCCCAACCGCATTTTGCCACTTAGGACAATTACGCATCTGCTCGGTCCCAGGCATATGTTTTAATGGCTTCTATGGCTTGTCTTTTTTTTAGCGCTTACGCTACCACTCTCGCATATACCTTCGCAAAGTTAAAGTAATTGTTTATTATCACATTTATTAAACATATCCCTGCGCAGTTAAACCAAAAAAATATATAACAACATACCGGTGGAAAGAATGTAAAATTACTAAAACAAAATACAAAGAAAAAAAGAAAAAAATAAAAAGCATTCTGTGTGAATAGAACAAGGGAAAGTAATTCAAAAATATAAAAAAAAAAAACATATAAAAGAAGAGAAAATAAACAGAAAGGTATCGCGATAAACTCAAGTGCATGGTAGGAAAACAGAAATTACCATAAAAGAGAAATCATTAAATTGGGGACAAGAAACGAAAGAGGCATTAAAACTTTATTCATCTTTGTTCGAATCTTGTATATTCAATACTTGTGCAATACTCATGCTGTATATAATACATAAAGACAAAATTTTATAAGCGAGCTTATCCTCCCTTAGGTCGGATCATTTATTATATCATTATTTCCTAGGCCGTGGGCTATGCACACAATATTTTGATATAAATACCCTAAAGTCCTAGATTTTAGTCTGAAATGTTTGCCTACACATGCTATAAATACATTTCGTAATTGTCATAGGGTTTTTCCTGTTTGACATTCAAAGTTTTCTTGGACTAAGTCATTAAGGTTTGTATGGCTAGATTGTAAATAATTTTTTCGACTGCTGTGGTGATATGCAAGAAGATGATGGGGGAGTTGGGATAGACTCGCCTACCGATCAACTCAGGATCGCTTTCAGAATCGATCAAAGCTTGTTTTGTGTATCTCCGTCTGTCCACAATTTTGGAGACATTTTGAACCAAATTTGGTGCACTGACGTGCTTTGGACTAAGGACGAACGCTATTGAAGATGGTTCAGATCACACTACTTCTTGGACCACTTCCCCTAGACAGCCTAGTTCTGAAAAGTCGTTATATGGATAACTGCAGAGTAGCGAGGCGTATTTAATGGTGGGCCGCGGCTTATCATAGTGTTTTTTAACTTTTATTCTTAAATTTTCTTTCTTTTCTTCACAGTTCTAGTAAGCCTTTCCTAAGAGAAGTCCTGCTATGGTGTTGCTTATGAGATGGCTGGTATGATATGGAATTGCCATATAGTTGGTATTTATCTTTAAACGGGATGATTGCAGAAGCAGGTAAGTTCTTCTTTCTAAAGAAATTTAAAGGTTTTTACTGAAGTACTTCGGATTTTTGTTCTCCCTAGATTTCTATTTCAGATTTATTTACAAATTTCGACATACACTTGTATGAATTATTAATTTCATTATAAATTAATAATGGAGAATATAATTGTTCGAACTTAGCAATTTCACGAGAATTTTGGTCTTTTAAGTTTTAATAATTTCGGAAGCAGTTGCCACTACTTTGCGCCAATTTTCAAACACTATACTAACAATGGAATTGAGAAGAAGATAAGAGTAAAATTTTCAAACCTAAGCGGACCTATTGACGCGCAATATATGGGATGATAAAATCGACATATCCCTAATTTTCTTAGGCTTCGTAAAGGGATCAACATTAAGAAAACGTTCATATACAAAAAAAAAAGTAAAAAAAATAAAAAAAATAAAAAAAATTTAAAAGGAAAAAGAAAATTGTTATTATTTTTGAAAGTAAGCTAATTAATACTTACTGTTGCGACCGCCTTCCCTGACACGGTAAGTCAAATCATGAAAAGCGAGATCGACAGCCGGCCGTTTCGGTAAATGCTGAAGAGTTTTGGTTTGAACGGGTACGATTTGTATTTTTGCATTTCCATGCCTGTTATCGTTTAAAAGATTCTTATTATCGTTTTCTACCATTTTGATATTTCTCTTCAATCAATTCAAATTCACAGCCACATAAGAATGCGAAACCGAAGAAAGAAACAAAAATTTTCCAATGGAAAATATGTTTTTAACTAAATATTTTGATAAAACTTTGTATCTTTGTTCGCTGCAGTTAAGTAAAAATTTTTACACTTTTATTTATTTATTTATTTCTACTCCGTGTAAATTAGTCACCCTTTTACACCAGAAAGCGTTAAATTCAAAAGAAGACTATATAACTACCCGCGTTCACAATACGATCGCAACTAATTCCTATTCAAACTGCTCAAGAGTAAAATGAATTTAACAAACCATACCGTCTCGCTGCGGCTTTAGAACTTAAATAAAACAATAACAGAAAAAGAAAGAAAGAATAATCGCTTTGCTGCTGCCCTCATATCAATCTAAAGCAAAATTTCAGCACTCAGTCAGTCATTTCGAAGAGAAAGAGATGTGTGAGTATATTTAAAGCGTTGATTATAGAAATTTAACAAAATTAACATAACTTTTTATTTTTCTTTTTTTGGTAAATACTTATGAAATACGAGAGATTTTTTAATTTCTTTCGTTTCAGTTTTCGTTTGCCAGCAGGTCTTTCGTCTAATTGCGAGACTTTGAAATTTCTCTTACTATCGAATGAAAAATTTTCTGATCGCGAAATTTGCTGTGGAGTAAAGTATTGAAGCCACGACCGAGTCTACACGATATCGATAGCCTAAAACCGGTCTCTGTCGAAACACTTGCAACTCTGTCTACGTGTAAGGCGAGCTAGAGAATAAATTCGCGAACCCAATATTATCCCGGATCAGTTCCATAGATCGTATATAAAAAACATCATGTTTTGCTTATCAAGCAACAAACCGCATTTTATTAAAATTCACCTTCGAAATCAAAGCAAGTACGATATCCTTCTGATACTATGAGCGTAACAGTTGTCCCAATAAGTGCAGATTCCTATGTCTTGTAGAACACTTTCAACCAATTCATAAATACTTGGTAGTTCTTTTTCTGTCAGTAAGGTACGACCCTAGGTGAAGTGGAATGTAGGGACTAAAGAGTGAATATTGGTGAAGGTTCGAATTTAACGATTTCACCCCCTTCTTAGCATTGTGATATCTCTGTGACCGGTTAATGGGTTGCTTTTGAAAATAAATCTGAAAACATTAATGTCGTCAATAAACAATAACCTGCGCTAACCTTCGCCTTATTACAGCAAACAGGTAGTGCTAAGGGAGCCTCTTCTAATAAAAAACCTAAAACGGAAATTCTAAAGACGACGTTTCACAATGTGCATCTGACAGAAAGTATATTCTGTGAAAGCGAAACTTAAGTATCTCCTAAGCACCTGATTAAAGAATTTTAACTGATGCCTGGATTAGAATTAACTGGTTTTGGGTTTTGAGTGGAGAAAGCGTAATGCAAATCACGCCAAAGACATCTCACTACAGCCAGAAAGTAAAAGCTTAGCTGAGTTTACATTTCAACACTTAGGTAATTGTTGATGATATCTTTTTAAGAGATTTCGAAAGGACCTTTGAGAATACATTGACATATTAATTTTTTTATTAGCTAATGATTAAAATTTTCAGTGAGAATTTTAGCCAGAAAGGGCTCCAGCTGGGTTAACAAATATTAATAATTTGAACGTAATTTTTCCCTACCGGGGTCTGTTTATGCTTCTTGTTATCGTGTTATCGTATGACATGAAAGACAGAGACGATACGACCACATTTTGGGTTGACGGTGCGTGATTGCTTTGGCGTCGAATGTTCATCAACGAGTTTTATATATTATGTCGAGCTCTGTTAACATTTCCAAAAAACTGCCAGGAATGTTATGGCAGATTTGCTCTTCTTCTTTCGTCTTACTCGTACACCATCCTAAATGGCTAATTAGCATACACTAGCCCTCATAAAACTTTTTCAACAAAAAACATTGGGCAACTTTAAGGTACGTTTCGGTGACGATGCGAGTAGAAACTTTGCTCTGAAACTTTCTTTGAACATTTGATATGTTTCGCGATCGTCGTGCTTCCACTTCTTTCGAAGTCTCATTGTATCCAAGTCATAACTGCATTTTTATGTATCCTTTAAGAGTGGATTTAGCAACGACCTATCGTTCAGCTTCTTAGCTTTCCCACCAAAGATTAATTAATTAATGTAAAGAATGTTTTTTTTTTTTTTATATCGAAATGAAAGAAAAAGGGAAAACACGATACAGTATGTTGTGTAAGTAAATCGACCTTTAGAGCTTAAATGTGGAGGCAATTACGCCAATGCACTGCTCTATCAGTTTCCTCATTGTGCTCATTACAATTTCTCTCTCCCTTTGTTTCGTAGTTCTTATTAGTTTTGTGAGAGCGCATTGTTAAAAACATTAAACTTTCGATTGCTGATAACATTGTTGTTTATTTCTTTGTGTATTTATAAATTAATTAATTCATTGATTATTTTGTTAGAAGGCTGTCGTTGTGGTTTTAATTTTTAATTCTTTTTTTTTTTTTTATAGGGGAAATCGAACTTTGATCGTTTATTAGGGGTTCTGGTTTTTAATATCAATTCCAGAGAATACGTTAGATACGAAGACTTAAAAATTTACATGCAGTTTTTATTAACTTGGAAGAAAATGAATCGACGTAAGTTTAAGTGTTCGTTGACAAGACGGCACTCAAAGTACGTTGCACATGATTTCAAAATCAACCTTTTTACCCTTATAGGGTAAAATGGAAACTGGAGCGCTAGACTGCAAAAAAATATTAAAACTGCTTTAAATTGGTTTTTATTATGCTTTTATTATTGTTATTAATGTCACAATTTATTGGGATTAAAGAAATAAATTGCAGGACTGAAGTAGGATAAGCACCAGCAACTCACACTATCGGCTCCAATTTTCAGAAACGCTAAACTAGATGGTTAGTCTAGTCATTCCCATAAATGTAGCTATGCTACTTTCTCCAGATATTTTTAAAATAGATATATCCATAGATTTAGACTCTCCGAATACGAGTTATCGAATATTGGAAACACTTTGCTTAGTGTAATAACATGTTCACTGTATCGCTGTGTAATCTCTTCTGCGAGTACTCATATTACTGTTCAAACTCTATCGTAGCAAGATCAAGTAAATGTCAAGTAAAACGTCTTTAACAAGTTCTTTCCGATGTCTGGAAGAAGCAGCTGGTCAAGACTATATCTTTGATCAAGTTGTTGAGATTATGGTCTCTAATCACTAAATGTTCGTCGAAGATAAGAAAAGCCTTTGCAAGGTTGACAGGAACTGTCATACCAGACCTACAAGCGTCTGCGAGATCTTCGCTTGCAGAAGTCTTTTCCAGCCCCCTCTTTCCGCAAATTTGCTATCCATTATTCAGTTTGTACTCAACAAAAAATATTTTGTTTCTACTAACACTTTTAAATTGCAATTGACCCTTCTACCCATCGAACATCTCGATGTTATATACATATATAGAAACACAAATATATATATATATATATATATGTACTTATACAGAAACTCAGAAATCTATTGCTTAGTGTTATCGGTCCCTAGTCATAAGAGAAAACTGTATTCATGTTTGTCAAAATTGTTTTGATTTTGCATCAATTTTATTATTCAAGAGGAAGAGTGATAAGGAAACGCCCCAACATCAGTTCTATTATAAGACAAGTTTGCTAAGTCCCGGAAAGCAGACAAGCAAAAATACTTTTCTGTTGATCAGAATGCAGACATCAGGGTCCATAGCAACTTTCCTGAACATGGTACCTTCGATAAGTAGTATTTTTTACAACGAGAAACTGGGCTGGTGGTAACCACAAAAGGATTTGATGCTAATTTTCTGCTCATTGTTACTGCTCTAGCTGAATGAATCTTAATAAGGGCTGTATAAGCAAAGCGAGAAAGATGAAACTGTCAGGTGAGTAAAGCAGCACATATTTGGGTGACGTTCGGCATTTTAAACGATGCAACTTTTCATCAAACTTAATTACACTCCCAGGAAGAATTTACTGTAAATACATGTCTAGGCGTTTTATCTGTAACTCGTCCTCAAGAATCTGCTTCAAGTATCTTTTCTTCACTTATGCCAATTGTCTGTGGGCAGTCTTACAGAGTTAAGGTTCATTGTCAAGGTAACATGTTTTCTGTTGCATTTTTTTTGTATGCTCTACGGCATTATGGAAATATACTAGTTTTCATGTACCCTTTGCGATATCTAGAACAACAAAGTAAAGGGCTGCGAATAATTTCTTCATAATTTGTATTTTATTTATATTCGTGTCTATTGCATTAATTGCATCCATTGTTTGCCCTTCAAGGTAATATGTAAGAAAACTTTAAAGTTATATAAGCTATTCCTAGGTTAAAAATGCAGATCGAGTGTGTAATAAAAATCTTTTCACACTTGCGGTAGAAGTTATATTTGACTCTAGAAGAAATTATTCCTAGTCAATTTTCTAAGGCTGCTTTGCAAGCCTTGACATATTCCTCGGGCCGTCAAAGCCGTCGATATTTTTGTTCAGCGTAATAAAATAATCACATTTTTTGTCCGCTTTATGTCCGCGAAATGGATCCATGCGTATATTGAAATGGACCCTAAATTCTTCTTTTCCTTTTTCATTCAAAATTAATCTAAATTGAGCTGTATTTGATAAGACCGTGGGAATTATATATATGTTTGAGTGTTCTTTTCTAGGGGATTTTCGTTGCCTTCGATGTTATGACGAGCAGGAAAACGCTTTCTTAATATTTTGAAATAAAAATAGAAAATATTGTCAAGCGAAAGGTAACAAAGGATTCGTTCTAAGCTAATAAAATACATTCCTTTCAAAATTCGAAATTCTTAATAAAAGCGGACGTACGGTATTGCGGTTCAGCTGGTTTAGTGATTGCATCGCATTTTTGATTAATGCATTCCTTGTTTGAAAACGAGTTGTAGACAGACCTTCTCTTTGCTGAGCTGTAGTACTTTGATGTTTCATTATTCCGTTATACCTAATTACTTGCACATATACACACGCATAGATGAGAAGATCGCTTGTAAATAACTTAAATGACTCAAAAATGGAACAAGTTTTTTTTTGTTTCTCAAATAATTCAATACCAACTCGTATTCAAGTTCTGTCGCATACGGACATACACTTTTAATGAAAATAATAATGTTTAATAGTAGTGCAGTTTGTTATTTAACTTAATATCAATTATAGTAATACGTGATAAGTGTGAACTTTGGAATTTTTTATTTATTGCTTTGTTTCTTTTTTATTTATTTTTTTTTTTTTTTCAATATTTAGGAAAGAAATGGATGATTAGCACAAAAATCTTATCAAAGCAGAAAACATCAAATCGTATAAAGCAGGGATGGGCAACTACATTGGCCGCATTACCGAAATTTAAGAAGAAAAAAATTGGAAAATTTTTTACAATAATTTTTTTAAAGAAAGTGCAAGAAAGGTCGCATAAACTTAAAAGAAACAACGATAACATGGAGATTCTACAAAAAGCTAACGAAGCTTTGCTTTTTTCTTTCTTTAAAAATGAGCAAACGAATTTTCTGACTCGCAAACCTGTCCTAACAATTCTTGTAACGACAAACTCATCACTCACTTTGTCATACCCTACATCGTATGTGGTGTATTAAATTTGTGCGTATGCATGCAACTTAAGACAGACCGCCCTTTTATTGTACCAATAAGTTCAGGGCACTTTCTGAATCAGTCTAATATTGTCCGTCCGTCCGTCCGTCTTGTTTTCCTGTGATCCACCCACTGGTTGCAATTTTCGAAATATTTTAATGAAATTTGGTACAACGACATGTTTTGACCCAGGCACCGCATTTTCGAGCTCTTCCAAAACAAGGCTTTATTTTGAAAGGTTTTTGTATGAATAACGGTATCAAACAAAGTGATGTAAGGTTTTTGGTGATGGGCTATGTCTCAGTATAGATTTCTTACTCGTTTTTCTATATAACTTTCTAAAATCCTAATCTTTACTTGACTAGACAGTTACCAAGTGGGGTGTAAAAAAAAAAAACTGAATTTTTTGCTGAGTATAAAGTTTATATAGACCGCATGAGGTAACGTTTTTCAATTTGAAAAAGAGGGCAGAACTAGTATTGTATCGTATTGAGTAACGCTACTTTCTTATGCCTCTAAAAACTCAACGAATCAACAATCGATGATTCGACTGGCGAAGGGAGAAAGGTTCACGGTACACCACGGTACACCTTTCTCTGAAACCTAATAAAGCGAAAGCATAGTTTCGGCTGGAGTGTTTTTTTCTTAAATCTTTCTCTTTACATTTCTGTATTAATTTTATTCAAATCCATGTTTTCTTATATATTGTGTGTTATAAGTTCGGTACTTTTTTTATGTTTTTTGATTATTGCTGCTCTTAAACATCCGTCACATTGTAATTCAAATTTTTTTATTGTGTTTTCCTCATATTAAAGTCCTGTCTCGAGGTATTACCCTACACAGCATATGTCGTGTCGCTAAATTCGTGCAACATAATTTTTTATTTTTTTGGAGCTTTGGGAGACATGTTTCGCCGGTGATCAGCTGCGCCTCCCTTCGTTACATTCAGTTTGTATATATACGTGAAAAAAATTGGTGGATTAAATGACTACAATTTCTTGATTACCCCTATTGCCCATCCCTGGTATATATCAGGAAAGCTATTTATTGTAAGTTTCTTATTTGTTTAAAATTTCAGTAACACGGCCGATGTGCTTGGTTTTATATCCGCTATTCCCTCAATTGTTCCGAAGTGCATGATAAAAAAAATGTGACTTGTTAAAGAACAATTTCCGTAATTTGGCGCTAAGATAATAAATCGAATTTTCTGAGAGAGAATAATCTATTTAAACGAGTCGGAAATAAATTTACGTCATTTACTAATTTTCAGAACCAATATATTTGAGAAATTTTATATGGCAAACTTGTTCTTTGTTTATATAAATATAAAGAAGAGTAAGAAAATGTGGTGGAGAGGGACAGGGACAGGGACAGGGAGAGAGAAAGAGAGAGATTTGATAAAAGCAAAGGCGTTTGTGTCCAAGTAATAAAACACTTGCTAACGATATCATAAGAATTTATTGGTGATATAGTAACAATCGTTATTGGCTAAAGCCTATCAGCAATTAAAAAAGAATTTGGATTTATTGCATTTACTAAAAGGTGAAGAGAGTTTCGTATGAGAAAACATAAATAATGTGCAAGAAAATTATATTCAGCTGTGGCCGAACTTTTTATTTCCACTACCAAAAAAAACCAACACAAAAACAAGAAATTTCGGTAATGTATCATTTTTGATACGGGCGTGACCGATATTCTCCCAACTTTGTACAGTAGGATCGTCTATAGCATATATCGTGGTATCACCATGTTTTCAAACATGAGAATATGTTGCTTCTCTTCTGTATAGAACTCTATCTTTATCGCTAATTTTTCCTCAAAAGTTTTCCTCATCGCTTCATTTCCTCCGACTTGTTTCTTAATCGCAACCAACATATCCATTCACTCTTCATATTAGTACTTCCTGATTTGTAAATTTTTTTCGTTTTCACAATTTTATTTTATCACAACTAATAATTAACTTAATTTTCAAGTCTTTTTTCGTAGTAATAAATAATGCAATAGAAGCCATTGAATGGAAATGCTTCCGCACAATCGCTTGTGTAATGTCATGCCCACATAAACCTTACACATATTTATATGAGCAGCAAGATTAAGAAGAAAAAAATTTATTGCCCGTAAATAACTTACACTTGAAAGTCGTTTATGCGTCCTAAAAATTGAAATGATGTGATGGTATGAAATGATGGCATATTTACAAAAGCACAGTTGACATATAAAGTCAAGTGTGCGAAGTCATAAAAGTAAACAAATCTAATAAAGAAGCGTAATCAAAACTATCAAAGATATGGAAAATGGAGAATGCAGTGAATGAGAGAAACTAGGGTAAGTGATTTGCGTCGAATGAGGAATTTGAATGGTGAACAAACAACTGCTTGGAACTGTTCAAGAAACCTTGTTGTTCGAAATAATTTTATTAAAAATTGTGTTTGTCTTACTGGCGATGTTGTTTATTAATTACGCTAGTATTTGGACTTAATAGGAAATTGATGCAGGATTCCTCAAGTCTGTGAAGGTCATCTGGTTTAGTTTGGTCACAGAGATTTTAAAAGTTCGGCAGTGAAGGCCTCACCAAGAAAATGATGAGGGATTCCTCAAGTCTGCGAAAGTCATCTGGTTTAGTTTGGTCACAGAGACTTTTAAAAGTTCGGCAGTGAAGGTTTCACCAGGAAAATGGCAAAAGGAGGGTATCGGTGCAAACGGCACATATTTGGCTTAATAAAGTCGATCTAGTATATAAGAATATTATGTTTGAATTTTAACGAAAGAACGCCACGAACTTTTTCTTTTTAAGCTATTGCAAATATTTTTTCTTATTGCAAAAGTCCTAGAAAAGTAAGGAAAACTAAGAGCAGTGCCATAGTTTCGAACATCGCGATCGATTGATGCAAATTTAAAATATGGAAGTAAGGGAATCTCCTTGTTTGATGACACGGTTCATGGAAACCATACGTAGCACATGTAGAAACTTGTTTTGAGAAAAATGTAGCGCATACCAAGAGAAACAATGGGAAAACCTACTGGGTGTGCAGATATGTAACCGGAAGTTATGTATAGAAAATATACTTTTATTACACTTAAACACTTTCATTATATTTTATTGCAAATATTAATAAAAGCTAGGTATACGCGTTTTCATTACTCTGACAGCTTGTGAACTGCTGTTAGCTTTTTAAAGCGATTCGATCAATTTTCGTGAGAAGTCAGGCTCAGGAGAAGAAGTGCTCGGGAAGTACGTGTTCCACCGGTGCATACAAGTGATAACTGGGAGGACCTAAGTTTGGTGAATAAGCCGAATATGGTAGAAGTTCCCCATTGAGTGCAACGGGTCGTGAATCGATTTCGCCTATGGATGGATGGATGGACAAATAGATGGACGTCACGTAAAAAACTGGCCTGGTGTTGCCCTTTTTGTTGTTTTCGTCGTTTTTTGGAAAGCGAACGTTGCAAGTCGATTAATTGTTTCGATAAAGGTAGGTGTCGCCTTTGTGCGAAAGCGCCTCAGTCTACCAATTGATATGGGTGGTGGTACGTCAGGACCTACTCTTGATTTTTACGCTTGGTATTCTCAAAATAATTCGAGTTTTTATTTCTAGAGCTTGACATTTTCATTGTTAGAAAAAGTAGTTGCAAGTATTGCAAGTATTTGGAAAAGTATATGGAAATTCCGGTTTCATATTTACATATCTGTTAAAAGTTTATTTTGGGCAGTTTTTGGTTTTTACATTGCATGATAAGTGAACGTGGAAACGTGGTTTCATTTACGATAACGATAAATAACGAAAGTTATATTTTTTATATCTTGCACTACTTGTGGTACAAGAGTATATTAAGTATGTGTGGATGTATGAAATAGACTGAATAGTACACCGAGCTATTCAGAATTACTTTCTCTTTGTCCGCGTGCAATTTCTGAGGTAATTTGATGGAATTTGGTACTCTGACGCGTCCTGGTCTACAGATGAACGCTATTGAAAATGTTTCAGAACCGCTTTTCCGAGCACTTATGTTGAAAAGTCGTTACATGAATAAACGCATTAAGCGCACTGGTGTAGTATATACAATGGTTTTGCTCGTTTGAAATTGCGTGCAAGAGACTGAATTATTTTGCGTTTCTAGTTTGTTAAGCGGTAGCTGATCAGTAAACAGTGATTCGGTATCTAAATTTCAAGTGGCATTATTCATCCTAGTAGTCCCAACAGATTGTCCTGTAAACCGTTCCTCTTGATAACACGCCCTTATAATATCGTTATAAGATTACACACGCAAACAATTTTTAACGCGGATTTTTTCCATAACTGGCCATTTTCGAGCATGCCTGGATTTACAAGCTCCTACACAAAAAAAAAACCAACAACAACTGATGTAAACTCAGCAGGAGGTACTCCATGTGTCTTTGTTGCTCGATCCTAGATAGATATCGGCAAACCCTTATGACGCTTCTATAGTAGCCAATAAGTGCAAAATTTTCATTAATTAATTTCCTCTTAAAAAGTGAATGTAATTTTCCCTGCGCTCGTGCTGCAGTGCATTTGGTAAACGAATTTAAAGCTATTGCAAAACAAACTGAACTGAATTGAAAAATCCAATAGCAACCGGTTTCTCTTGGGAATGAATGCCTGCTGCTATTGCTGCTACTACTTAACATTGAGCAATATTTCATTGCTATAGTAATTTAATGAATGTTTACAGGTTTAAGCAACAATTGCTAAAGATTTACTTCTGCAACAAATGGTTCGATTATTCGTATGCAGCTGAGAATTTTCATGACATTTTTTTTATTTCATTTTTTCTTTTTTTATTTACTCACTGGTCATCGGCAAATAAAAGATTTATATCGAATTTGTATTTTTGATTGCTTTTAGAATTCCTTCTGAACATGACGGATATAAAATGTATAATAAAACTTGGAGAACAAAAAATACAACAAATATTTTTGTATTTAGATCATCATAAACATGAACACAACTATTATAAAAACTGTTAAGCCGGCACATATGCATTTATATATATATATATATATATATATATATATTTCTTAAAGGGCATTGGCTTCTATTATCTTGTTATATATTTTGATTTATTAGTTTTTTTTTTTTTGTAATATAAAAAGCGCATCGAATAAACAACACTTTCTTAATATCCCGAAAACTTGTGATACAGACACGCACTCATAAGACATCCGCTTTCTTCGCTTTACATTCCATTGTATGCAAAACCAATACTAAACTAAATCGTGTAATGACTAAATGAAAATTTGTAACCGCAGTCAAGAGTTTCATTATTTGTTGTTTGTGCTTGTTTTCCAAGTGAGTTATCGTTGCTATGTTTTTGCAAAATTTGAGTATATAAAGCTCGAGAGAGATTGCTTACACGTATAAAACATAAAACAACATAACACACTGACAGGCATTTGAAGAAGAAAACAACACGCACGTATATAAGCAATATATCTACACCGAGGCTAGCTAGCACTTGTTGTTAAATAAGAATGCTAAGTATGTAAGCTTCATGTAAATACATACTGACATACATATTCAGTAAATAAATAATAGTTAATTATACATATACATATAAAGACAAGTACACTGCAAAAAAAACTTGCTTCGATTTGTTTAAATGTTCCCACATACCCGGTTATTTTAAGCTAAAGTATGTTTTAAGAAAATTTTAAGATATGCTTGCTGTTTTTATCTCGAGTGAGTTTTAGTCACAGTTTCACAATGAAGGCGTTGAGGGGCAAAGCAAAATCTTTATTTGGGATAAGGTTGCGGCAGCAAAACATATGCGGATAGTAGAATCTTCCTTATTGACGGCAACTTCATGGGCCTGACTGATCAAGCGTGAGATTAGCTTAGATTCGATTGAATTGCCTTTTATTCCACTGTATTATGTCGGATTATGTTATGTTGCATTGTATTTTTGTGTAAGAACCTATAGATCACTTTGACAGATTTATAGCATGGTTTTTGAACGCTACTTATCGACCTATCCTTCAATGTACTCTTAGTATTATCATTTTTCCATAAAAATCCAAAAACTTAGAAAATTTTCATAAAAATCCAAAAACTTAGAAATTTTCATATCAATCCAAGAACTTAGAAAATTTCATTTAAATCCAAAAACTTAGAAAATTTTCCATAAAAACCTAAAAACTTAGAAAATTTTCCATAAAAATCCAAAAACTTAGAAATTTTCATAAAAATCAGCTCCTCCTCTGCATCGAAATTACTCAAGTCGTGAAATTAAAAATAATCTCTGCCCGATTGGCACCCTTTACAATGTCAACATCTTATCTCTTACAGCAACTCCTACATCTAGCTTCTTTCTTTCAATTATTAATAGTGTCATGGTTCGAATACTTGAATTTTTTTATACCCATCATCGAAGAATGAGAGACATGTTCATTTTGTCAATACGTTAATAACGCGTAGAAGGCAGCTTCAAAGATTTTACAAAGTGTATCTATTCTTGATCAGCATGAAATGGTAAATCGATTTAAGCATGTCTCTCTGTCCGTCTGTTTGATGTCTGTTGTAAACATCCTGGTCGCAAAAGTTAAGTAATCGACTTCAAATTTGATATTCAAAATGGGCTAAATTTCTCGAAAGACATGCCCACAATACCACGTAAATTGAGAACACCTCTTTTACTTGTTTGTTGCTCATTACTTTTAATTTATAGCAGACAAATATGCAAAAATTGGAACATATACTCTATGTATGGTCCTGTTGCAACTGTATTAAACCGGAAAAAAACCGGATCACTACTATCCAATGTATTGTATCAAAATTTTATTTTTTTTCAATAACTTTATAATGTGCAGAAACAAGCTTCAAAAACTCCACTAATTTTCCTATTGCTTCTGCTTTTTATGCCTTTTATGTAAATTAATTAAAGAGTTAGCGGTAGCAGAAAACGCAAAAAAAATTTGGGGCTGCACCGAATTAAGGGTAACATTACTTTCCGGAAATTTTCCGGAAAATTCTTTTTATTTTATATCTTCGATAAGTGGTTTAAATCTTCTGGAATATGTAGAAAAAATATCATTACCTTAAAAAAATTTTTTCTTCCAGGTTGCCAGGTTTTTCATTAAGCAGTCCGAAAAGCCAACTTCTGCCAAATTAATCGCTCCTGGTAAGTTACAGCCCAATTTCTTATATGTTGATTTCTAACTTGTCGGATACACTTAAAGATGGCTTTGAAACGTGCTTGTGTTCATTTACAAGCTTTTTCTCAACATGAACACATAAGTGCAGCTTCATTGATTCGATCGTTAAGAATTTGAGGTGCTTTTGTGCTTAGCACAGTTAGTAGTCATTTGTTGTTGATTTGCTGAATTCGGCAAGAAGAAGAAGAGGACATGAGGCTAAGAAGAAGGTTCGAAAGATTCTAATGTCTCTGCTACGAAATTGTAAGTTTGAAATGAGGTTTTTAAAGTTGATTACGCATTCGACCATAAAATTATAAATTTTTTGTGTTTTTCTCTGTCATATCTCAAAAGAGCGATATATATTGGGCTCGAACATATCTAATAAATTTTCTATGAACCATTTAACTTGAAGGTGGTAGCTACCATTAAAGCCAAAAAGGCGGGTAAACGATCGCAAAGTTTAGCAGAATATCTCTTTCTTAGCTTATTAAACGCGAAAAAGGATTTGTTTCAGCGTTTGTATATTTTTTATTCTTCACATAAAGAGAATTCGATTTATACTTTTTATTTATACTAATTAATATTATATGCAAAATTGATAGCATGCGATAAAATGAAATAAATGAAATTTATTTTCGATATTGTTTACTTCATTTAAGTTTTATTTTTTAATTCTTTTAGTTTTCAATTTAGTTTCATATTATTTACTTGTATTATTCAAGCTTAACTTACAAAATCAATTGCATTTGTATGGTATGTATTGTGTATGTGTATGTACGGATACCCTAATGTACGTTTGTCTCTATATATTTAACACGAGTCTCTGGTTAGTTAGCTACTTCTATGATATCGTTGCTTAAGAATAAACATAACTTTATATAAATATTGCATACGGTTTTTGCTGTTTTTTGTGTAGCTAAATAAAAATTATAATTTTTTTTTTTTATAAAAAAACAAATGTTTATTCGCTTTTAACATACGTCAATACACTCTTAGGTCAAATATAAATTCACTTATTGTTAATTACACTGTTACATGGGAGAAAGTTTGCAAAACTTCTAAGGAATACTTTGCAAGAGAAAATCAAGAAAAATAACAATAATAAAGTAAATCAAAGTCATGGATTAGCAGGAAAAAATATAAATCAAAATATTTGAGTCATTCAGTGTTCAAAGTACATCGATTTTAAATGCATTTTGTCGGTAATTGACTGCTAATCGCAACAGCAAACTTTTTTCGAGCCAACTTTATATAACTTCTTTGTCTATTATAAACCTTTTAATGAGAAATTTTTCCTAAAATTAATTTTTTTCTATATATATTTGGTTTATGATTATAGATAGTTTTGCTTAAAATGTACTCCTAATGTTTATTTGATTTCATCTTCTTTTTAATTTTTTCTCTCACAGAAAGTTTGTTGCACAAACTTTTACTATCACTCTGCATTTTATGTATTCTAAAGCTTTATTAATCGCATCTCAGTTTTTTTTTTGTATTTCATTATTATTGATTTTATTTTATTGCGATTTTTATGGAATGTGTTTTAAATTTATTAAAAATATTAATTCTATTAAAAATTTTATTGCGATTTTTATGGAATGTGTTTTAAATTTATTAAAAATATTAATTCTATTAAAAAAATAAAAAATATCAATAGTTTATTACTTTTGTTTAAACGAAATAACGCTTGATTGCGAAAAGAGCGAGATAATTGATTGCATGCGAGAGATGTTTAGAATTGCGACTTTTCAGTTTTTGTATTAAGATTCTTATAATATTTTAAGCTTTATGATTGATTGACAGAATAAACAATAATAAGATAGTTCTACTACTAGGTATTAGCCATTTCAAAAGAGTTTAAAGAAACCCGTACAAAATGTAAGTATTAAGCATGGTAGTTAAAAGGGACAAAAGGGACCTTGCGCTCATATTTTAGAATACGTCACAGAAAATAAGTATTTATAGATTTTTTAAGTTCACGAACATCGCAAAAGGAATATATTTTTCTAAATTTTTAAAGTAAAATGTACAGAAATATTACTTGCAAAATAAATTTTAAGCTTTCATTTTAGCGAAAGAAGGCCCATTTTAAAAAATATTTCCATTTGCCTTAAAGCGAAGGATTTCCCTCATAAAAAGACATTTATATTTAACCATTTTTTGACCTTATTCGATTATCTTTACGCTTACCGGCACTTTTGAAATTCTGAATTAGAAAGTGGTTAAAAACACGGTGGTTAAGTTAGAATAACCATATTTTCTATACTCGTCTTTTGTGTGGAATATATTCGATTTTTTAAATGGTTATACTGTAGAAATAAATTACAAAGAATTCATAAAATATGATCAGCCTAAACAATGGAATGGAATGGCTGCGAATGTTTCTTGAGGTCACCACTGAAACTCCTCTTGAAATTTTTCCTGGTTTGTCGACACAAAACTTCTTCAAACTTTATAATCTTTCGTTTCTCTTAGAAGTAAAACTATGCTTAGAGTCTCATGTTTTTATTATTAAATTTTCCCTTATGAATATTTTCTACCTTTCTGGAATCCTTTTTGGCAAATTATATAAAATTACGATTTCTAATATCGTATGTTAATCACGTTCCGCGATTTGTTCTACTAATCTACGATATAACTTCTATTGCGTTGCTATCTCCATAAATGCTCCAACACTTTTTACGTTTCAGCAGAAGGTATTCATATATTTGTGTGTAATGATGATCGCTATAAGAAATTCGGTTTCAAACAAACAGAAATGTGGTTTTCAAACAAGTTTTAAATAATTGAGTGCCTGCATATGATCAATATGATAATGACTCAGCACTGGCCCGAACTTATTCCAATGCTTTATTGACGTTATAAATAACTTTGAACCTGAGTTCAATAAAGTTTCAAAAATAGTGGCGCCGAATACAAAAATAAAAATAATCATGAAATTGTTTACCACTGACATTCATCAAAAACAGTGTGTTCGATTGTAGTGTATAACGTTCACGCCCATTGCGATTTTTCAAAGTTAACATAATGCTGTGAACGAAAAATAAGGTTAATTTGCAGCAAAATTGTGAATACGCGGGTGCGCCATAACGTCATTTCTCTTTGTTAAGGGGTATGTGTAGAGCTTTACGCTAATATACATTCTTGCTGCACAGTTACGCATGTTCTTGTAAAGATATAGAAGTGACTTTTTCGATTTTTGCAATGTCTGCGAAGCAATGATTTCCAACCGTCAGGACGTTATTAAAACATATCATTACGAGACGAGAGACGAGACTCGGATTTATGCAAACGACCAATCGACCGAATATCGTAGAAACGTCGAATAAAGACTGAAAAAGTCACGGTAAAGTAGTTCAAAAGTCAAGGGACACATATTGACGGTTTTCTACGATTATCTCGATGCTGTGCTTTACGAGATGCTTCCTCCAAGACCGATGTGTTGTTAAGGAATATTATTTGAGTGTTATGAAAGCGATGAAGTTTGGATTTGGAAGAATGAATAAAGATTTTCCATTTTATAAACAAATTCACCTTATTTTTTAACATATTTCCTAATTTTTCTTCTCTTTCTTCTAGAATTTAGCAAACCAACAAAAAGTGATTTGCTGTTCTAAGTAAGAATATCAAAAAGAAAGGATTAGTAGGTATAAAGAAAACAAGCCATTGAGGAGGTCAGTAAAAGTTTATTTTTTTTATGACAAAGTTGTTGCCTTTACATAAAGCATTTTTTGTAAATACATAAAAGTATTGCTTCGAAATATGTTAGAATAACCAGCTTGTTATCATTTAAAATAATAAGCACCCAGTTTTGACCAAAGTTCTTGTTACCCGCCACCAAATTATAAATTTAATATTGAATTGCAGACAGAGGGAAGATGCATTTGTTCAGTACACATCTGATGCATGTCTCGTACGATGTCGTAGAAATCGTAAGTTTTTTCGGATTATTATCGTAATGGTCGAAACCTAAGCATAATTTAGTTATCTCGGTTGTCTTGGTTAAAGCTAAGAAACGCTTGAAGCTCAAAGCCATACTTTAAGAATAAAGGAGAAAATGATCGGGTTTCTGTTAATTTCAAGCAAGGCCGTAGAAATATTTCGTTCGCTTAACTCTGCATTTAGGACTCACGTTGACTGCATCCATTGTTAAGCTCAACATTATTGGTATAATTGTACATATTTTAAAGCCAAGCTGATGACTTTTAAGTGAATAGTGATTTTGTGAAATTATTCTCCCATGAGATAAGACAATCGTTGATTCTTCTTCATTTAAACACAAAATTTATGTAAGTATTGAATGAATTTTCATGCTTTGCTTTACATGTTATATACAAAATATTAGTAACAAAATCTAAACTACTTTTTTCGATTAAAAGGAGATAGATAGATAGATAGATAGAGAAAGAGGTCAAAAATTTTGAAAAAAGTAATTCTTGAAAACAGTGAAACGTAAGGACGGAAACATTTTTTATTTTCTTATAATACATTGGTTTTTTTCTCTGGTTTTCGAAAAATGTTGATTTCAATTTTACTGATATTCAAACGATCTATTTTTTGGTAATTATCTATTTATGTGTATGTACCGTTGTGTTGAAGTGTTTTTCTTATTTTTTATTTTTTTTTTTTTTGAAATAAGTTGCGGTGTAATAATCGTATATATCAGACTATATATTGTGGGATATAGATATACATATGTATGTATATCTTTCTGTGTATATTTTTGTATATACTATTGGTCTTTGAATACGGGTATAATATATTTTTGAAATGGATTAAGTGAAAGATATACATTTTTTGTTCTTTATGTGTGTTCTTAAAAACTGTCATACAAACTTTCGAATTGTTTGTCCGTATTTTCACAAACTTTATATCTATACTTCTGAAGGAGTTTGCTTTTTTGAGGGGGGGTTGGAGGAAGGGGTTGGTTAATAATAAAAATCAGTACAAGTACTTTTTAAAAATCCTGGTTTTCTCCTTTTTTTTACAATTTATTATTATATTAAATTTTATAAACTTAAATTACATCACCTTAAGCTGTTACATAATACAAAAAATTAACATTTTTTTTCTCTTTATTTTTTTTTTTATATTACATATAAAAAATAAAATAAAACAAAAATTTTAAGGAAAAAAAGAAGGTAAAATAAAATAATGCCGTTATTGTAAAGCACCAAAAACGAATACTTTAGAATTGTGAAATGTGAATCTGACAAAAAATTATTATAATATTATTAGGGATCCTATGTAATGTAACATAATTTCTAGAATAATACCATAATGCACCTAAGGCTAGAGTATTGTTTCAATTTGTTTTGTTTTGTTTTGTTTGTTGTTTTTTTTTTTTTGAAATGTAATAAAAAAAATTGATAAATATTTTCTTTTATGAATTGCTTTGTAAAACTTAAATATCACACATGCATCTTTCTATATTCGTTCTAACAATAATTCAACGTGAAATGTTACTTTACCCTTTCGATTAACGTCTATCTAACGTATCATATGCAATTTCCAGCGTAATACAAAATAAGCAATAATTCGTAATCCTATAAATGTGCCAATTAGGGCTACAGCATCGATCCAATACTCGGCTTGATCCATAGACATTTCTTCTAAAAATTTTTTCGGGCTACGAAAATGGCAATACATGGCGTTGCATTGTAGTTTGGCCCGATCCATTCCATAAATGGAGACCATCGCTCCTACATGAAAAGAGATTTAGTTTCCTTTTCCATAATAACTTTTCTTATAAAGTGTCTTTCATTAAGAGCGATATTTCTTAAAATTCTAATTTCCAATTTCATATACAATTTTTTATGTTCTTCCAGGTTTGAAAATATCCAACACAATGTACACTTTCATTCTTGAAGCGAATCATGATTCCTCAACGTTTAGAGAAATCATTACAAAGTTTGTCAAAGTGGCTACTCTGTTATTCACCAGAGAATGGAATTGCCATTACCGTTCGTCGATTTGGGCCGCATGGATTTTTTTCTTTGTGTGTATGTCAAAATGCAAGTCTATGTTGTCAGATTACAAACTTTCGAACATTTGAAGACGACATTTGTCAGTCTACCGCAGATATAACGCGACTAATGTGAGAAGGAATGTTTAGCAATCGAAGCCATCGGATGCTTTCGTCTATTCGTAGCCGTCGCGAACATTTGAAGATTGATGTATAGAATTTTTTTTTTATTAATTTTAGAATTGCTCGCGAACAACTACAGATATTAATAACTGTAGGTCGCAAAGGAACTGAAAATTTCTTTAAAAATTTTCCACCATTTTGGTCTTAAAATTCGGTTGGTTTTGAAAGACTATCCTTTTGGTATTTCGCTGTCTATGTACAAGAAAGAAGACAGGAATCTAATTGGTGGAAAAACTCGAGTATTGAAGAGTAACGGTTGGAATCTTTTATAGAGAGATTGCTCAAAATCTCTCGGTCTGCCACCTGCTTGTGTGGTCCGTGGTAAATGCTTCAGGACAGACACTTCTCAATCTCTATTTCACGAAAATGCTTCAACTTTTACAACCGAACCCAGAGCCGTCCTTCATGCCGCGAACTTTTCCCATACAGATAAGCCCGAAACTGCCATTGTTACTGATAGTTTGTCTGTATTAAAAACTATACGGAATCCGAGCACAGTCGGCAAATTAAGGAATATCATTACAACATCCGGCGATAAAATTAAAATGCTTTGTCTACCAAGTCATATCGGTTTATTGGCCGATCGAGCGGCGAGGTATGTTGCCTCTGCACCTCTAATTTATTCAAAGATACATTGGAAGAAAAGTTAAAGAGAAAATAGTGGAAGCAAATACAATACCATCACCAGCACCACTCCTCCATTAACCCTCAATTAATTCCACCTTTATATCCAACAAATATTGAGAAAATCAAGATCAAAGCATTTTCGAGGGGTCACCTTGGCCTTACAATGGCAAACATTCTTTGTGACTGCATTTGGAGCACTTAGTCCTACGGACATCCTAAAATTAGCTACAGAACGCAATATCAACACAATATATGACTTTATTACAAGTATTAGGTTTATTATCTATTGCTCGTTTATAAAATAGAGCCGATAGCCTGTGTTGCTAGGACCCGATGATCTTTTTCTTTTTAGTCGAAGAATTTATTTCATAAGTCTAAAATTATAATAATAATAATTAGCGATTGTTCATTACTTCGAAAAAGGAGAGATTTTAATAGGAAACGCGTAAGCGTGCAACGGAAGTTGATAACACGGAACGCAACAACAAACAGGAAGATGGCACTAAGCTCGCCAAAGAAAGAGCTAAAGTTGATACAAGAGCCTAAAACACCCCACCCTTCTACGAAACAAAAACCGCGAACAGCCTAGCTTTCCTCGCTTTCTGCTTCTTACTTATAAAGTACAACACCTGATCCCTAAAAATTTCCTCTTTCATTCTGAAAATAGAGAAAATCATCCACCCCCAGCCTAGCATATAGAGTATGAAAATATATTTCTTTTCCGTTATTTGAGTCCTTTTTTACTTTCTTACTTGTTTTGCTTGAAATTTTAAAAAATTTACTCTCAATACCTATCACTCTTAATGCAAGACACTTTACTTCGATTACCCTCAAATCCATAACGCACGTAGCTAACGTAAGTAACCCATTGCAGGTACCCAGGTATGGTGTCGAAATTTACAAAAAATCCAGAAAATAAAATTGTTGGTATCGTGGTGACTGGCCCAAGGAAAACACCAGTTTCTATGTTCATACCGGCGCCAATTAAGAGACCCAAAGATTGCGCCACCAGCGAGGTTAGAACACAAATAACAACGAACATTGTGACACGATGAACTTCCATGGGCTGCGATGTTAAATAGTAAACAACCAGACAATAAACGCTAGAGAAAATAATCTGAATGAAAAGTTTAAAGCATTACTTAAGAAAAAACTTTCGTATGATTTTTAATCGATAAAAAAATGTTCACCTGAAACGGTAGGTCAGCCATAGTTTTCGCAAAGTAGAAAGCCTTCAATGAATACCAATAATTGAGGTGCTCTCTGACGAACACTGACATTTCCGTAGGGACTGCAAAGAGTAAAGAAGAGCATGTCATTAATAGTGGGAGCTTATCTCTTTTAATTGCTTCTCTCAATTACATGTCAAGATTGTTGGCATCATGGCTGTAAACATAGTGAACAGCGTGGTAAAGAATATGCAACCGGCATTGCTCATCACTTTCGAGGCTTCATTGCCGACATCGTAGTAAATCATACCTATTATTGCACCCACAATGATATGTGAGGCTAAACGCATGTGTGTAAGCATGCCATCACGCATTATAGTAACAAAGGAACGTTTAAGCAATATCCAAAATTGCGTCCAACCACTGGTGGGAAAACCGGATTTGTTGGGCAATGTTATCACACTCTCGTGTGAGTCTAAAAGCGATGTAGTGCAACCGCCAGTGCCAGCAGCTGCCGAATTATTAACGCCGCCAGCATTGGAATTGCTTGCTCCACTCAAACCGGTATTAGTGTTAAGGGCATTAGCACTATGACCATCTCGGGAACTATAACTGTAACTATCATCTAAACCATTATCGCCGGTCCGTTGCATGTTAATAACAGTACACTCGGATTGTTGACTTTGTTGGGTTTCTAATTTCGGTGGTTTAAGTACACTGTCGCTTCCACCACCACCACCACCACCACCACCGCCACCACCACCTCCACCGCCTTCACTTGCCTCATTATTACTTATTGTATTCATTTCAAGATCGGACATTGTTGTCGGCTCATCCAATTTGTGTTTCTCATCTTCTATTGTTATCGTCGTATAAGTAGAATTTTCATTTGTTGCTATAGTATTGGTGTTATTGGTATTACTTCCATTACCCTTAATAATATCATTATTAATATCTTTGGCTAAATTGAGACCGTAATTTTTCTGACTATAAATTTTACACATCCCGCTCTTAACTGCTTGCACTAACTTCGGTACACAATGTCCATATTCCCCAGATGCGACTTCTAATACATAATCAGCAGGATTGTGATATGAAGGGCAATCATAACCTAAAGAGGCTAAAAACGATACCAAGCCCCGAACATGTCCTTCATACATGCACTGACCTTCGGCTAACATGTAAAGGTGATCGAATTTCTCAAACAGCCTTGCCGAAGGCTGATGAATCGTGCAGACAATTGTGCGACCCCCGCGGGCCAATGATTTTAGCAGCGATATCAATTGGAAACATGTAGAACTGTCCAATCCTGAGGTGGGTTCGTCGAAAAACATTACAGGCGGATTGTTAACCAATTCCAAAGCAATTGATAAACGTTTGCGTTGGCCACCAGATAAATTGCAAGTTTTGGTACTGCTCGATTCGATAAGACCAATAGTCTCAAGTATTTCATCTACTACTACCCTTTTGGCGGCTAAATCCATATTTTTACCTAATTTTAAATTAGCGGAAACCATCATGGCTTCGTGTACCGAAAGATTAGCTATAAGGACATCGTCCTGCATAATGTAACAGGATAACTTGCGAAAACGTCTCAGATTTCGTTCTTTGCCGTTAATTAAAACTGAACCACTAAGTTGGGCAGTTCTATAAAAGAGAAAAAAAGAAAACGAAAATTAACTAGAATTGGAAGAAAGTTAAAAATAGCGCTGTGTATATCCCGGGTACCGGCGGTTTCTTTCTTCTTTTAATATGACCAATCATTCAGGTGATATCTATATATATATGTACGTGTAATACACAGAGCTGGACGGAAAGAAATGTGCACAGAGAAGTACGTACACGGGTGGAATGGCCGCAACCTAGTAGGAACTTTCCCGATCGGTAAGCGTTCTGCGCCTTTACCGACTGAGCACTCACTTTAGCCGCGACCAAATATCAGACCACACATTGAAATCACATTGAAATTTGAACCTGCGAACATCAACTTGGTGCTCGTGACTCTTATCTTCTCGGCTGTGCGGCTAAATTCAAGATCATTGATCACGACACCGAGGTCTTTTTAAGCATTTTTATACGTCTCTATGTCACTTTAAACAACAAGTAAAAAGTACTAGGCTAACGCCCATGAGTAAATAGTCTACACTACTTGGCAATTATTTTTAATACAAGTATTCATATAATGGTTTTTCAATGTAAAGCATTATATGGGAAGAGGTCAAAAAGTGGTCCGATCTGAATCATTCTCAAAATTGGTGGTCTCTGGATCATATATCAGTGCAGCAAATTTCATCAAAATATTTTAACAAATAAGGCCGGTGGGAACACAAGAAATTAAAACGGACAGATGGACAGACAAACATGGGTCGATGGGAGATGGGTCTATATCAAAACTTAATGTGCCCTGAAAGCGCAAGTAATGTAAGGTACAACAAACCCAATATAGAGCTTTTTCTTATAAAATCCCAGGCGGACTTCACGAACATTTCGAAACTAACGCGATGCACAAAACCCGGCCCAATTTCGAGCTTAGTGAGTTTTCTTTCAAATTGTTCGGACGTTTAATATCTACGTTTTAATCATCAGAGAACGAATGCTGCAGGAAAGCCTAATAAAAGGAATGAAGTTATGTAGAAAACGTCTACTTACTTGTAGCCGGCCAATATATTCATAAGCGTACTTTTTCCCGCTCCTGAAGGGCCCATAATGGCGGTAAGTTCGCCATTGCGAAATTTTCCCGAGACACTCTTCAATATTGTTTTAAAGCCACGCCTCCTTCCCTCAGATACCGAATACGAAATATCGCAAAACTCAATGTCGACTGGAGGTCGCTGTGGCAAATGTGATAGCGATACAGGGCCTTTTTTCTGGCCATTGGGACTGCTATTATTAGGCACTTTAGGAGCCAGCATATGATTACCGGAAATGCCACCATTACATAGATTATTGGGAGAACTGAAAAGGAATAAATTAAACAAAAAGAAGAATGAGCAAGAATGAGGAACAGAATGTTAAGAAGAAAGTGCAATAAAATTACTTGGAAGATTTCAACCAAAGCAAATTCTTATCACTCTTTTCATTGCCAGCAGCAGTCGTCGCGGCACTCTTTGTATTGCTGCTATTATTTACTCTATCTGGAATTTGTAAGGATGTTACATAACCGCTCTTAGTTAGTTTCGTTTGCACAAAGGACACCGGCCGGGCTGATGATTGATGATGACAATTTAAATTTATTAATTTATCATTATTATGCGCTGACGATAACGATACCACATACTCGGAATGACGTCTTTTATTTACCGCATCTTTCGCTTGCTCAATTGGTTTAGTTGCGGACATATTAGCTGCAATGCAACCATTTTCCTGAAATACCGAATTAGTTATACCATTATTTCCCTCATCATCGTGATCATCGTTATCGACTTGTACGCGTATAGTTTTTGTAACTTTTATGGCCGGCAAAGCATTGTATTTCACTGTCGCCGTTTTGTGTACATTTAACATTAAATTTGCACTACTATCCACGCTGTTGCAGCGTGTAAGTGGTAATGAGATTTTATCGTTCGCGTAGCATGACTCTTGAGAATCACGTGAGGAGTTTTCGGAACGTGAAATCATTTTGTGTTCTTTCATTTATGCGTCAAATTCATTTGTTTATATATATATTTACACTTTTTTGTTTATTATTTTCTTTATTGTTTTGCTTTTTGTTTATTCTTTTCTTTATTGTTTTGCTTGTTTTCATTTCAATTGCTATTTTTATTATTTAAATAAAACATTATCTATTACTTTGTTTTTGTTTCCTATTGTTTATAATTTATTGATTCCAAATTTTTTACGCTGCGACATTGGAAACTTATTTCTTTTCTCTTGGGCACAAGCTATTCAACTATTTTTTTGCAATCATTTTTAATAATGTCCGGTCCAGATGTGCGCAAAATGACTTTAGACAAAATTAGATAGATTTTGTTGAGATATGCTTTAACAAAGAAAAATAAATATTCAAAATATGACGTCGAACGATAACGCACACGTATAACACACATTTAAGCTCAGACTTAAAATACATTGACCTCAAAGTCACGGTTAAAAAACACTCCATCTACTTTCGCTTATAACTAACTGAATAATATTCTTGGCTTAAAAGAAGGCGTGTGTTGAAACTATCTACGCTGACCAATATCTCCCATCTTTCCAAAATTGAAAGTTCATGTTAAGGTTCAAATCCATTTTATTATGATTCATTAAGAAAAAGCAAAACATGGTGGTGGCTTTCTCCCGAATGGTGATATTCCCTACGTTGGAAGCTTCATCCGACCTACAATGTATACGATAAATTTCAGTTGCCTGTTTTTGTTTCTTTTCTTTGTTCACTTTCTTTACTACGATCGATCCTGTCGGAGATGTCACCTATATGTGTAGTAGTGTGTCGGTTAGAAAGAAGTAAGGAAAGAGAAAGATAGGGAGGCTTTTTGCCTCTAGCAGGTGTGTGTCCAATCCGTAAGTGTTATCCCTTTGCCGACTTAGCCCTCACTATAATTGCCACTAAGTATGATTTGCCGCGCTGAGATTTGAATCCGTGAACACCAACTTAGCAGTTGCGACGCTTATCTACTCAGTTTATGATTTGAAGTAGCCCAATAAAAGAATCTCTCTTCATGCATTCGCTACATATATGCATACAAGAAATAATGCTATCCGCACTATTTAAAATGTTCACCACAGTACATGTATCGTCAACAAGTTAACGTACACTTTATTTTTAAATGCGTACTTTTACGTCGATAGAACAAAAGTTAAACAATATATGTTCTTGTGCATGTTATTCCCCCGCCCCATCTAATCTAGTAACATAAGTACGAGAAACAATCCAACTACATTTACGTCAAGCACTTCCTCTAAAATAATTTAAAAAAGTTATTCAAAACTTACGAGCTTGCAATATGAGAACGAGTAGCAGGTCAATGTGTGTATACAACGCGAAATCTGTTAACGTCGTAATGTAAGTGGACGAAGGGAAACTTCCACTAATTTTGTATGATTCATTTGAATATTTAACAGATTTGTTACTCATTTGCTTAACACCATTTACGAACATAAGCAACAATAAAGTTAAGTAATAGTTAAGTAATAGTACAGATAAAGTTCTATGTCAAAAAGACGTTTTCGATGCAACACTTTCTGTGACATGGTAGACGCTCTCTTCTTCTATTTCATGGCATTTCTCTTAGCTTTTTCACGGCAAAAACTTTATTACTGTCATTTTGTTTTGAATTTACACAGTGACTTACAGGAAGTATAATAAGATGCAGCTGCATATTCCTGTTCCTGCTGCCTTAGTGTATGGAAAGACTTTTCATCCTTTACTTGAAAATAAATTTTAGAAGTGACAAATTTCGATTGGACAGAAGATATATTCGAAGGATCGCAAGACGCAGTCAACGGCCTAGGGTTTTTAAAGCGATGAAAAAAATACTTCACTGCAACCTGTATCCACACCATTTACACCGCCTGCATCTGGCCAAAATTAGAGTATAATTCACATGTGTGGACGGAAACGCACAGAAAGCGGCTGTGGCTCGATCTAAGCTTGCTTGTTCGTCCGTCCGTCTAATGTCCGCCCATTTTGATGAAATTTGATACATCTATTGAGAATAGATCGGGATAGTGTGGGATGGTGTAGGGTGTTCAATGGTGGGCCGTGGCCTCTTATAATGTTTTTATTTGTTTTTCTCTATTTCTATACAATTTCTGCGCTTATAAGACAACCAGTTTCCTTCGAATCTTAGATCGAATTCATTACCTTGTCGGATTTTTTTTTAGATATTAATAGACATTTAATTAATGATTTTAGATTTAGGCCTCTCTGTGTTGCACTGAAGGCACATTACATTTTCAAACCTTTGCCTAGAACATTAAAACATTTTTATTTTTTAGGCGATGAGCTTAAAACCACTTTTCGAGGGTTATAGACGCTCTAAAATCTTCTGTTATTAAAATCTCCTTCTTGGAAATAGGCTCAAGAATTCATCAAACAAACATCATAAAGCGAGATGCAGATCTTATTTATCTTCATAAAAGACATAAACACGGCATAGTTATTACGATTTCTTGAAGACTTTCGTGCTTCCAATAAAGCGGAGTAATGTCTATGCATAAGCTCGGTCCAACTTCCCCTTTCTTATTGACTTTTTGGAGACTGTCGAATATTTATAACAAATAAACATCATTAGTACTCTCGACCTGCACGAATTGATTTATGAATTAAAAACAAAAAAAGGAAACGATTCTTGTCGTGTCAGCGGAAAATAGAATGACGAATGTGCACAAATTCAGTTCAATCCAAACACAACTTTTTTAAGCATTTCGCTTTTCTTTTTCCCCCTTTTTTTTTTTTTTTTTTTTTTTTAAGTTTTTTTTTTTTTTTTTTTTTTGCAAAGTCACTAGACATTATGTGCACAAAATTTTGGATTCTTCTCAACTAATCGCATCCATATTCAGCTTTCTTTTACACGTGCTCTCTGCCTCTCTCTATCACTCTCTTTCTCTCTCTGTTTTTGCAAGTAGATGTGAGCAGAGATCACCAACCTATTGAACATCGGACACTTCTAAGGTCATAATCAAGAAATTCCTCGAAATGTTAACAATAATTTTTCCAAAATGTGATCACGGCTAGAATATAACGGTAATAGAACGGATACTTTTCAATATGAAATAAAATCGCGTACTCTAATTGAAAGCATGTTTATTTATATAACTAAATCGAACCAGAGTCACGTTTACCATAGCTGACAGCTGTCTTCGTGATTCGTCAAGTATGAATGCAAAAAAAAAAAATTGTTCAAATCTCACTCATGCTTAAATTCTTATCGATAAGATCTGCTTACTTTTCCTTTCAGCGGCAACGGAAAGATGGTCGTAATATACGACCTGTATGGTGGTACAGTCGTAAAGAAAAAAAAAGAATCGAAACTGTAAAAACTGCTGTAAAAGCAGCTCACTTGGCGCAGGATTGAAAGAGGAAGTGTTCTTACCGCCCGTTGGAACCGGAAGCGAACCTTCTGCCCAAAAAGATATTTTTAGGCGAAAGTTCATTTAAAAAACGAACGGGAAATATTTCAAATAGCTCCCAATAGTGATTTTTTCCATTATAAGTTCTCTGAACGTATCGAAAAAATTTATTGAAAAGTTGAACGTTGCCGCTCAATCAGTCGCGAACACACATCCAACAGTATCCAAGTAAGTTTCCAAAGTTTCTTACATACCGACTAGCAAAACTAGCGAGCTAGAGACCACCGATTGGGTGATCCTCGCATTAAAGAGCGAAGATACCGTGACTCATCGTTTTGTTTCGCTTAAACTGCGGTCGACAGTGAACATTAAAAGATCGCGGCTGGATTATAACAGAAAAAGCAATTATCGAGTAAAGTAGAAAAAGTCGCTTTTAAAAGAAAACCTGAATTTTACGCCTTATGATGACAATAGGGCGGTGCAAAATTAACTGCATCTGCCTTCTATGCGCGTCGGCAAGTGAAGGTTATGTTCCTGCCTTTTTCCTTCGCAAAATTTCTTATATCAAAATTATAATTTGCAAAGTAATTCGGTCGTTCAATCAGGCAGCCAGTTAGGCAGTCAATTACAAAGAAGTCCGCTTTACGCTGCGTACTTGTGTACTTGACAAAGTACACATTCAGTGCATATGCACTTAAATTTATGTATGTATGCGAGTATTTGAGCGGAGTATGAAACGCCAAGTGAACGAACTTAATGTTACGTATCAATTTTAGTTACTTTTGTCATTGCAGCATATACGTATACACATATACATATACACATATATACGAATTTAGATTTCTATTGTGACTCCTATATATGCTTGCAGACGTATGAATGTATCTGAGTGCATTTGCTATAATCGTTTATTGTTTCTGGTTTGTTTATTATGAGAATAAAAAAAAAATCCATTGGATTTAAACGCGCCAACATCTGAGACTCATTTCAGAATGCGTTGTGTTCTCTCTTATTTTCTCTCAATTCATTGGTTTTTAAATCTCTTTGACTGTCTATCTATAGTCATTGTATTGATGTCATTTGCCAGTCAGGCTTTCAGAAGAGTTGTTGTTATATGCAATACATTATTATCGGGTTCTCCATGTTATGATGGGGATACTTGTGTGGATGTGATTGAAAGCTTGAATAGGGCGACTTGTTCATGGACGGTTGCATCGCGAATGTGTGATCATGAGTCGGACATTAAGCGAAGAAGAACAGCGAACGTGCAAATTATACAATTTTACGCATGATTTATGATACCATGTATGTTAGATATGTTTGAAAAGTAATCGTTAGTCTTTCAAAATCTGCATGTTGTTGAGTCAAAGAATGGCATAACTGGTTTACCTGCTTCAAACTAATGAAGCATTTCACTAAGGTGACCACAATTTTCGGGCAAGGGAGCAACAAACATAGTAAACGGAACTTGAGTGTTTTTTTTATCCGTAGAACTACCCGGAAGGTCAACATCACATTTTTGAATTTTTGAGCTTAAAATAAATAGGTATAGAGGAGCACGTAAAGCCCCAGTATTTGTCGATGACTTTTATTCACAGGAAAATACCTTTAAATGCCGACAATTTCTTTTGCCTTAACTGGCCTAGTTTTCGACGGCATCTATCTGTTTCTGTTTTGAACCGTAAAATTTGTGGAATCGCTGTAGTCAAAATTGATAGTAGGAAGCTGAAATTTGGCATAAACATTCCTTGAGCGATTAAGGATATGAGGTTAACAACATGGGTGTGACCCATAGTAGATTAGAAAAGAGACAATCTCGAGGAAACGGCCACCCCTTTTTCATATTTTCGTTTCAAAGAAAGGGAGGTATAGGCAGCAGAACAGATCTAAAAGAGGAGTGCCATGCTTTAAAATCTTTACGTTTGGTCACCTTAATTTCACATGTATGTTTCGTGTGCCTTGTTTTTTGTCTACAGTTTGCGAATTTTTCAACCACAAAGGCTTAAGCAGTATATACAACTTACGCGATTGCATGAATGTCTATAATACGTTTGCTTGCTTTTGTTTCTTGTTTTTGTGTAAATTTTCATTTGTTTTTTTTTTTTTTTGGCTCAAAGTCCAGTTTTGTGTTGTTCTGTTTTTACTGTTTTGTTATTGTTGTCGTTGTTGCTGTTGCATTCTCTTTTCTTGTTATTGTAATCGTTACAATTGTGATTGTTTGTTGTTTTTGTATACATTGGAGAGAAAACTTTGGTTATCTTGTTTGTATGTGCGTGATTGTCTTTCTCTTTCCCTATTATGACGAAGTTTTGTTTTAATAACGTTAAAACGTTATTACATTGTGCTGAGTATGCTATTGTAGTTGTTTAATCGTTTATGTAGTTATAATGGGCGGATTTTTTTTTCGCGATACTTTGACATTTTGTTTCGAGACATGAGAATAAGTAGACACACGGAACTTTAATTCCAATATACTTAAGTAAATTACCACAAATTTGGTATTTTTTCTACGTAAAATTGGGAGACAGTACCGTATATGAAGTTAAAGATTTTCTACGATTTCCCGAAAAAATGCATGTCTATAGGAACAACTAAGGAGGCTGGGTTCGGGTTGGGGTCTCGCTATCGAGCTATTGCCAATTTTATGTTCATGATCGGTCGGCCGCCTGGCAGTTTATAACAATACGGTCGCATCGTTTTTGGGTTTCGCCATGTGAGTTAGTTCAGTAGGGAATAGCGAAAACCCAGAACTTTCAACGTTTTTGCCAAATTCAAGGTCGACATCTTCATCTTTGCGGCTAAAGGAATACTCACAACAGAAATTATACAGGCGGACAGAGGGACGGAAAAGACAGACGACAAATCGGTTTAGAATTTGACGTTGGACAAGCATATAAGTGACCGGCATAAAGCTAGCGCAAACCCGTCGTCTAAATCAGAAATTCAAGTTTAACTTTTAAGGGCAAAATAGCCTTTATTCGTGAACACCTGAATTCGTCTGGAGAGGGCAGTTAGCGATTACAATCAGTTAATGATAGAGGCGGGTGAACATTTGGTTAGTCTTTAGTTCTTCCTACGCACATTATTTATATTAATGCAGCTATTGACCAATGACTTGATAGTTGCTAATAAACGAAAAAACAACGAAAATTGTTTTCCGTTATTTTATTGTCCAAACTGTCGTCCCTTTTACAACCAATTCGGAGATCGTTCATTTTGTTTGCTTGCTGAAAAGTAATGAGACTAAGGTAATCGCCAGTTTCAGTAGCAGGAGTGCTCCCAACGGGCACAGAGAACTTAAGCCATCAAAGCATGGCCAACACTACACCGGCAACTACGGTCTACTTTAAAGTCTTCCTTAAAGTGTTCATCAAATTATCAAATTTTTTAAAATTGGTTTTTTGAAAAAATGCTCGTTTTCCATATCCCATATCAGCTGCAGTTACATGCGCAAAGATTTTCATCGATATATTATTTTGGACAATGTACGTCAGAGAATATGAACTTAAGTTAAGCTCCTTTAATATACTTTGCAACAAACTTCTTTTAAAACACTTTTTCTATTTTTATACAGCTCCCCTAGTGGTTGGATTTACAAAAAATCCCGCACACATACAAACTTATAACATAAACGATGAAATTGGCAAAGTTACAGAAAAAACGCAAGAAAAATTGGTAGGAAAAAGTGAAAAACCAATAAACTTTTGGAAAGTTCAGGGTTAAAAAAAATTTTACTTATGTCAATAACACACACATATTTACGTACGTGTATCTAAAGAAAAAAAAGCACAATTTTCATGCATTTACACATTGAAACATCAAACAAATTGTTCAAAATAGATGGTAGGAGAACTTTTCTGAAAATTTCTAACAAATTATGTGAAATTCTTTAATCGACGTAGTATGCAACAGAAATACCTACTCGTACGTTTATGAAGAAGACTTTTGAAATTAAATTTTGAATACCGAGTTTCTAAATTTTTGGTTAAAGGTTTTTCTTACCTAGCTATTCTAAGCCCTACCTGTTTTAAGAGAGTCAAAAGTTGTCCTTTATCGGGCTTAAGTCCTTTTATACCCTACACCACTTGTGATACAAGGGAAATTTAGGTTTGTGCGGATGTGTGCAACACACAGAAGAAGTTGAGATAGACTTACTGATAAGCTTATGTACGTCTGTCTGTCAGTCCACATGTCTACATGTCTACCTTTTGCTATGAAATTCGGTACACTGGCGTGTTTTCTCACAAGGACGAACGCTATTGAAAATGGTTCGGATAGGAGCACTCTTTCGATCACTGACCATATTATGCCTTATCTTGAAAAGTCGTTATATGAACATCCTATAGGGTGGTGTTGGGTATTTAAAGGTGAGCCATGCTCTGGTACAGTGTGTATATTTACTTGTTTTGTATTTAATTTAAGGATCGGCTAAACTGTTCCTCAAATTATTAAAAGTCGGAGAGGTGAACACTAATTTCCCTAAAAATTTGTCTCTACGTCACTTGTGACTTGCAGCGCGATTTGGGCTCGTTTACATTTAGTACAAAGTAAAAACTGTGTTACTTCGTATGCAGTAATAAAATAATTGCAAATTTAGAAGTTAGGCAGAGCACATGTTACACCACTTTGCCGAATACGGTTCGTCACCTGTTCTTTTCCATTCAATATCAAAAATTATACTCCATTGCTTTTCATGAGAAATTTTGTATGAGTAGGAGTTTGAAAGACGCAGCCATGAAGTCCAAAGTAACCGCTTTAACTTTATTTTTTAAACCACTATTTCGTGCCAATAGTCACCACAAAATCCTATCGATTAGCCAGCTTTGACATACAAAGGCTTACTTAGATAAAGGTGTCTGAACAATACGCTTATGTAGCCTAAAGTTAACATAGTGCATTTATTTCTCAAGTCAAGTAATGTACCAAAGATTAGATTTTGTTCAGGCATAGGAGAGTTTAGCTAAGAGATGCTATTCGAGTCACTATGCTGCTATATATTTTTCAAAAATTTTTGCGCTGAAAATATTTCAATAAAAGTTTCTTGTCCCATACCTACTTTTCTAAAATAGGCCTTTCTATGCGGAGGAATAGTAAAAAGGATTCCATCCCATTCGTTTTTAACAGCCTTCGTTCTTATGATGGATCGCGTCAGTGTTGCGAATTGGATCAAAATATCTGGAAAATTTCTGAGTCACATAAAAATACATGAATGGATAGACAACTGGCGGATAACTCGCTTCACAATTATATACATATGAGAAATCGGTGTTTCACACATCTGTGCAAACATAATACACCCTTGTCAAGAATGAAGTAGGATACGCATGACGATCTAATCATTAATGATGATCGATATGCAGGACGTCCAGAAGCCGGAATTACTACTTAAGTGGTTGCTAGTGACCATAATATGGTTTTGGAATATTGTCAACTAAATATGTATCAGACAACTATTAAATCGAACATACGCTGTATTAATTAAAAGGATTGTATGGCTTAATAATAGAGGCAGACTAAGATATATATTGACGCACATAAATGACTATTACGGGCATATGATATAACATTTGCACGCACACTTAATGCAATATAAGGAGAAAAGCGAAAAGTGGTTAAAAGCAGGGGTTATATCAAACCATAGTTTAAAGACGATCACGCAAATATCTGTAAGGGCTAGATTAGTAATGTTCTGTACTTTATCAACCACTGATCTCTCGATTTAACTGATTTGAGAAGGTGTTAATCGTAATCGTAATCATAATTTCAGAAAATAAGCGCGCAGACTGATCAACAATTACTTATGAAGAATTTATGAATAACTTATGAAGTGCACAGTGTTTCTATCTCTTTGAGAAACTGAATATAACTCCCGCGGTAAATACATGAAGCAAAGTAAACGTAACCCATCCCGCCACGTCTCCTACTCGAAAAAATATATAGGCATGACGATAGATTGAAAAGATTATTAAATAAGCAACGCGACAGGTTTTATGCGGCCTAACGTTTACATTTTCGCTTATTGCGAGCGATTTTTTTACCGTAACGTAACGTGATGATTGAGAAAAATATTTATTTCAGACATTCAAAAGGCTTTGAGTGCTTTTAAACATACAGAGGTAGGTTTATCGCTTCTGTAATTGAATTTGGTAAAAAGAGAACACAATAGGTTGGATGGAAAGTTCTGTCCAGTTTTACTTCCTGTCAGCTCATAGCAAGCAATAAGATTGTCTTAGGGGCCTCAGTTGTAGTGCAGCGTATCTCTTGTGGAATATGAGAGGACTATATTCAGTACCGTTCATTGGTTAGTTGCGAAGTGCAGAGGGGAAAAATTGGTAATTGCATCTAAGACACTGGCTTATATGCGACATTGGAAAGTGAAGTCCTGGATGCCAAAGATAGTTTGTCTTAATTTCCGTAACGGAGATTTCAGTCACGAAGAAGTTAGTCGGCTTGAATGCTAATTACATTGTGTGATCCATGTTGGAGGGCTATCTACGTGTAACCATTCACCATTCGACTGCTGTGGAGCACATCAAACATCTTCGAGTCCAAATGCTTTATTTCAGATACGACAGAACTTTTCTGCCAAGCTAGTGTTTAGTTAGTTTAGAAGTCAGCGACAAGTATGTTCCCACATGCTGCAAGCTTTTAACAAATTTGATGTATTTTCTGTGTGTGGTGGATGCAACAAAAGCGTTCTTGTGCTCCAAGCGAAAATTTAATTTTCTTCTTATTTGTTTTTCTCGTATTTTGATAAAATTTTATTTCAGTTTGCGTATATTTATTTCGTGGAATATCTAATGGGAATGTGAAATATATTTGCTGGAGGCGTTTCTTTTTTTTAGAATAACATTTTGTGCACTCGTTTATTTCGTTGAAAGATAAGCTTTATATGATTAACTTAACGTTTGCTAAAAGGAAAAGAATTGAGAAGTCATTAAATATTCGACAGCATTTAGTCAAGAAGTTTCCACATAGCTTCACGTGCTGGCATATGATGTCAGCATATCGATGTTTGAATCTGCTGCCTAAATTTTTATGCCACTTTACACCATCTGTGATACAAAATTGTATTAAGTTTGTGCAGATGTATGGAACACCTAGAAGGAGTTTGGAGGGACCCATCTTTTATTCATCGCTTGATTTAAGATCAATTTCTGAACCGATTTAAGCGTGTCCGTCTGTCGGTCGGTCTTGTCTTCTTGTGTTGCACCTACTCACCATAATTTTTGAGATATTTTAACGCACCTACGTAAATTGACGTGTATTGGCCCCTGGGCGCACGCTATTCAAAATGGTTCAGATTGAATCACTTTTTCCATATTATACGGCTACTCACTCAGAGGACATTCCCCGTTTGTGAAATGTGGTGATGGCTGGAAGAAAGTGAGGAAAGAGAGAGAGAGATAGAGAAGCCGCAGCCTAGGGGATGTGTGCCCGATTGGCAAGTGTTGTACCCTTATGGACTGAGCACTCACTATTGTGGCACATTTTTGGTACACAGTCCGAATGTGTGAAATACCCAGAAGGACATGATATCGAAGCACTTTTTATTATAACGATCGTTTCAGAAGTAACCTTGCCTGTCTGTCTATCCGCCTTGTTTTCTTGTATTCACGCCTACAAGTAGTAATTTTTAAGATGTTTTGATAAAATTTGGCACGCCAAGGTGTGTTTTGCCCAGGATGAACGCTAACGAAAAGAATTCGGATCGGACCACTTTTCATAGGGGTCGTATTCCGTCCGGTTAGTGCTTTCATTTGCTTGGAAAAGTATTCCATCGCCTTCATTGCCTTTACAACACTCACATAATATTCCTCGTTACCTGTTTGGCCCGGTAGAAGAAGTTCATAGTGCACAACACTACGACAATTGAAGAGAGCTGTTAACATTACCTGCGTTTTTGAGCAACTTTGGCTCGATTTTTTCGGTTTCGATTCACCTTTTGAACGAGACGCGCTCGATTCATCGGTTGTTTCTGAGTCGTGCGTATAGATCCAAGTCTCATCTCGAGTAGTAACGCGTAGCTCAATCCCTAATGAAGTATATGATGTGAATCTTTTGTTATGCCCATGGATTTAGAATTCCTTTCTGAATAATTCTGAAGCTTCTCTCTCTCTCTCTCTCTCTCTCTCTCTCTCTGCCCGTTTTGTTTTCTTGCATTCAGTTTTTGAGACATTTTGATGAAGCGTGGTACGTCAAGGTGTCTTAGTCCAACGATGAACTTTGCTGAACCGGGTTCAAATCGGACCGCTTTTTCGATCGCTTCCTATACAAGGTGTTGTTTTGAAAGCTCGTTATACTAACAACTGTTTTCCAAGAGACCAACTTGTTTTTTTCTGCAACATTGTGTTCATTTGAAATATTTATGAATGAAAATTTAATCAACGTACAATTTAATTAAATATAAATATGAAACCAGAACTTATCATTGCAAGCGATGCATACACTTTGAAGCGCGCATTAAATAACAGCGTTAATAGGTCATAAAAGGTGAGGCAAAAAATACAAAAAAAAAATGTAGAGAATAAGAAAAATTCGAAAAGCTAATTAGTATTCGTATGCATAAACGCATTGGCTTATTTAAAACGCTTTACAAAGTTCGTACCTTTAGTCGATTGAGAAAAAAATTACTAAATAAAAATATGAAATAATTATTTTCTTTTCATTCCGTAAGGCTGTGTGTGTTGTTTAGGGAATATTTCATTTAAATTCATGCACTCGTTTTTTGCGGCATATAATTATGTTTATGCGCCGCTCCCTCCCCCGCAATTCTTTACAAATTTCGTATAATTTGGAGAAGATATATAGGAAGGAATATTGAGAATTTTATAACTATTTATAAATTTTTTGAAGCTTCAAGACTTAAAATACTAGAAGTGAACGCTTACAGAAAACAGAGAAAATATTACTTGTTTTCAATTTTATTCAATTAAAATTTAAAGAAAATATTTACATGTTGAGTGTATTCTAATTTTAGTTGTACTGAAGGTTAACACGAATATATTTAAGTCGTGGTTAGTTAAATATAATATATTTTAAACAAACAACCGAACATAAGTGAATGCAGATGAGAAGGCTTCATTCAACTTAAGGAAGGCTATTAGAATTTCCGATGGCTTTACCATCGTAACAAATTTGCATTCATTCTATTAAACTGTGATGAGCTCAAGTAACAGCAATTCCTCAAGTTAATAAAATCGTTTGTATTTAACAAAGGAATTTGAGAAGGGCTAAGAAATGAAATTCCGTTAGGATGACATACAGCTCAATTTTCAAATGAAGGATATCCCAAAAAAATAGAAAAAGTAAAAACTCTATAGCGGGTCAGGGGTCACCATTAAATACCCTACACCAACTTACAGTTACTTATAAGACGACTTTTCAAAATATGGCTTTATATGGAGAGTGATCGAAAGAGTCCGGTCCGGTCCGGTCCGAATAATTTTCAATAGTGTTCATCCTTCCAGCCAAACGCGCTAATGTTGCAAATTTCATCAAAATATCTTGAAAATTACGGCCTGCAGGTTGAATACAAGAAAACAAAGAAGTCAGACAGACAGGTGGACAGGCAAGCTTAGATCGATGCAGAAAATGACTTTGAATTAATCAGTACAAAATGTGGTAGGCTCATCTCAAGTCCATCTGTGTGTTACGTACGTCCGCACTAACTTAATATATTCATGTAACGCAAGCGGCAAGTGATGCAAGGTATAATAATACTTTTGATAAATTAAATAGAATAGTTCCGAAGCGTAATCCAGTTGTTACCACATAAGTAAATTCCAGACCAAATCGCTGTCCAAGACTTTATCTAGGGAAAAGGTTTTGTGCTTTTAATAATTTCAGTCTTTTTCTCAAAAGAAGAATACGAGGTGTTAATCTTCCCGCCCCATTTTCCACATTAGGGGCGTCGCGAAAACACGCGCAGGAATGAAATGGCGCAAAAGTGTGATAGAGAAGCTTAGAAAAGAATGGTGATCGAGTTGAGACATAGCCAAAAATTATTAAGCGCTTTTTATTATATCTTCGGTTAGCTCTTGAAAGAGTGGCTCTAATAAGTTTACATAAGAGAGTTTCATTTTGACTATGTTTGATATAAAGTCACCAAAACTGTGATCGGAAAATATCGTGTTTTCCCTTAGAACTAGCGACTTGTTACAGCGCCCGAATATGGCTGTAAGTGTGGCTTATGGTTTTGGATGAAAGTATCGGAAATTTAACTAAGCACATAAATGAATGTTAAAGTTGACAAGCTACTGTAGATTTCATATCTTTGACCAATTGGAAATATACAAGCAGGTATAAGCGTAGTTGGGCCCTCTGAAAGGAGAGCGTAAGGGTCCAGTTATATTTCGAACTAAAGTGGGCCGGTATGATTTTTATTCACGCGGCTCAATCATGTTTGCAGCTTAACAGCACCCTTACAGGAAATTGCGTCAGCTGTCTTTAGTAGGCAGAACTTACAACTTCTCCGTTATCGAAGGTGTAGTTTTGACTGCATTCTCCAATTTGGGAGACGTTATTTAAATACCCCAGCTCTTTGTGAAATTAACTATTTCATTATCCGCCTGCGTGACCGATCCGATCTCGGCTAGCAACCCAATGGTGGTGGGTTCGAATCCCCAGTGCCGTATATCGAAAAGCCTCAGATGCCAAAGCTTTAGGGCTTTAGTCTTTCAATTTTTTCTCTGTAATACAATAACAACAACTGTAGTAATAACTATTTAAACGAAAATTGTTGCTTGTGCACAATAAATGAAAATCAATAGCATAGTATGAAGCCTTGCCTTGATACATGATATATTTAATCACTTCATCGATAACACCGAAATGCATTTTAATGACCTAAACTTTTTAAAAAGGTGATTATGTTATAAACGTGAAATTTCGCAAAAACATCTACGATTTCAGTCGACGAAGCTTTTATGGAGCTCGTAAATGTAAATGAGCTTGGGCTCAAATCAGGGTAAGCTCCTAACGTACGTTACTCGTAAGCCGTGAAAGCAGAATATTTTTACTTAATCGCTTGAAAAGTTCAATTGCGGAATAATTTATCGAAAAGTCGACAAGAGAATTGTCATTAACCGCGACTATCGCTTAAATCGTGTTACTTTTCACCCATTGAATGACACAAATTCAGCTTTAATTTGTAAGAAAGATATGCATGAGTTGAAAAGAATATGCTTGCATGTATCAGTTTACTGACGGAAATGGGGCACTGCTACATTTTAAAATGCGAACCATTTATCGCAAGAGTAGTTACAAAATATTATCAACTTTTTCTCAAACAAAAAATTCTCTTTTATTTCCCGAAAAAGAACGACTTATATAGAAATTCATGTAATTTAATTAACAGGCAGATTTCTAGATTTTTATAAAAATTTTTTTAACTATTTTTGATATTGTTTTTGTTGCTGTTACTTCTTTCGTTCACTTACTACTTATAATCCTACTCCGTGTGTTTTGTTTTCTTCTCACTTCACGGAAGATTGCATATTAACGTTTAGGAATTTGGTGTTACTCATACGCCCGCGAGATTTTTTAAATTTTCTTGCACGTTGAAAGAGTGCCTGCATAATAATACGCATTTGAAAAAAAAGAGAAAGAAGAAAATAAGGGAGGAGAAGCAACGATAATAAAAACCTATACGGCAGGTGACATACTACCTTAGAAAATGTACAATGTCTTTTTAATGGCGGATACCGGAAACTGTTACATCCGCGTCGTTAAATAATTCACATGCTTTCTTATGCATGCATTGTACGCCATTTGAGCTCAAATCTTAACGTTCTCACAATCCACGTGTACCCACATACATCTATAGACACTCGAAAGGTATAATTTACATACGCACAGCTGTAGAATTTTAATGCAATATTTATCCCTATGTATGTACGCACATGCACACACATACACACACGCTCGCGCTCAAAAATGATTGTTATGCAATATAGGCTGCGATTTATTTATGGTTTACATATATAAAATTTTTAAATTGAATTACTCAGCAGATCTGGTCATTCGATATTATAATTATTTAAATTCATTCTTCTTGCTGAAATTCACAATTATTTTTTCCTTTTCTCTTTTTCTGATATGCAAAAACAAGGTTTCGCATGAGAAACCCTTTAATATATCTTCACGCAAGTATTTGCTTTCTCTAATTAAATTTTAATGTTCTTTTATTATTTTCTTTACACTTTAAATGTATTTGTTGGTTCATTTTCATTACTATTTTTTTTTTGTTTTTATTTCCATTGGTTTATATTTGTTGTGCATTATAAATGTGCACGTTAGCCCTTATGAACGAAGACTAAAATGCGGCTCATTCGGGATATCTACGTCAACATCGTTATCGAAAGATAGTCTGGGTTTGGTCGTTTCACACGGGGCAGGTATTGGTACGGGAGTGGAGAGGATACCCGTATCGTGGTTTTTGTGTATGAGAAACTATATAAAGCACGTGTGCATGTGTGCGTGTGTGTACGTGCACACTAACAAAGCAACATACAGTTATTTCCATATACAAAAGCCTAGATTCCTGCGTTGTTGTGTTGTTTGTGTGTGTGTGCGTGTGTGTGTCATTGTTTTTTTTGTATATGAGTTGTTACAAGTAATTCACATTAAAAAATCTTGGCCTACACAGTATTGTTAAATGGTATATTTTTTTTTCTGGTTTTCCCCCTCTTTTTCCTACGTTAGCCTATTTGAATTTTGTTGTTCATTTTTTTTTTGTGTCTTTCGTTTACGTGCTCGGTTTATTCACGAGTTTGTTTCTGTATGTGTGCGTTCGTACGCCATTGCGCATTAGCCAATATCTGCTGCAGTAGAAATAGTTTTGAATTTTCATTCAATAGTATGGATTTTTTTTTCTTTGCCACTTCTTGTTGTTTTTATAATCCATAGGCTTATGTGTGCGCGTTTGTTAATAATCCTTTAGGTCACCGTCATGTAAATTTTCACATTTGCACATATGCACGTTTTTCGTGTATTTGTGTAAATATTAATTGAAAAAATGGCAAAAAAAAATATCCGCCTTTAGCTTTGCAAACTTGACTGTCCTTTAGTAACAAACAAATGGCAATTTTCATGCGCTCACAACAATGAGTTTATTTTGCTGTCATTTTCTATGCGTGGGATTATTAATATCACTGTGGGGGAATTCTTATATTTTCCACATTTTTTTCTAGAGTTTGGAATTTAAGTTATGTATAATATTCATGTTGTTCGTGAAACAACATAAGTGATATTTAAACGTTACGCACTAAATTAGAGTTTTATTAAGGTTGGGTAAAACTGCTTTGCCGCCTTCAAGTTTTCTTTTTTCATATTCCATATGATGTTAATCTCACCGAAAGCATTTTCTTTGTTTCGTACATTTATATATAGTTTTGATAAATACTCATCCTATATATGTCCTTGCACGAACGACGCAAGTCGTATACGGTCACATTACCAATAAAAACAATATCGCTTTCAAAATTTCATTTTGCTTTTATTAAAATTTATTGTTGATAGCCAACAGTGAAAGATAGGACATGAATGGATGAAATGTTTGTCAATCTGGACATATAAGCCTTATATCTCTTTCACTTAAACCACTCATATATCATGCCTCAAAAAAATCGAAGACTTAAACTTTTAATTTAATTTTACAGTAAAATATAAATTTAGTGACATATAAATCTAAGTGTAGGTTCATTCAAATGTTATAAACGTAGGCAGTTCAACTGCCTGACATACGACCTTGGCATACGTGAATGGATGAAGACGATGTAACAAAACGATTAACGATTACATTGGCAAGAAATTTGCGACAATTTTCTTTCAAGTAGAGAAAACAAAAATCTACTTGAACTGGCTTAGTTTTGGTCAGGCTACCGCTCCACCTTGCCGTGGATTATCATCATTCCTGGATATAAATGGATTTATTATGAGTTACGTATATAGATTCTTTCATGTGTTAAAATAATCCGGTCACACAATCTGCTAACTGACAAGTAATGTCGTAAGCTGCACTTATAGGTATAACTTTCTGATTTAATTGTTTTTCTACCCTACACCACTTGCGGTATAGGGATATATTAAGTTTGTGCGGCTGAATGCAACACTCAGAACAACCGATCGCTTCAGAATAACTTTCAGTATCGCTCTAAGCTTGGCTGTCCGTCTGTCCATAATTTTGGAGATATTTTGTTAAAATTCTTAATGCAGACATGTTTTGGCCCAAGGACGAACGCTATTAGAAATGGTTCGGACCGAAACACTTTTCTGACCACATCCCATATAACGCCTCATTTTGAAAAGTCATTACATGAGCTCCGGCTAAGTGGTGAAGGGTATCTAATAGTGGGCTATGGCCCACTATTGTGCTTTTACTTGTGTCTTTTTAAAACTTTTTTTTGTGACCAGCCACCAAGGATATGTCCCCCACACGTACAGGCACGTTGGCGGGCAGGAAGAATTGAATAGAGTGGGAGGAAAAAAGCCAGTGGTAAGTGCCTGTATAATGTCTGTAAATAATTTTCTCTTCTAATGGTTTAATTAAAAAGGTTTTATGTAGTGGAAGCAAAAAGTTATTTGGACTTTGCATGAATATCTCTAAGAGTTGTGAGTTTGCTATGACATTAATACGCAAACGACTTTTAGTTTTTATAAAGCCTTCTTTCATTTTTTCCCGTATTGTTGTGAATATGATTTAAATTATAGATTATTTAATATTTAAACGATTACGCACATGAAAATTTAGTTCGCGGACATAAGCGGTCTTTCTCGCAACTACAAACGTATTAACAGATTTCAGTCGAAAATTTGTTAAATTGTATCTACATTTTTTTGGTTTCTTCACAAGTTCTGAGGATCCCTAGTCTAATAAAGCAGGGCATGTTTTGTATACAAATACGGCAGTTTCGTTCTCTCTCTCTCTCTCTCTCTCTCTCTCTCTCTCTCTCCCTTTATTCAAAAAAGATTCTGTACAGAATGAAAATAGTCTTATCTTGTGGTTGATGGTAGAGTTAGTAAATGAAAGCGCTATAGTGGAAAATGGCCCAACATTAATTACCCTACACCACTTCACTTAATGCGGTTGGTTGGTCATATGCCGATTTTTCAAAATAGGGCGTTATACGGAAAGCGATCGGAAACGTGGTCCGACTCGAAAATTCACTTTCGCTGTACCAACTTTCATCAAAATATCTCGAAATTTGGAACTTATAGAGTGAACGTAAGAATGCAAAATCGATAAGCGGACAGAGAGGCAGACAAGCTTTAAGAATATTTCACTGAATCGATCGATATAAGAAGAGGCGGATCTGTATCAGGTTTTTCGTGGCACAAACTTATTACATACTTCTCCCGCTAGTGGTGTAGTGGTATAACATATCGCTCAACCTTTACATGTTTGGGGACAAAGTGAAGTATTTTTTGCCTCACAACATCTAATCAAGTATCTCAGGTAGATGTTACATACCGAGTGGCTAGCTCTTTCATTTCAATTTTGCTTGGACTTCATGAGGTTTCTTTTATTTGTATGTATATATGGTTTTTACTTCTTTCTCTCCATTCGTGTATGTGCAGCACTGAATTTCTATAGAATTTCATAAAAATGAAGTAATATCTTTCCAGAGATATAAATGAAATTGTTTTCGTTCGTTCTTTCGCTATTGTTTTAACTTTCATTCAGAACAATATTTTATTTTTTTACTTGTTGGTATTGCGTTGGTTTCGTAATTATTGTGTATACGAATATGACTTGTTTAACTTTGATTCTTTAATGCTCTTTTCTTACCCCTCACCGAAGGTTGAGGATATACCCATTTTGCATGTCATAATCTGGCAGTACCCAATAGGAAGCCTCAGAGACTCTATAATATAGTATACATATATATATATATATATATATATATATATAATATAATCCTCATCAGCGTCAATTGTAAGTAAAAAACCATGAATAAGTAATCACCGCTTTATGAAATCGTTCAAATATTTTAGTGTAATAGCAACGTTTTTTCAAAATATATTCAACGTATATACCAATGACGTACTGATTGTAATAAAAAATTAAAGTATTTCTCGCCGCATGCTTACATATCTTTGAATGAACAAACAAAACGATGATGGATTCTGCAAGTGTTTGACCTGCATATGGTTGCATGCCTAACAAAACATAAGGCAGCTTTAGACACTTCTAAGTTATAAACTAGTTTCACACAAGCGTGACTTCATGAAATATATACTTAATAATACGAACCATAAATGAAACTGTAACACGGTTTTTTTTCTTTCTTATGTGAATAAAATGTATTTTTAAAGACTTTGGTCACGCGATTCCAATTTTCCTTTTGTGCCGCAAAATATTTAAATCTTGTAATTTTTCTTTGTCGGCTAATGTTGTATTGATTCACGTCTTGCAGGAAAAGAAATGTAAGAAAATCGTCTAAAGAACAAAACACAACATTATTCAATAAGAAAAGAAAAGCTAAAAAAGGTTATAACACTATTTTGAGAAAATATGGAAAGCCTCAGGTGACTTTAACACCAGAATTACCGACGATTCTCTACCGGAAGGGGTAATTGTCCTAAAAATCTACATAAGAAGCTAGGGTTTCACACACACATCACTTGATCGATTAAAACCCACGGTTAAGAAACGGTTGCCCACCAATCGTAGTTTAAAAACTGAGGTGACTTCGCTTTTTTGTCTTTACTTTCAATAGAGATTGTCTCAGTTTTTAATTAACGGTGGGCGTGTATGTGAACCTATGACCATCTTTTTCTATCTTTTGACTCTTAATCAAACAACAGATGCGGGAGACTTTCGTTCATCGTATGGTCAGTTGGAACTATTTTTGCATCGAAATTTGCGGGGAGTCCTCGTATAATTTTAGAAGAATAACTCTTGTAGGTTATAAGCCATTGATTAAAATATTTTTCTCTTATGGTTTTACTGGAGCTTACTTCATTGGGAGGTCTTTTGAAGGAGGTGAACCTGCACAGTTTCAACGGCAGACGGATATATACAACAAATTAGGATTTAGTCTGTTTATCATGGTGTTTAAATGGCACGTAGACCTTAGTACGTTTGTTTTGGCCGTAGATTTGTTTAAAGTGGATAAAGGTCTGCTTTTTCTATCAATTACTAATGTATGCTAAAAGTATACTAAAATTTTTAAGCTAACTATTCCCTCAATGTAGATAAAGCATTAAGTTCTTGTCGACATTACTTTTTGTACATGCAGAGTGGAATTTTTGCAAAAAAAGGAAATTGTACGTAGTATGTTATCGTTTTTTCCTTGAATTAATTTAATTACTAGTTCATGAATTACTGAGTGTATCCTAAAGTTTTCATTGTAATATGTTGACTAAACACTTCCCGAAAATGTGCTAAAGTCTTGTAACACTTTGACACAAATTCAATAAACGTTTTCTAAAATATTTCCTTTAGCCTTGCAGTAAATTCTTAATAAAACGACAATTTTCTTATATATTGCTGCATGTTGTTGTTGTTGTTGTTAATTTTCGGGGAATTTGTCATCTTTTAAATTGCGCGTATCTAAGTTCTTGCGTACAGTTTTGCAAACCTTTAAAATCTAAACCTCCGCATTTAACTCAGGAATCAGTCAATCAAGGGTACAAATTAAATATTGACAAGAATATCTTCAATATATTTTTGTAAATTGCAAAATGTAAACTATTTTCCTTATTGAGCTAAGAATCGTTAAGCATAAGCATTTGTTTCGTCCAGGTAGATATGAACTTAATATCAAGAAGGAAACTCATTAGTCAAGCAGCAACAAAGGGTTCTATGTGCAACTAATTCGGAGAGGAGAAAATTTTACAAAAAAGGAGAGCAACATGAAGTACATTGTTTTAATTAAAATAAATGTCAGAAGAAGAAGAAAAAGAAGAAAACAGTTTTAATTAAAAATTTCTCCCCTCTTTAGGGCATTGGGAACATGTGCAATATTAGATTTTAACCGCTTTATGAATTTTCCATTAAATTTAAGCTTAAAAAGGAAAATTTTAATTATATATTTTATGCAAATGTGTGCCTACTTTTATATTAATTGACATTATTTTTTTCGCAGCATAACATAACATAAGCGATTTATGTAAAGGGAAATTTGAAAAAGTATTAGGACATAGGCATAACTCATAGGTAAAACCATAACAACGTTATGATAGATATAATGGTTTTGTTAACACTTTGGCCAGTTAATCGAGGGATGTGTTTTTAAAAGTCTCTCACATCCGTTGCGGAATCAAAATCAAACGGCGACTTGTATGTATATCGAACACAACGCAAATTCTCGCATAACGAATTTTGCGGAAGAATCAAAGTAAGAAACGATTAAGATTTCATTTTTATTTATTGCCGAAAATTTTTTAATTTTTATTGTAAAATTTAAAAATTACTATAATGTCACAAGGTTTATAAACTGAAAAAAATTATTCAAGAAATGCAACTAAGTTAAGAGATAACAAGACTGTAGCAGTCAAACAAAAAGGGTTTTCTGATCCTTGTTTTTGGTAAGGACGAAAAGATAACAGAAAAATAATATTGAAGGAGGTGATTATACATTATATAATAATATTATATAATAATAATAATAATAATAATAATATTATATAATAATATAATATATAATAATATTGTACATTTTCTTTATTTTTAATATGAACCAATCACTCATGGGATGTCATCTATTCACCGGAGGTGCTAGCTGCACCTTATTAATAAAAACATGAAAGAGTGCTATAATGGACCATGACGCACCGCTGAATAGCCTACAGCACTCTATTCTAAATGAAAACCCAAATATAGGCGTTATGTGGGAAGTGATTGAGAACGTGGTCTACTCCGAATCATTGTCACTAGCGTTTGTCCTTCGCTTCCTTGTAATACGTCGGTTCACCAAGACTGCAGCAAAATATGTCGACAACTGCGATATGCAAACTGAGCGCAAGAAGAGGAAACAGACGGACGGACAGACAACTTTAGATTGATTCGTTGATTGTGAATCGGCCTAATAAAAGGTGAGCCCAAGTTCCTCTGGATGTTGCAGACATTGTGGCACAAGTAGTGTAGGATATAAAGAGTTAAAATTAACTTATCGAGGCTACTCTACACTCATTGTGTAGAAAATGTTTTAGAGAAAGTGAAAAAAGTTCGAGTGAATTGTTTGAATTGTGCTGCTTGCTATTTTGAAAATCCGTATTTCGAGAAAAGGCATTTAAAGTTTCAATTCTTCAAACACTGCCATACAGCTTTGTTTGAAATATCAAATATTTTCACAATTTAAAATGTTATCACATTCGCCTGAGTGCCCGAGTAGGCAGGAGTCTCGACTAGCAATTCAATGGTCGTGTTAATGGTCAAATCTCAAGTGCGGTAGAGTTTTTAATAATAATAATAACAATAATAATAATAATAATAATAATAATAATAATATTAATAAAAATAAAGCCGAAAGATTTAGATGCTAGGGCTTTAAGACTTTAGTCTTAGAATTCATTTTCTGGCTAAATTTATATAATAACAATAATAATAATAATAACAAAATGTTATCACACTTATAATTGTCTTTTTAAGTTGTTGTTGATTACTTAAGGAGCCATTTAAGCCAAATGAAGAAACATTGATTTTTTAAAAACCTGTGGTTGCCTTTTAAGTGTTGTTTTATTCCACACAAGGTACCACACAAAGTGACTTTTTACAGATCTAGCATTAGTAACGTGATTGCTTAGAGATTCAATTTTTTGAGCAGACAAAATACCTTCAAAGGGGATTTTCCTTTGATTGCGTAGCCGATATAAAGTTGCGGAAATGTTTGCCCAATGGGTAATTGTACTGAGTCAAATTTAACATAACTTTTTTCTTGGCTATGGCACGCTTCCTGCTATTATTGTATATAAAACTAACCGATGTGTGTACTATATCCTGTCGAAATGATAATTTTTTTCATTTCAAACATGTCGACCGCACAAAAGCGAACATTTGGATTGACGTGTATGCACATCAAACGCAGGTAACTGCTTGAAAACAGGTCAATAATTTGATATCTTGTGTTGGTAATACTTTTAGCAATTAAGTAAGTTTTCAATCAAAAGTTTTTGCTTATCAACTCAATTTGTTCGTATGCTTCAATGCACAAACTGAATAGTATTGCTGATATATATATATATATATATATATATATAGTTTTATATTGCAATACACTTAACATCAAAATTCTTAGCATTGTTTATTATGTATATATGAATGAATGGGCCCACTATTAAGAGCCCTACACCACCTTCCAGTTACTCATGTAGCGACCTTTCAAAGTAAGCCTTTAAATGAGAAGTGGCGAAAAAAGTTCTCCAATGCGAACCATGTTCAACAGCGTTTGTCCCTGGACCAAAGCTTGTTAGTGTAATCAATACCATCCTTGAATACAAGGGAAAAAGACCGACGGACGGACAGATTGGCACTCGGACAGATAAGCTTAAATCGATTCAAAAAGTGATTCTGAATCGCTCGGCATAATAAAAGGCGGGGTCTAGTCTAAAGCCGTTCTCGGTGCTTTCCGTACAATTGCAATTCGCCCAAACTTGCTATGCTCTTGTACGACAAGCGGTGTAAGGTATAAATTTATGTCAATAATTTAAAAAAATTATTTTATACTATTTTTAAGGCTTACCTATGATTCAAAGCACCGTTTTTCAAATTGTTGCCAACAAAATTGGTTTGCTGCAATAACGACAATTGTTGCTGTTGCTGTCCTAGTTGTTGTTGCTGCATTGAACAATTGACATTTAAGTTCACGCTTGTCGGATTAATAGCTGCCGCTACAGAGTTTTGCATCTTTTGAAAACTAACTGATTGCAGGGACAAGGCTAAGCCGCCACCAGCTGCATCATTAGCTTGCGTAGGTCGTACGATAGCTTCTACTGTATCGTCCCTGCAAACCAGAGGCACATTAATAGCAGCATCATCCATATTTTTATTGAAGGATTTTACGATTTAACAGCTTATTGTTTTTACTACGACTTTGAGTTGTTATGAGTTTTTAAGCATTTTTTCCTTTTTCTTGTAGCTTTAATAAATTATTAATAATAATATTTTGCTAAAACATTATTTACAAAAGAAAAAAAACAATGTTTATTAATCTAATTTTTCATGGCTGTCTTCTATGAATCTCTTAGTTCCGTTTTAACAAATTGTTTACATCGTATATACAAGAGAGAGTAGAATCGCTTCTATATAATATTGTTATTAAAATGGTCTTTTTTTAACTTTGTTGCTGCCTTTTTGTTTTTCCCTTTTCAGGAACCGTTATTCTAAATCTCTAATTATTAATCTAGTATTGGTTTAGCATTTGCGATGTATTATCTATTATCTACTTAAGTGTTTTGTTTTAATTTATTGTTGCTCTCTCATGTCCAGTCATTCATTCAGGCAATACGTTGAACAGAGCTAAAAAAAGAATAAATAAATAAATAAATTTATATATATGTATAATTTAACAAAATTCAAAAACGCAATAAGAATTTCACATAGTGTGCATTCTGTATTCGTGTGCGATAAATCAGTGATGTACGAATAACACGTTCGATTAGTGGTTAAACGTATTTAACCTCTTTTGAACCAAACAAATAATTAAAATACAATTATTATCACTGGACTTTACTTTAACGTTGTTAATGCAACGGTCTATTAAGGATTATTTTTTTATATCTACCATTCAATGTGAACATAACTACACAGGAGGACTGAAGAGATGAATGTATATTTTTTAATTAACCGTCACGCCTCTTGTACAATATTCATTTAAACTCTTCTTTGCACTAGGATTGTTTTTCTAGGATTGTTAAAGCTTAACGGAGTCGTGTTTTTCGTAATCCTCCTTCGTTGCTTTCTGCGAAAAGGACAAAGTTGACCGAAATCATATTCGATATGCTAAGTTCTTACTAAAGTCATAAAGCCCCCGAGCTGTCTATCTACCTACCTTCCTGCCATGATGCGAACTGTTCCCTTTCAAAAAGTAAATTTTTGTTTTCCAAAGGACTATTCCATCTAACGTTAAGATAATAGATTTTATTGACTAATTAATCTTCAAAAACCAATTTTGAATGCGCATGACCCCCATAATCCATCTATAAATCCATCAACATAAGATTCATTTCAATACATAATTCTTTCGATTTCATTGGGTGGGTCATTTGTCTCGGTAGTTAGTCTCTTCGTCGATTAAAGTTCGCATAAGTTCAATTCGTCACTGCGACTGTCGTTCTGTCAGTCCGAACATCATTTCGTCGCTCCGAACATCATTGCCTTACTCTGACTGCTGTTCCATTAATGTAACTGTCACTTCGTTAGTCTAACTATCACACCGTCAGTTTGAGTGCTACTCCATGAGACCGACCATCACTCCGTCAATTCGACAATCACTTCGTTAATCAAGTTGTCATTCGCTTTTTCCGAATTCGAATCCATCAATCCTTGCTCGAGTGCATATGTCCGTTCGACTTTCAACATCCCTGTCTGTGTGTAAAAACGGTAAAAAGATATCTCAAGCTTGGTGGTGGTGGTGCATTTTCCCAAGATAAACTCTTGCACAAGAACGAAAACTTTTAGCTGAGAAGTTCAGAGGGTTACTCACATGATACAGCACTTAAGAGCTTAAGTAAATAAAGGACGAAAGGGTTTAATACGCTCTGTTTAGCTGCTGTGGTTCAATATCCTCTGTACAGTTGAGAATTTTGAGACTTTTCATTTCATGCCTGTGTCTGCCGTCGGACAGACTTCCATTCCATTAATCAATTATTATTATTTTTTCTAATGTGATCAAATCATTTAGAGAATGTTCCCGGTGACGGCAAAAAGAGACAGACAATGTCCGCATCGCAGTGAACGTGTGCCCAATCGGTGAGCTTTGTGAAAACTTACTATAGCTGTGACCAAATGTGATCAGACCGTGGTTAGATTTGAACCCGCGAAGCCTGCCTTGGCAGTCACGACTCTAATTGTCTATGCGGCAGCCCAGAGCATGCTTAATGTTTTAGTACCGCCAAATTATTGAAACACCCGCTGCTGCCATGAAAAGTGTTGAAGAGAGGCTCCCAATTTCAATTGAATCTTTTGCTTGTGAACTTCAGTTTAAAACAAAAAACTGCTCTGAAGACTACGCAAGAACGTTTGCATTTATATTTCTTTAAAGGGCAATCGATGTAGAAGTCATGGGGTGCACAAGCTATAGCTTGCCTATTAAAATTACTATAACTTTTCGGTAAACATTCTACGCTTGCGTAGATGAATTGCAGAAATCGACCTTGAAAGTAGTCACGACGGGTTGTCAAATGCTTTCATACACACTATAAACGGAAACGATCTCGGGAAAACTCGAACTCCATTTCTAGGTCCTGATTATGAATAGAAGTTCATGCTCACCAAGAATGGAGTTACGAGTTTGTGTAAAAGAAGTTCTTTTAAAAGCCCCGATCGACTTTCATTCAGCTTTACTCAAAATGCATTGACCCATCGGTATGCTCCAGTTTTCGCGTGACGGTAAAATTACACCTCATTTAGAATGAAATTATTTTTTTTTTCTCTTTTAATTACAAAATAAACATGCATGCGAAGCAAAAGTACATGTGCAAGAGTGTAGGGACAGCATTAAATTGGCGACCCGAAAACAAATTGAGAGCAAAGAAGTTAAAAAGCCAAATTCATTTTAAAACGAACTTTGGACACCAATCAGCTAAGGAAAGTGCATTGTAAAGCTCTTGTGCGAACAGTTTTCATATATATTGGGGTGAAATTTCATATGGATATCTCTCCTATATATTTCCTATATTGTGAAAATTTTCAAATTTGTTTGGCACACAGCCCGTAAGCAATACCGGATCAATGTATCACATTTCAACATTTCTGCTGTGATTTTCTAAATATCGAAGTTTTTGTCCCAAAACGTTTGGATTGTGACGACTTAAAAACTCTCAGACTTATGAAAACTAATATTTGTAATGACTCTGTTACATACACACGCTTGTTGCAAAAGTGCATTTGCAAGGGTAATGTGTTCTCATTCTTTGCAATGGCTGGTATAGAAAATAATATTGTAATTTAGTACATTGCTGGAATATAAAACCGCACCTCATATGTTGCTTACTTTGCCAGCAGTTTACAAATGGTACCATTTTTTTCTGTTTTTTTCTAGTTTTAAGTCGTGGCAGAACAGTGCGTTGAAATGGAAATGGAAAAAGTTTAACAGACTTTAATAAAGAATCCTTAAAACAAAAAAAAAAAAACAAGAAACGTACTTCCATTGGTTGCCACAGGTATGAGGGATTCAATGAATCCTGGAAATATCATAAATATTGTTCTAAAATACTTTGCACGCGCGTATCTAGCATTCAATTTAAATATTCTCTTAAGTATTTTCATTCTTATTTACAAGATTACCTATATATAGGCAACAATTTCTACCTTTCAGTCAATTATAAGCAAAAGTGCAAAAATATGTTGGAAAACAATATTCGGTCGCCGACCGAATCTTTTATACTCAGCACCGTTATCCTAACAGAGACAACAAAATAAAGGAATTCAATTTTCATGCTCTTTAATAGGGAGTGTGGATGAGGGTGATTTTTTTCATTTTCAAAGAAAAAGTGTTTGCCGCATGGGTTCGTAGGCGTTGTAGGCGCTTGTACTTTGACCGGTTTGGGTCATTTTCAAATTCTTTTGCGTACGGGGGAATGTTTGCTAGCGGTGCTACCGAATTGGGCAGACGGACATATGGGCAGACGAACAAGTGGACTTTCTTAGGTGCATTTCAGAATTGAAACTGGCCAAGACTTTATATATTTTATGAGGTTCTTGAAGCTTCGTTTCGGGCGTTACGAACGATTTGACAAAATGAACATACCTTTCATCCCTCGGTGATGGGTATAAAAAATGCATTCACTTTAAGTTATGTGTGCAGAGGAAATGTAGTTTTGTATTTGTAAAGAAAGCCTTAATCTACATTTTAACCAACGCATGAATACATGCCGAAAACATTTAAATATATACACATACACACACATATATGTATGTATATATATATATATATATATTTGTGCTAAGTATGATAAAAGTTCTCTTCACAATATTTGTGGTCTATTCTGTTCGCTTTGGGGCTATAATGCTTTTCCAATGTTGTGCTTGTGCTGTTCCGAACATAGCAAGAGGAAAAAAAGAGGAAAATTGTTTTGCAAAATTCCAAATTGTGTTAGTTTGAGTGACATAAATAAATAACAAGGATTATAGTATAAAACATACAAGAGATTAAAATGAAACATTAAATTAGCTTTAAAGTCGATACATGTTTTTTTTTCTTTCAACTATCGAAGCGTTAATGAGGAGATAAACAGGAGACTCGATCGTAATTGTCTCCGAAATAGCGCAAGAGATTATCGAATAAAATGCGAACACATAAATAAAATAAGATCTTTGCCGAGATATGATAAATGATTCCATATATAAAATATTATATTAAAATTTTCGCCTCAGCGCGCGACTTCAGCATCTATCAACACAATAATTGCATAGGGGAAAAACGAGCAAACGGATAAGTCTAAGTCGACCGGGAAGTTTGCGATCATTAACGATGTACATAACAAGTTTATATGCCGGGCGTTTAAAGCCCGATCAATATCGTAATTATGTGTACCTGAAATTTCGGGCAAATTGTTGTATGAAGCAACCAATTTCAGCGGAAGGAAATTATTTGTACACTGATTAGCAAATGACAGCCCCCGTCACTCCGTTAGATGCAACATGAATTTCAGATTTTTGCTTATAAGATTGGCATTGAATAATAGACACAACAACAGACACAAAATGAGGAGGTGTCGAAAGCGAAAAGTACCTTTAAAGATAGAGTCCAGTATGTCTGGAGTACTGGAAAAATGGCATCGGTATTAAAGGACGTTTTTTAATACGCATCTTTAATCAAGGCCTTGAAGAAGACCTGAACAGAATTTTGCAATAAAAAATCAAAACACTTCTCGCAACTATCAACAACCACAAAGGCACTCATTCAAAAGTCTTGGTAACTTATACAGACTCCTGTCCATATACAGCTTTGTTTCGACTGAACGTGAGTGAGCCTATGAATTATGTACTAAAGCGCACAATGCATGCATCTTTCGACATATGTTGGCATAACAAGCTGTCTTGGACGATCTTTGCTTCGAGTAAACATTAGAGAGTGTGCGATTTATGTATTAAGCCCTACAATGCTTGCATCTTGCTACCATGGACAATAATTTGTTTAAATTCACCGACCGGGAACTTATTTTATAAGGCGCTACAGATAGCTTTATTCAGCAAGGAGATAATTGACTCTCTAATAAATGCTTGTGTTGAGTTACGTAGTCTTTATGCGACGATTACATCTTACAACGCGAAACGTCAGGTTCGTTAATGAAAAAATCAAACTTTGCGCTTGACTTTATTACAATTCTAAGCGACAATCATTTCTACACAAACCACCTGCCTGATAATGTAATTAGACATGAAAGCTATCTACACTGAATACAGAATTTCCATATTTGTTGGGAAGATTGTTTGCAGCTAATAACGAAACGCGATGTACTTATATTCGACCTGCAAAACAAAGCGAAAATATTTGGAAGAAAATATCTTATGCTTGCTTTTAGACCGATGCCCTTTTTCCGGCCTACTTCAACAGCTACTGTTTTTTGCTCATAATGATATTACCAATGCTAAGTTTGATGCCTCGATAGTGTTGAAAAATCTTTTGTTACCCAGTTTCATGTTTGCAAAAGGAAAATAAACGAAAGGACTGTAGCAACATTGCCTTTCCTCTGCCGGCCTAGCAATAAGTTCGCGTAATACCCCCACCGATTGATTTTCTTTTTTTTATAGGTAGTTAATGAAAAATATCCCGCGTGGTTGCAGCGTCCCCTGATTACCACCGTTCGTTTAGTCGCTTTGATCGTTCCTTCGTCTGAAGTGTGACAAAAGGAATCTATGTCTTATTTACCGCTTCGAAACGGCGCAAAACCTCTCCTTCATTGCTGAGAAATATCGTTAAGCACTCGGTTGCCATCTCCTTAGGCGACAGCCGTCAGCCTTCTGACAAGCTATTATTGCATCTCCAAATGCTCAGCATTGTTCACTGCCTCGTGCCCCTTCCCTCGACATTTATCCAATATCACTTTGTAGATATTCTGCACCATTTCTAATGCTTACAACACATTTGGTTGACCAATGCGATAACTTGCCAAACGGCTCGTTTAAGCTCTGCCATCCAATTTATTATTAACACATTGCCTTTTTTGCATCAGGCATGTGGTTATTATTTAACAATAAAATATGTTGATAGTTCGTTGCCAGGCGCCTTGTTCGTTTTATTGTCATTGTTATTATTATTATTTGATTTATTAATTTTTTACTTAAACTGAAAGAAATAGAAGTAAGAAAATTGTTTTCAGCGGTGACCGAATCTTTCACACGCTTTAACTTTTTTTAAAAGGCGCTCAACGAAAAAGAAACTAAAAAACAAATACAAAAGTTCGGTACTCTACAGTTTAAGATGGGCCGATTTCTTCTTCTTTTTTATAGATATTGTGAAGTAGTTTACGAGTAATGTGCAAAAAAACACTGTTTTTACTTTTGAAAATAAAGCTATTATCAGTTTATAGTATAATGTAGGCGTGTCCAACATCTTAGATAAATTTAAAGCATTATTTTTTCGACCACGAGAATGCTTGCCACAGACATTGCAAAAATGGACAGACGTACAGACCAACTTGCTTAAGTCGATACAATTACAACTCTCTTACAATTACTTGTTTCCGCCCTGCGTTCGCAAAACGAAAGATGAAATTTTTAACTAAGCGAGGCTAAGAGGACATTGGAAAATTTATTAATTATTTGTATAGTAAAGTGCGTAAAAGTTGACAATGGTACCCACGCTCCAGCAATAGCACTGCCGTATTATAAGAGTGTCTTAATTAATTATCGCAGCTATGTGCCCTAAATAATATTTTTGAACGTAACAAATACGGTCGGGGCAGCCAGACACCAATAATCCTACTTTTAATCAGCGCTGAAGATTTTGGACATAGACAGCTTAGCAAAACGTTCACGCAACACCCAAGGTAAAGCTTGAGAGACTGTCCCTCCGTTCGCCTGCGCGTTTTGCTGTTAGTGTGGACGAGTGTGGTAAACATTGTCCCGCTTGCGACAATTAAGATATCGCCTGCAAGTTTAGCAAAAGCAATACAAGTTTTTTGCAGGAGACTCGTTTTGAAGATCACTCCATTCGGTTAAAGGAAACGCCTACACTACAACATATAAGTTTTTGTTTATTAATTACAACCTGTAATACTTACATAAAGTAAAGTCGCGTAAAGTAGCGCTACAGGCTTTATAGCCTAACTTTAAACTCCACGTGGGTGAGGGACCCACTTGCTACCCGTCTTCTAGTAGAGCAAGTTCTTAGGAACGAAATCTTGTAGTTGTTGTAGTAAGTCCTGACTGCGGGGCACGGTTCTTCGGGGAGTATCGTGGTATTTGGTATTCTAGCGGTAGTCTATAGGGATTGTTTAACTTTCTGAAGGGCGTCGGCTGCGTACAATTAACCGGAATGTCAGCGGGCGCCGTGAGACGAGGTCTCCAGACACTTACGTTAAACCACACAAGCATATATTTACCTATATTATGTATATATAACGAGAAAAGTTTTCTTGTATGGATAGTCCTACAAGAAGCAAGAAATGAATAACCGGACACACAATCGTTCAATGTTAAGGAATATTGAAGCTTCACTTTTTCCGTTTTTTTTGGATTCTTTTTTTAAGATAAAGTCGGCGGTGGCAGCAGATTTGGTGGCAGCCGAATAAAGCTGTCGAAGTTGTTTTCAATTTGTTTTGTTGTTAAACCCTTACGCACAACTTTTTTAATATTTATTTAATTATACTATGCTTGCGGTTAGGATACACTAAGTTCGAGCGAATGTAGACGTAGAAGAATGTAGAAGAATTTGAGATATAGCCAGCTTTTTCTGAAACAATCGATTTTGCATTGTTTTCGTTTAGACCTGTCTCTCATCGGATCACTTTTCGGTCACTTCCCATATAACGGTTTACTTTAAAAAATCGTTTTTTGCCTAATTGTGGGGAAGTATGAGACATTCAATGGTAGGTCGAGGCCCACTATAATGTTTTCACTTGTTTTTGACACGAAGTAAGGGAAGATTAATAAATTTCTTGATTGAAAAGAATTAAATACGCTGAGCTAGGTCTAGACTTTTTTCCATGTAACGCTGAATCTGAAGCCCATTTTCATTCATTTTTATTTTTCATTATGTTGTAAAATTTCGACTATTCGTAGACTATTCAATGGTCGACCTTGCGCGACTATAACTTTTTAACTTAATTTAATTATAGAATTTCTTTGCTCGCTCTTATCTTAATAACATTCGTTCGCTAAACTTTAAACTTTATCCTTTCCAGTCAAAAGAATAAATTGCATTCCAAAGTTTCCGATTTGAGTTCGGTATAATTAATTTCATTACAATACGTACTCAAAATATTTACGGTGTAGAACAGTAAGCCCCAAAGTTTTAATTAAGCTAAAAATAACAAGTCAAGCATGGTTCCTGTTGAAGCATATAATAAAACTAACATATTATGTTGCCAATAACTTAAATGTATCACTCAAATTTATTTATCGGCTTGGAAATTTCCCAGCACGCACATTTACATGTACACACAATCAGTTATCGTATGTTATAATTTATTTATCAACTATAACGACACATGCGACTTCGATGCAAATAAATGCATACAAATATTGAAACTCTTTATTTCAACATTAATTAATTACTTTGCAATACTTTTTAATACGTTTTCCTCATATGTTCGAAAACACTTATTTGAGTAGAAAATTTTGTAATGTTCTTCCACTCATCAATCAAAGACTTGATAATCATTTTAAAGACCATTCTTCAGAGGATTTTATAATGAACTTTGCTCGACATTGCATACAGTGGGAGTTCGATTTCTAAGCACATTTCTGTTTATTAAATACAGTGTTGGATTAAAAAGAAAATATTTATAATATTGGCAAATAAATAACAGAGCGATTGTCTTGATAAATAACCGATTTGTCATTATTACACCCAACACCGAATGACGGACGAACATTCGTTATGTCAAAACGTTTGCAACAGCCATAAGGAGGCTTCACCTCGTAAAGTACATATCGAATCGAATTACACATATCCGTCCCTCCGTCTGTCATTCTCTTGCTCGCAACAATGGAGCTATCAACTTCAAAAGTGGCGAATTTGAACTTCTCGCCACTTCTGGTTATCGAAAATGATTTAAATCCACCGTGGGACACGCCTACAGTGTAATAGGAACTATGAGCACCTCTGCCCATAATTTATCAAAATTTTATTATTTTATGCTTTTTTCTTCTTTAAGAAAAAGATGATGGGTGCAACGGATCCGGCCACAGCCGAGTGTAAATTTCTTTTTTTTTTCTTTTCCTGTTTTGATATCAGTTAATGAACACAACCAATTAGTTCATCTGATACAATGAAAATCATACATATATACATGACAGAGTGTGGGCCAATTGTTCGTGTTTTGTTTTTCGTTTTCGTTTTTGTTTTTTTTTGTTTGCTTTGTAATAATGCTTTCAAAACATATGTGGCATGACATTTTATACACGCTATTGAAAGGTGAAGCAATACTAGATTTATTCTTGCGTTTGTAATGCTAACAAATATCCGTTATACACGCAATGAAGTGCACAAATTCGAGTGCGATAAGCGAAAGATTTTCAATCGTCTACTCGTCTGTCATGCCTTCTTGAAATGACGCTGATCGCAACGACCGAAATAGAAAGCTGAAATTTGGCATAACGCTGTGAACAGAAACTAAACGGAGTTTTTCATTTATTTTACGCAGGGACTAACTTTTGCTCCTTCTACAATTTTGAACGAATCAACAACAAGGGATTCACTGCGCTTTCTACAACAACGCAGACACTATGAAATCATATTATTTTTTGCAAGTTGGTAACGCTGTCTTTGTCATCTGTGGAGAGTTTCAAGTCAATGAGTTCAATTTCGCCTCCAATCATCTCAGGTGTTTTCGTAAACATAAGAAAGAATGAGTTTTTGACTTTTATTATGGCTGTGAAACAATGATTTCTGACTGCCGAGACTCGATGGTACCAATAATCATAACGGCAGATGACGCCTACGTGTCAGAAACAATCGATCAATCGGTCGAATATCACGCAAAACGAGAACCAAGATCGCAAGAACCGACCTACAGTAGCTCAAAGTCAAGGTCACGCAGACCCTTTTCTTCGATTATCACATAATTATTTATTGTGAATTTCGTGCGCTTAGTCAAGCTGTTAACAAGAACTATCTTCTAATCGTTATGAAGGCAATAAAATTGATTGGAAAGAGTAAAAAAATAGTTTTTTTTTCATTTAGAAGTTGACCTTAGTTTTTGGTCACAGTAGTACGCAATGGGTCATATTGAAAAATCTCCGCTGTTCTTTCCGTGCTTTCGAGTTTTTTTTGTATCCTGCAACTTTCAAATAATTTCCACTTGTCATGTGGTTGATGTTTCGTACGTCCGCTTACGTGCTCCACCAGTTGCAAAATTTCATCGACTTTTTCACTGACTGCGAGGTGCATCTTTGACATCAAAATTTCCCGAACGGAATCCTTCGTTCACTGACAGCGTTCTCAGCGTTTTTTTTCTTTACAGCGTTTTTAACTTTTTGATACTAAAAGAGCGTCACATAGCGTATTTCTTCATATATTTCACTCATTTTCAAATCAATAGAACTTTTTACACAAGCAAAGAATTAGAAAATTATTTTCTCAAAAAATGCAAACTGAAATGTCATCTTTTAAGCACATGTTCGTTCAGGTGAGTGTTCAATATCACCTAATATACTGACTCTTAAGTGATGATACGTCCAAAATCATGCCCGCAAGAGTAATTTTTATTTTAAAATGAATTTTATAACGAAAGTTGGCCCTTTTCTGAATTTTAAAAGAAGAAGAAGAGATCGACTTTTTTGCTTTACTCCCGATTAATGCATTTTTCGATTTTTATAATTAGGAAGTTCAGCTAAAAAATTGCATAAACTTTTCGTTCGAAACACGAGTTTCGGCTTCCGCAACATGGGAAGTGTTGTTAGTAGAAGAGCGCGTCTTCGCAATTGATATAAGTTGTTTAAAGGAAGCAACCAACGGACGTTCGTTTTTTTTTGGCTGCCGTGCGACATCTGATGTTTGCAGGCCTTCTTTACGTCGCGTAAGAAGGAAGGGAAAATTGCTTCGACTTGACTGAACGGAAAAATTTGAAATTTTTTGAAAATCCTTTTGAAGGCCGACGGATTCAAAGACACTGTACCCTTATTGTGTAATTCCATAGCTCAAAGAAATTATTTTAAATGTGGTGTCTTGTTTTGCCTCCAAGTGTATGCATAGCTCGATAATCTTTATGTAACAAGAAGCTTACACATGAGGCTGGTAAGGCCAATACTTAAACATACTTCTCTTTCGTGGTCTCCTCCGTACATGTGCTATGCTGATTCAATAGGATCAGTTTAGAAACAAATTTTTCCCTTTCTCTTAGGAACCTGAGTTAGGATACGCTAGTCTTTTAACCTTTCCCCATTTAGTTCTTTCCTCACTGGAAAAACGTAGATTACCCTTTCACGTAAGCTAATCACTTGAGGGTAATTGCAATGCTCCTCATCGGTCTCCTAAAAGCTTTATTCTCATAAAGTTGCCTTATGTAGTGCCCCAAAAAGGGCACTAAATGGCGCCAGTAATTTAATATCGATAATGGACTCTGTAAAAGTAGTCCTTCCTTTGATTTTCTTGCCTGTGCCGTAATTAACGTACTTTTTTTTCTTTAATGCTATCTACGATGTGGTAATACTACTATCGGTTGCGAAGCGGTTTGCATGTTCGCCCCGCAACATAAGCTTCAAGTATACCTCTGTGCTACATGTGATCGATCATTCAATCGCGCAAATTATCGACTCCGCATGGTTTCCTTAAGCTCTCATATCGCAAAGCCAATAGACAGCAAAATTCAATCAAATTTAAATTAACGGGCTTTTTCTTTTGCTGTGGATATCCTCTCAGTCAAAGAAGATTCGTAGAAAGCGAATTAAGGCACAATTGCATTGCGAGACAATAACTGGGGCGCAAAGTACATGATTGAACTCAATTCAGATTCGATACGTAACTTGAAATGTAACGGCGTGTAATCGTAAACCAAAGGTCTCATTATGTTCAGTTAGCAGTCTTAACTACTAACGCAAGCTAAATTGGTGCAATAATCTACAAAGCAAAGCAAAGCAGAAAATTTAACGTTACATGTCTCGTGCAGCTGTTTCTATACAAACTCGCTTCTTTTTATGTTATTTTACTTTATTCGTTTTAAGTATTTTTACAATTGTCTTACTGCATGTTTGCACGTCGATGTGCGCTGTTTCCTATGTAAATACTCATGTGTGTATTGGCTATCAAGAGCTTAAAGTTGCCGTATTATATGAGACTGAGTAAACAATGGAGACAACTAAACTAAGAGCATTGAAGGAGACAATCGTTATTGTTTGCACATTTTCCTTTTATTTCTATTTTATAACGCTCCCGGCTATATTGCGAGTACGTTGCTTACGTACATAGATATTCTCATATGTAGGCAAAAATCTTGAGGCAAATCCCTTGTGCCAAATACGTCATAAAACAATTAAAAGAATTTTTCATCCTTTTGACATTTCACTGGCATTTCACTTCACTTTCTAAATCTGTTTTAAAAAAATAATTAAAATCTCAGCCTCTCAGGTAAACTTTTCATTTGAAAGTTATTGAAAAATTTCCTTAACAACAATTAAAATAGACGAGCATCGTCGCGCTTTCTTGCGCTTATCTGCATTGTTTTTTATAACGTTGTACAGCAACTGTTCACGTTTACTAGCACGAATAGGAAGCAATGTCCAAAGACTACGTAAAAAATATATATGGAAAATGGAAGATCAGCAAATAATGGATGATATATAGTATGAAACAAGGAAAAGGTTTGCCGCCTTCCCCTCACCAAAGTTAAGAGTTCGAAATTAACGTCCACTCTCCACTCTCCATGCAACAAATGTACGCTTTTCAAAAATTCTTGGTTTTGGGTTTGCTTGGTAAGCAAACTCGGAAATTTTCAATATACGATCTGCAAAACTGATGCGAGAGCTGGATCGTAATCTGAATATGTTATCCGATAGCCATTTTTCTATCGAAAGCCGTAAGCTCTCCACCCATTACAACGAATCCGTGGACCATAGCTATCAAGCTTAATCGATATCGATAAGTATAAGCCATACAGAGCCTTCTGGCAAGGATAGGATTTGTTGTTTTTAGTATTTGATATTGTCCCTCTTTCAAGTGTAGTCAGTTATAAAATGCAGTTCAGAAATGTATTCTTCGGTATATATATGTTTAGTATATTGTCTTAAGCAACTTTCTTTACGATTGGAAAAAAACACATTCAGTTCGTAATACTGTTTGCAGCACTCACATGTTATCTAGAAAGTTGGAGACTTTTTATTTATTAGCGGTTGTCAACGTGTTAGTCAATTGACTGACGTATATGATGGAAGAAGGTGACGGTTCGCAAGTTTGCGGAGTGCAATTGAAAGCAGTTTAATAATGTATCTTGAAGTCTATATATATATGTATAGCTTTTTTAACATATACAATATTCCTCGGAGACCCAATAAATAAAGTCGAGTTCACTTTTAAGCGAATTATTTTCGATGAGGAATCGATCAAAAATCACGTTTCGCCGTTAATAATAACGAATTGTTCTAAAAAAAGACGATGCTCTCACCTCGGTAGAATTACAAAAGAACCAAATAATTATATCGAATGGTTAGAGTCTGCAGCTGACAAAATTGAATAGGTTAGTAGCACAAAGACGGAGAGAATCAGCGCATGGCAGGGGAATTGCTTTTCACCACAGTCACGAGAAGCTCAGTGCTTGTTCAAGTATTCTAGAAGGAATTGTTCTAATTTGATTTGAAAGTGTCCCTCTGGCTTACTGCGTAAACATTGCCTTGTGTTTCTACGTGTTTGCTGGTATAAGATACCACTCGGTTTTTTAGATAATTATAGGAAGCATAAGGACTGGTTTGTCAGATTTCATTAATTCCGATTTGCTTTCTAAAGTAAAGAGAACTTTCTTTAATATAAGAAAAAGTATTTCTTATTGTGGCAAAATTCGTTTATTTTCGTCAAAATAGTCTCCTTTCCAGGGTCCTTGCAGCGTTTGACACGGTCAAGGGGCTTGTCTAAAGACTGTTTTTGGCAGTGTGTAGATACGTCAGTGCATAACATTGGGAAATCATTTCTCCGAATGGCAGTAAATGGAGCAAACATGGCAGTTAAAATTTGGATTTGTAGCTAAAATATCAATCACTTAACGTTGATCGATGATCTGTCCTATTATTAAATAGCAATCAGTATACTTTTTCTTTATGACTCCATATCCAAGTACTACGCAACAGTTGCTTCAAAACATCAACACACTGTACACCATTAGGTGTCTGGCCGGGTGAAACGAAGCCCTTATAAATTATTCTCTTCGATTGGCAGAAACAAATCAATATTTTCTTCACTTTAAACTTATCTGAGCGGCTTTCCTTCGTGTTGGTCTCATTCATGTGTTTTCGTTCGGCACGTTAACTAACGCTTGGTTTTTGAAACGCACAAATATTGAAAGCACCCCTGTACAAGAAGTGTTGTTCACTTTGTGACTCTTCGACAACGTCCTCTGCGCGTTTTGAATACTAAGCAAATTTGTGTTTACCAAACAATTGGTGCGGAACAAAGCGTGGACTTGAATTTCTTAAGAACACCGATGTTGAGTATTCAGGGCGTCAGGCCAAGCAACCGAACACTGCCGAATGCTGGCTTACAATACTGCTGCTTATAGTTATATCAATATGTCAATGTATATATATGTATACGTACTAATACTAGTGTACTTCATCATATCACTTTTTTTTCTTATTTTCAAGAAGTGAGCTCATATGTGATTTGTGAAATAAAGTGTTAAACAAAATGTCCGTAATTACTAAATAATTGTATGACGCAGCACGATCTTTACAAAAAATCTGTACGACGTACTTTCAAGTTCTACCTTAGAAGCTTATTGCGTCTTTAATGCAAACAGTTTTTTTCGAAATCCTCGACTTGTAAAATTTTCATATAAAATTTCCTATTTATTTATTGTACAAACGAAGAGTGGCTTAAAGAATGAAACGCAAAATGGCTAAACTTTGTGTATCGTAAGTGACTCATCAAACTGTAGAGCAGTCAAAACTTTCAAATAACGCAAGTAAAAGTAAAAAGTCGAAGTGAAAAATGACACTTACAGTGTGCTGCTTATTGTTTGGATGATTAAGATATAAAAGCTTTTAATTAAGATATAGAAGTTTAGTTAGTTACTTCAATAAAACATATTTTTCGATAATATGAGACACACACACAACTCCCGATTGTGAATCACTTGAAAGTATTATTACAAACATTCCCGCAATTATCTAATTTCATAATGCAAAAATTTTTAAACCCATTTTCGTTTATGTCCCTATCACTGAAAGATGCGGATATGTTAAGTTTGTAACTTGCCCATGGGTTGTGGCAATAAATCGAACTCAAACGTGGATGCAACTTCGCAAACGTAAATACGTAGATACGAAGTAGATAGAAACATAGATACGTTTCCATAGATACGTATAACAGAAAAACAAATGAAAAATGTTAATTCGAAGAGTGGTTGGATGCAAATATTTACCATGGACGGGATTAGCGCAAAGCAGTCCTCTATGATCGAATAATAAGTAAGAGAATTGTTTTCACGTTAGAACGGATCTTTACTACCGCACCCACTCTCTCAAGAAGAGAACACTATAAGAATTGTTAAGACTTTTTTAATTCCCCGAAATATCATTTAATCGGAAAATGTAAAAATTATCTTCACCTTAGGACGAATCTTTGCGACCCCACTCGCTCTCGCGAACCATTACATGAAAACTGTTAAGTATTTCTTCATTCACAGAAATATTAATAAATCAGAATTTTTGTTTTTCTCGACTTTTTAAAATTGCTTCGTCAACTGTCTTTGCAGGTGGATCTCATGCATATATTACTTTTTACTTAGGTTACATACGTAACCGACACAAATAGTATAAAATATTTACATCGTCTTTCTTATTAATATCTACTGTAAGTCACTATTTTGATCTGCGACGAGAGTCGGTGCGCTCAGAGCATGCCATCGGCTAACGCCAACTTTCAGAAGCTTCCGTCATAGAGAGACAGGCAGATATGGCTAAATCGAGTCAGAATCTTCTTCAATCAAAAGTAAACATATACACCTTACAAAGTCTCCGATGAATATTACTGTTTGTGTCAGACGGAAGTCCGCACACCCTAACCTTTGGTCATAAGTACAGCGAGGACACAAAATCGCTTCTCATTTTGAGCTCACGTTTCTTTCGCTCGACTGGGGTGCTAACTTTAAGCTATGAGTAAGTTAAGTTAAGCTAGGCATAAGTAAGGCTGGGCAACCTTTGAACAAAATCTACTGGAGTAAGTTCTGTGTCTTGTTGCTATGTAAACGACTTGAGTATTGGCAGTTTTTTAAAACGATATTAAAAGCGAGACATACGGTAAGTTCTCGTAGCAATAGTCGTTAAAGCTACATAATCAATAGATACGACAAAGTAGAGTATAAGAAACCCTACCATGAGCTTCTCTGCGAACTCAAAAGAACAACGGACCCGGCGTAAAGAAAATAGCATTCCCACCACCCTTTTTCTCAAAAATAAATTCGAAATTGTGTGTGTATCGTAAGCCACCTGCTGAAAGATAAGCGAAAAACAAACAACCACTCACGAAAATAAATATCCTTCGAGGTAACTAGGGAAAGGGAGTGCCCGATCGTAGTAAAGTTCGTCACGGCAGAAAAACTATTGCGTAGTCCGCAAATTTCTCGCGGATAATTAGGGTTAAGACAGGTAGACAGATGACCATATAAGACATATTTTACTTTTTTATTTCAAAAGCCCGTAGGGAAATATCCGCAGTGTATCAAACTAATGCTGGAACAGAAAGCACTTGGCAAGAGTGGTTTGCGAAGTTTCCTTCTGGAAGTTTTTAGTGAAAGCTTTGCCGTGCTCTCGTACGCCAACCACCGTTGAAGATGACCAACTAACGGTTATGATTGAAGCTGATCGGTGCGTAACAGTTCGTAAGATTGCAGTAAAAACTAATTCATCCAAAAAAATTAGTTTGTTTCTTATACATTAAATAAATCAACTAAATTATTTTATTATATAGCGCAAAACCGCAAGAAACTTCCAGACTACCTAATATAAAACATTGGAGTGATATGGTCCTTTTGTTTAGATACCAACTATCTTCCACGAAACGAAAACATAGTAAAATTGCCAATATTAGCTATAAGCAAATGTTCACTTGTATGTTGTCGAAGTTGTATCTGTATCCTTTAACCGCTTCTAGCTTCCTGTAACATTGCAACTTGGCACAAACTAAAATGAAAAATTTGGTATTCTTGTGTAGATAGTTAAAAAAAATGTTCACGTGTTCTTCACACTGCGTATTCAGAGCGCTCTATCAACGCTAAGTTCAATTCAAGCAAAAGGACGGAGAGACAGAATATTTGCAAATGCATTTGAATTGCAGGGTTGCATATTTAACTAACGCCTGAGTACGTTTCTGCTCGAATAACGCATAAGACTTCAGCCAGCGAGGTGACAAATTATTAGACAGGAGAATATCAGTTGTGACCCGAAATTATTCATTACTCGTCTTCCTCAGTGTATGGTAATCCCTGCGGCTTTTTTTTTTTGTAGGATAACTTAAACTTATCTGCTGTCAAGGCAAGTGCGAATGCATTCGCATCGTGTAGCACGCACTTAGACGTCAAGATAAGCTTTGATTGTGCGTATATATATGTAATGTAAAGTTACAGCTAGCATTGCATTGCTCTAATAAAAATGATATAACAGAAAATGTCCCTAAATGATGCTCGATGCAAATGCATTTGCTGTGTGAAACACAAGAACTAAGTTCTCGGACGGATGACGTGAAGTTATGGTCCTTTGTTTGATATGCAATATAGCGGGGTGATCTTATCCTCGCTTCGGCTGACGGGACTATGTAGCAACAGTCGAGAGCGGCAGCTTTGTTTATATGTTGTCCGGATCTTGGAAAAATGTAAAAAATCCAGTGAACGTGATTCACTTGGATGATTAAAATATTCGCATCGAATATGTTCAGAAAATGTGTCAGCAAATAAAATATGTGCGTATATGCCGCACGAAAAGTAGGGGAAAGGGAAAAATAAGTTGACAGAAACAATTTATCTTTCTTCCGTGATAAGTTAATTTGTAAAAACAAAAAACTTACGCAGCTTACAAGATAATACTCGATTGCATGAAGGCCTTTAATATCTTTTGCTTTTGCCTCTTTTTCTTTTCACTAATGATTCATAATATCATGTATATATATATGTATGTATTGCGTATACACAATACACATAATTATCTATAGTGTACGTCTTTTTCTTCAACAATAACTTGTGTAACAACTTAAAGCTGAGTGCACATGCACTTGATTTCAAAGAGAGGCAGGCAATGAAACACGTTGTACACACATACACGCTCAAATGCGTTCATATTTAACTGCAGTGGTGTATATGTTTTTGTATGGAATTTGTTGTTGTCTTGCGGTAGGTTTGTTTATAAGGCCGCGTATATATTTATTTGTATACAATTCATGTCCGTAAATAATTAAAAATCAAAGAAAAGTGAAATGCTTGTTTTCTTCCCTGAACATAGAAAAACAAAATTCAAACATGTGCAAGAAACTATGAGAATTTTAAGGTTCGCTTGCATTAAAACTTCGCTTGCAAAGCCTGGCAGATCGCCATTCTTCCCACATGTTATGAACTTTGCAGTCCCAATTTTATTGTAATGAATGATCGAATGGTTATATCAGCGCACATACATTAATTAAATTATGCGTCCTAACTTTCATGACTACTTCAAAGTCTTCTTTGATAAGACTTACTTTAGTTAAAATCAGTTCATTCAAAATGAAGCTATGAGTCATTTTATATATAGTGTGTCGGAGTACATATTATAAAAAAGCATGTCTTATGAAATATGGCCTTTAGCAAACTGTAAAATGCTTTTCACACAAAGAAAGTCTTAACGGGAATAATTGAAAACAAAGAAAGAACGTATGTACGTATCTCTTGAGCAGAATTCTTTAATTCTCTCCGCTAAATTTTAAACATAGATGTATAAACATGCTTCAAAAATGAAGTACAAATATTTTGTCGCTCTTCTGAACAGAGTTTTACGATCTCATTTCGTCTATTTAGACATAGTTGGCATGATTTACTACATACTCACTGTGGTCAAAGTGATTCATATCCATAAAGAAGCGATAAGAAAACCGCTAAATATAACAAAAGATGAAAATATAATGAAGTGAATATAACTCTTTCACAGAAAATAAGTAGAAATCTACGCAGTCCAAAATTTAAAAGTTTTTCCTTTGTCAACTTTTTTCTACCACAACTGTAATCATCAATAACATATGTAATATACAAAGTAAAAACAGCCAAACAAGAAGTGCAAACAGTGCATACTTCAAAGTGGAGTAAGGAGTGTATTCTCTAAAGAAATGTATCTGGCCATCTTAATAATCAGAAGTAATTACAATAAACGGTAATTATAATCACCAGTACCCAAAAGAAATTAAATGGATAAGTGAAATATAGAAGACGTTAGAATCAACTATATATATATATATATATATATATATGAGTAAGACGTTTAAACGAAACAGAAACGTGAGGCGTATTTTTGGTACTTAACTTACATATATAAACTCAGTATAAAGTCTTTGCAATAATGTCATGGCTGAAGACACATACAAAGAGAGAGAGAAAGAGAGAGAGAGAGAGAGAGGATGTGTGGGTGTGCTGAATCCCAACAGAGGACAAGCAAGAAAAAGGAAAACTTCTTTACATCAGGGTTCATTGCCAACGAAACGGTAAAACTGTTATTCCTTCCAATCGTAATAGCAAACATAAAGCAAATTTTTCTTAACACACAAGAACTAAAACTCTTTCAAGTCTCCACATAAACACTTTAACGCAATTTCATTCAGCTCTTGAAAAGATTGTGTAGAAATGCTTTGATTGAGAAATCAATACGTTCGGTGGAGTGTAGAGTAAAGAAAAGATTATATGCGTACACTGGCATATAACACCGTATGTGTGTGTAAATAATTCTATTTCCTTTTGTGCCATATGAAAATAACGCAACACTTTTCCAGCATAAAATGCAATTTCCTATGCAGCAACAAAGTGCAGTCTCTTTATATCAAGCACATCACAACGGATAGAAAAAAAATGCTATCATGAGAGAAATATTTTCCTTTTAAAGAGAAAATCTGAAATGCGAAGACTCTTCTTTTTTTTTGTGTCTGTCTATTTCTTATATAAAAATTCGTAAAATCTGAAAATCATTTGAATAGAATCTCAGTTAAACTATTATCGCAAAAAATAATAGAGAAAAGCACACACTATCTTATGCAAGCCAAAAAAAGAAAAAAAGAAAAGAAATTTAAGAACGCCTCGGGGTGAATCTTTTGAAGCCTTCGTTTACTTTTTACAAAAAGTCAGTAGCATGTTATGTAGACATATCATTTAGAATTTTTTGATTTTAATTTCATTGCATTCACATCCTTTAAAGTGCTTTTAACTTACATGAAAATGGTAAATATTATTGTAGGGTACGGAAGTAAGAAAAAGTGCATTTTTATGATACTTTAAAAATATTTGCCGTAAATTTCAATGCATTGCGACCGTGAGAACTTTTAAAACAAAAACTAAGATAACGAATTAAGTGTAGTCCTTACTTACTCCGGCTAAAAATTCGCACAATTATTACAAATTAAAAACTTGGGGAAAAACTTGGAATATCGTTGTTAATTATTTAGAAAGGACCACAGTATGCAAAATTTATATGAAATATATATTGGGAGTAATAAGATTTCGTAGCATAAAATAGGTTCTGGCCACAACTCAATACTTCAAGAAACCTTTGAATTCTTACACATATGTTTAAAGCAGTCAGTATATGAGATTAGCGCGAAGGCGGAGCAAGTCGCGTGTATGGACGAACGCTATGTAGAAAATGATCTCGGTTTACCTTTTCTAATGTATATCACTCATCTATGGAACGTCTAATCTATTCATATTTTTTTTTTTTTTGGTAAGATTTGATACTAACCGTTTCATCAGACTTTTACAGCTAATAGCAGATACATGCAACTAACCCCACCAAACGTAGAATGTCGTCTTTTTGCCAGAGCGACTCAGTCTTACAGTCGTTGTGGATGAGACGCTTCGCGTCTACCTATGAATTTTCACCCCTGCGATTTTCAAAACGAATTCACTTTTCATCCACAGCTAGAACACGATGCCGAAAAACCTTTTTTTGCACAATAACCCTTTTCTTGCTTTATTCTGGCAAAGAAATCGGTGAACGCTCATTATTTGGCACCATATCTGAAATGTTCCTTGTTAGAAAGTGTGTTTTTACGTAGCGATATGCTTTGGTATCACGACTGATTGTGTTATAAACGAAAGCACAGAACTTCATCCATCTATGTCGTCTACACGAGCTGTTAGGGCCATCTAAGGGTGAATGCCGGCTTCATGCTTACAATTGGAAATTTCTGCCTTTTCTTCTTCAAATCGGTAAATGCAAAAGAAATTATTTAAGAACTTTCAAGTTAAATCAAGCAAATATCCTTTCGCTTAAATTAATTCTCTTGTTTCTGCAGTTTTAATGCACGATTATACTACAGCTTACTTACATAGTCACTTGGAAAGAATTGTTGATGTGAAAAACTGCTCATTTAAATATTTATTGTGTATGCTCTTGTTCTTCTGTCAAAGATACAGTTATTGTCAATTTGCTCTTCTTAATGCATTATGATGAGCCGTAAATATAAAAAATCTGTTTCAAGAAAGAATAACATTTTGAATAAAACATCTCTTTGCTTATCGACGAAAGTCGTTGGAAACAGAATTTTTAATGAAAATGTTAATACTTAAATAAGCAAACACTTAAAATGTACAACAATTATAATATATTGGCTTTTAACTAAATTTAAAATAAATACTACATAAGCTTTCTCGTACTCGTAGGGTATCTATGGCAAAATTGTAATTCCTGTGTAACGAACTTATAGTTCGAACTTATAAGCTCCAAGATTGAAAATACTGCACCATCTTAATAATGTTAAGACAAACAATTGCCTGAAATCAATCGGATCACCATTAAATATTCTACCCCACCCTACTGATCTCTCAAAATACGGTATTATATGGGAAGTAGACGAAAAAGGAGCCCGATCCGAATCATTTTGAATAGCGTGCGTGCTTTGACCAAAACACGTCGGTGGCCCACATTTCATCAAGATATCTTAAAATTTGCGACCTGTAAGGTTGAACACACACAAAAACAAAATACAAAACTGACAGGGGAACAGATAATCTTAAAATGTAAAGAAAGGATCTATCTTAAGGCCTCCTGGGTGTTGCATACACCCCAGCAAACTATATATACCCTCGTATCACAGGTAACCTGGGGGTGGGGTATAAGAATAGATTCGCACTAGGCCGATGATGAAACCAAAAATTACACTATTCTATATAAAGGCATACTTTTCAGGCGGATCTAAACTGACTTGATTGACTTGGTTCCAAGTTGTTTAACTTTTCTGCAAAAAAATTGTCTTACTTTCTTCGGATTTTTCATGTGCATCTAGCATGCGGAACTATTGTTACTTACCGATCTTTATAAAGGATTTTGAAAAAGTGCCATTATTTTAACAAATTTGTCAAGTTGTTAGAAGGTAGGTGTGTAGAAGGTAGCTATAAAAGTGCGCCAATGTGCCAAACTTTGTCAAAATATTTGAGAAATTGTACCCTTTACTCAACAATCATCCTACGGAAAGCGAGACAGACAAGTTGACATCGTTTCAGAAAACCCAAAAACCACTGTAATGAGAAGGTCAGTAGTGAGGGAGAAGGTACATATTTTTCTTTTTCCCCCTTTTTAAAATTGAAAATTGTTTGTCTACCTGCTTTTCTCGTGGGCATGCACAACTTAGATTATTTTTGTAGCCTCAGAAAAAAAATGAAATCAATTTAGTCTCACTGAGCACCCCTCTTGCCGTTGAACGAAGCTATCGCACTAAGCGCGTGCACTAATTTGGTTTAATTTTCGTACCCAGCCATCTTTATTAATAATAGTAATAGTATTATATATTAACATAATACAGACTAACTGTAAAATCTATTGAAATATCCGGTTTTTTTTCAAATTTTTCTTTTTCTGATTCAGGCTAATCGCACTCATTTGTCAACATCAATTGAGTAAACAGTCGGTTGTTCAAGTTACGTTCTGCGCCTTTGCACTTTCCAATCGATGATTGGATTGATTTAACAAAACGCTGTTCGGTTCAGTTACTTGCAAGTCACATGCAATCGCAAAACAAAGAAATTCCGTCCATTATTGATCTAAAAGTACAGACTGCTCTCACTAGTTTTCCATAATGTAAATATAAACAACAGTGTAAAGCATATGCTGAGCGTGAAGTATTTCTTTTCTATGTGAGACCAAGACATTTTGTTTATTAGAGAACAGTTGTACAAAATTTTTACATTTACTTAATATAAATAAAAATAAATAAACACTTTTGAACCAACTTTCAGACCGATAGCCTGTAAGCAGGTAAACTGTCCAGCCTGGCACGCCGTTGCTACGTTTCATACACGAACCGGTTGCTAGGCGACGTGTAACCCACTCAATGGGAATCATTTGACATTTGTTTGCTATAAAAGCCTTGGGTCCAGCTGGTTTTACGTAGGCCGTCCTGACGCCCAAAAATTATTAATTACAGAATTTTATCACATATAATAGGATTGTAAGTAATTTTGTAATTACTTTTGATGGTATTTACCGGCTTCATTTAATATTTGGAACCTGCGAATTTGTTGTGTTCGAAATTTCTGATTTCCCTTGCAGATCGTGAGCTTTAATGCCATCCCCAGCCATGTCTTGTTGGGCTTAAAGTCTGGAAAACTTCTAACCCGCATGGATGCAGGAGCCGCTGATATTGTTCCATGTAGAGTCACTATACACTTGTGGCAAACGCTTTCATTTCAGTTCGACACAACTTCCTTCGTCAGGTAAGTTATCGGCAACATTTAAGAGTTATTTTTTTGCTTAATTTTTCTTTTTTTTCTCAATCATTTATTTAGCTAGGCAGCCTTGGAGGCTGCTTAGGGCTCAGCTTTTTTACTTATGCCCGCCCATTAGCTAGAAATATGTTCCATAGATTCCAATCTTAATTTTTACGTGAAAATTCAAAAACAGAACACGAAAGAACAAGCACGTCTACTCGACATTTTCCAACGGCAGGCATACCCTAATAGATTCCGTTATTTATGCTAATTAAAAATGTGTGCTCTCTAGGGTCTACGACGCCTTTTGATGTTCATTATAAGCATAGTATGTAGATAGATATACGGGGTTCGAAACTTAAATAGCGGCATTTGCCCCTAGGTGGCGCTATCTGTCAACAGCATTGCAGCCAAACTGCCTCAATGATGGCTCTTTCTCTTATAGATATCCGATGAGAATTTTCAAAGCCTAACAATGCAAATTTCATACAACAACACAGTTTGTAATAGCGTTGAAGCTGTCGAGTTTGGTGCCAAAAGAGAGAAGAGAGAGAAAGTCGTTTCTGCATCGTACCGTTACTCGTAGGTAGATTGATATGTAAATTAAGCCGTACCATCCACATCTATCGCAAGACCGAACCGCTAAGGCAGGGAGATAATACTCCGCGTTGGGCGGGATTAGAAGGGTGTTGTCTTTTTAAGCCCGATGAAGGGATTAGCACTTAATCAATTTGAAAGGTTCAATGATGAGAAAACGTTTAGAATAATAAAATAAACAACACAAGGGCACTTTTTAACATGTCGTTTGTCCTTTCATCCATATTGCAAAACTTGTTCCCGACACCTTGGAAGCACTCGAGTCAAGCACGAATCCTTTCGATTCCCTCTCGACGAGCCACGCTCTTGTTACGCAACGCTTTGATTCGCGCAAACATGTGAAAAAAAACACTCTATAAATGTTTCGTCACACAAGGGGAAGATTTTTAAGGACGTGGCATTTACAAATCTTCAGACGGGTGGATATAGTTGGCGACTGGCAACGGTGGGTATAGTTGGCGACGGGCAACAATTTGAAAAAATTGTACTTTTCGTACAATAAAACTGTATTTTGTAGACAGAAATTTCGGTTTCATATTCACATGCCTAAGCAAAAAGAAGAACTGCTAAAAAAGTGGGAAATAAACGGCAAAAAGGAATGAGTAGGAATACGTAAATCGTTAAAAAAGGAGTAGACGCGAGAATGGACCTGCGGCAATCCGATAATGTTTCGAAGAGGAAATATATGAGACATAAATATTTGGCATTTCAACTATTGAGCGTCTCAATGAAAATATAATTTATTCCCTTTGTCTACTTAGGGACACTTTGTGAGAAAAGATGTAAATCGTAACTTATAAAAACAAGATTGTGTTTATACCTTGCGCTTGCACCTTGTAACTTGCACTGTATGCGTAGATTAAGTTCGTGCGGATATGTGCAACGCCTAGAAGAATTTGATATAGAGCTACCTTTTATTATACCGATCGAATTAGACAGTGATTTCCTATTGTCTCTGTGGGTCCGCTTATCCATCCTGTTTTCTAATGTTCAACCTATAGGCCCCAATTTTTAAGATATTTTGATGAAATTTGGTAGGAGGACAAAATTTATTGACAATGGTACGGATCCGATCACTTTTCCGACCACTTTGCATGTAAAGCCTCATTTTGAACAGTCGTTATATAAAGGGTGGTAGAGTATATAAGAATGAGTCGTGTCCCACTCTAGCGCTTTCACTTAACTTAAGTTTCTTAGGCTTAAAAAAAAACGTGTTATCAGTAATTTGTAATTAATTTCGATAAGCTATGCAATAAGCATTTCGTTGCTTGGCTGCATGCAGAGCTATCGCTAAGTGGCATAACATTCGACGGCGGGTATGAGATGCTTCAAAGCAAACTAGAAAAAGGACAAAACAAAGTTTGCTCGAATGAAATCTCATAAGAGTATTTCGGCACTCATTAGAATTCGTTCGGTTTCTAACAATATAAACAAAGCATTTTGCAACAATTTGAGAAAAAAAACAAGGAGATTGTTTTCTCACCCACCCCCAATGGTATTAGTTATGTTTTTCCTTTTCCTTTTTGAGATTGCAATCAAGACATTTAATTGTTTTCGATTTGTAAGAGACAGGAGTACCCCGTTGTACTCAAAAGCAGGTAGAGAAGCTTCAATTCGTTCTTACACTTGACGTATCTGAAGTTTGGAATTTATTTAAAGTAGGATGAGATTTTAAATGTAGAATAGCTGCACAAGAAAAAGTATTTCTATACCTTGTCGTATAACGCAACCTACGTCTCTTCATATTATCCCCTTACTTACTGCGTGTATAAGAAGATAACGTATTGCAGCGTTTATCATTATGGATAACATCTTGACATCGTAGCACTAATTTGTTATGTGAACACTATATATATTATATGTCTTCCATTCATTGTAAAATTTGATAGACAATTGTGTAAAAAGCAGACTTTACGTCAACCCCACCCTTTCGCCCGAGTTGCCCACAAGTACAAAATTATTCGGTAACTGCATTTAAATAGCTAAGAGAACTCGATATAAATAAATAATTATTGAAAACATGTGTTGATGCTAACACTAAAGATTAGGTGCAAACCATATATATATATATATATTCGATATGTATGTATATATATGTATACATGGACGAATTAAAGCAAATGCCAAATTTTCTAATAATTTAATAGGAAAAAAAGAGGAAATTTCTTTTTAAAAAGCATGAAAAGAAAATAACATAAATTAGATCCGGCGCAAGCGCAAAGAAGTTTGCATTTATGAAAAAGAGCATCGTATTCAAGTTGGAAAAGAGAGATATATGACAGAGAAGCAGACACAAAGAATTCTTCTTGCAATTGTTATGAAATGTATAATAAATTTTCCTTTTTGAACTTTAAATTCAATTCGATTATTTATCAAATTTTATAAATTTTTTCCATTTACCTGTTTTTTTTCCACTTGGTAGCGTTGATAGTTATTCAGGAAGTGCTTTACACGGCTAACATATCTGAGACCCGAGCTAATTGTTATGTTTTAATCAAATTCAAAAAATTTTTGTACAATTCGGGTGAGTGCTTCACACCATCTCACACACTTATTTTGCTATTTTAATAAATAATAAAAAAAAGTTAATTGTCTTCACAATTTGTTTTGAATTTCATTATATTTCCTTTTTGTTGTTGTTATATTTCTAATCATTTACACCAAACATGCATATATATCACGTATAGACGTTTCGGGCCTTTGCATAAATTTTTATTCACATGAAGGAGATGAACACACGCGACGATTTAATCAAAACATTACGCTGAAGAAGATTCATTTTCATTTTATTTTTTCGATTGTTTCTTTATTTTTTTATTTTATTTCATTAAATTATTATTGCAATAGATTTGTGTTTATAGTATTTTTTTTCTCTCTAGTAGGAAAGCAAAAACCTATAATACACATAGCATACTGTGCGAGAGAATAGATCCAGAGCGTGAAGCGTACAAATAAGAACTGATGAGTTTCGCTTTGTTGGGTGTAAAGTAAAGTCGTTCATTTGTTTAACTGCTTTCACATATATTTTCATCTTTGGGATTATTTTTTGCCTTTAAACACTATACAGATTCTTTTTTGTGTGTTGCCTTAACTTCTATACCGTAACAGCGTTCTGTGTCAGCAACATAGCAACAACAATAAAAACAAGGAATCATTCATTGTCTTTGCATGTCCACGTCTCTTAAAAATTGAAATTTTTTATTAAGAAAAGTTGTTTGTTTCCACTTGATTTGGAAAAAGAGCACAAGCAAAAAAAAAATCATGAGAGAAATGTTGTCAGCAACATGCTGCTAAGCAAGAGCATCGAGTTGTGGTTATAAAAACTCTTATAATTTGTTTTTTGTTTTTTGATTTAAAATATATTGCATTTCATGTTAAATTCAAAGAAGTATTTTTTAACACCGTTTAGTAAAAATTCGATTTTAAACACTATTTTTTTTTTTTTTTCTTTAAAGTGTTGATGACATAATGATCATCTAAAGTTAAAAAACTTTATATAGATAACACTTTGCAGTGTTCTTAAGTTAGGTGGATGTTGGGTGAACTTAATTAAAATCGCATTCCTTTCATCATAAATGTTGACAGGGGCGTCTGTGTAATGCCAGTTAAATCGAATTTGTTTTCAACTGTCGACTCGCATTAATTGTGATTTGAAGAAAACGTTACACGCTTTGCTGTTAAAATTGTTTAGTAAATTCTTTGATAATTACTTTCAATTTTAAATATCTTACGTCAAATATCACACATATTTACATATATTTGTCGCAAGATGACGTTCCAAAATCGATTTTGAAAATCTAGGAATGTTAGCACAGAAAATGAAAAATACTCTTAATTACTCTCTAAGGGGAGGAGTACTTAAGACTTAGAAAACGGGGCAAAACCCAAAATATTGCAGCGTTTTTTAAGCGTCGCGATCACCATACTGAAAAACGATTATTACATGTGACCTGTTGTCGCAGGTTTGCCGCAGGTTTCTTCTTCTTGTGCGATTTCAAAATCCGCTAGGCTATTGATGATGTAACCATTAGACTTTGCGAGAATACACGTTTCTACGTCCATTACTTTTGTGATATTTTCTCTCCACAGCGTTTCACTAAGAACTGGGCGTTCTCCCTGGCAAATTACGCGGCTTACGGCGAGCATGGCAATGATCATGTTGTAGTTTTGGTACGCATTGGGGACAGTGAAGTCGGAAAATTGATGTTTATGGGTGACATTCTAAACAAGGATAGTTGTTTAAGGTTATTCAAGGAAAATTTGAAAGAAAGTGGGGACAACCTCCGTATTTTGGAAACATTCAAATTCTACCAAGATAACGGCCTCAAGCGTAAGTCTCGCTTAATTCAAGAATGGCTCTTTTATAACTGTTTCCAAGTGCTCCACCCCCTCCCCCAATCACCAAGCATGAACCTCATGAAAAACATGTGGGATGAATTGAAACACATGAAAACACAAAATTTGGAAAATAGACTACGAGAAGAATGGAGCAAGATTCCTGTTTCCTGCAAAAAGGATACCACTCCAAACGTTAATTTTTAATAATATGCTGTTTTTCTTTGTATCCTTTCTTATATGAAATAAACCCAACATTAATGACGCTATGCTTTTCGAGTTCTTGAAGTTATATAATTTTCTTGTCTACTGGAATAATGTTTTGTTTGTTTTTTTTGTTTACACTTTAATATGGATTCCCTAGTAGTACAAAATAGTAGAATAAATTTTTATGTTTGGACAGTGAACTATGTTTAGCAGGCGTTTATTTTTTTCGAGCGAAAAGAGAAAATATTAATGAGACTCACTGTAATTGCAAAATACATGTCCCACGGTCGCACTTAAGATGCTTTATGAGGGATTTTTCTTTCCCCTTGAAGGGACCCCACAACGAATATCATCTCAATCAAATACAAAGAACTTGCGAAAGTGAAAATAATATCTTGAAACTTTCTTTTTTTTATGATCGCGTCCGATGCCCGCTATCATGACCGCTTCACTTGTAATCGTAAATTTTAACTATCTAATTAATTAATTAATTTTTACGACCCCTGAAGGACCAACAATGCAGAACGCACGGCCAGAAGTACGAAAGAACAATTAACAGAAAGTGGCTGCGTGAAAGAGCTCAGAATCTTATATTTAACAAGCATACAGATATTCTATAGGGCCTTGATTTCTTTTTTTCCGTCCTTTTCACAGTTTGTTTGTGGTTTTTTTCTTCAACTTCAGCATTAGTTTGTCTTATGACATTTATTCTAATGTCTTTCCATTCCCTTTGTGTTTATGAATCATACGTTTCTTTTTTATAGTTAATTAAAATACGCGAATACTAGTGTATATACTTATATTTATATACGTGCACTGTTATATACTTATATAATATGCAATTGCATATCATACATAAACTGGCTTTATTTGTGTCTATGTGTATTTGTTTTCATTATTTGCATGTTCGTGTTTGTGTGTATATATTCGTATCTTTCTGTTTTTCCTATTACAAAATGCTATCAACATGTATCTACAATAATATCCAAGTGCAGTTGCACTTAAGTAAGTGCATATGCTCCCGATTTACGTGTGTATCTAAGAGCGTTAAGTGCACATGACCTCAATTGAATACATTTTCCTTTGTTTTTCACTTTTTTCATTTCATTTTGCCTTTGAGTACGCGCTGAGTAAATTTCTCTCTGTATTTTGCACTCGGTAAAGTCTCTTAAATTTAGATAAAATGTAAATAATTTGATATGTTTATTAAATACATATATATATATGTTTGTTATTTTTAAAATCATAGTAGAGGGTATATACTATGTACATGAAATGCAGCGGACTCACCGTGTTGTGCACCCCTTAAAGAATAGCGGAATCGATTTAACCTTCTCACTTATTATATGCGCTTAGAACTTGTATTTGATATTCAATTCAATACACAATTCGACATTCAATTTGATAATCAATTCATTCTTCAATTTAATATTCAAATCAATATTTAATATTTAATATGATATTCAGTTCAAATTTCATCTCAATGGATAGCACTTGTGGATAGCAAGTCTGTTGTCATATTACAGTAGATCTACAAAAACTCAAATCCTCTGCTGATTTGCTACATAGGCAAGCAGATTGAACGTAATTCTTGTGGAACATAGTCCAACTATGAAATATACCGTCATACCGTATCACTTGTCAAATACATACGCACATAAAATATTAGGTGCTTGCATGTATTTTAATCATTTTCTCACTTAACGAAGGCATTTATTGAGAAAAATTTGGTGCAATATATTTTAGTCCAAATATTTTCCATCATTTTCTACAACTTTTTCGCATCGAACTGGCAATATGGCGATATTGATTTGGCAGTTATCCAAACACCGACCTATTTTCGTGCTTCGCCAACATTTCGAAACCGCGTACCACCCAAGCCATGCCCCATCGATTTGAACAAGTGGTAATCAGAAGATGCAAAGGTAAGTTACATGGTTGCGGCAAAACTTGCCATTCGTGCTGCAACTGTGTGTGCTTGACAAATCTTGCAACATATAGCCGAGCGTTGTCATACGTCTGTTAACCGCTATTGCTGGTCTTTTTTGCAACAATACATCGCTCAATTTGTTGACTTCGCATCGGTAATAATGGACATGTACATCTACGTCATTATGGTTTCGTTCGGTTTTAGCAGCTCACACTACACCTTGCAGCACATTTCTTCAAATCGAACAACAAACGTAATGAATGTCGATAATGTAATTCTGAACTTTCCACGACTAACGTCTGTACACACTGAGTAACTCAATAATAATTAAAGGGAACCCGTTATTGCATGTAGAGAAAGGTCAAAATCATCGAATTTAACCATTGTGTGTATTGATGCTTTGCATTAATTTATCGTTATCGCCAATAGATATCTCGAATCAAAGTACATGCAAGCACCTATTAGAAACACAACGAACACACAAAATACCTACAACGAACAAATATATATATAAATGAAGACAGTGTAATAAATTAAATATAAAAAATACAAACAAAAAACGGACAGACGGACGGACGGATCGATTTAAAAAATTAACTCTGAATTGATCGATATAATGAAAAGTGGGTCCCGCTGCAGTTCTGGTGGTGTGCATCCGAATGAAGAAAACAAAGTAGGGCTCCAAAAGTAACGTCTGCATGGAAGGAAATCTTTAAATATTGTTTTCAAAAATTGTAGAGCATACAACGAGCATCACTTAAATTGTCGCTGCTTTAGGAGATGTAATCTAATACAACCCCCAATAAATTCCTCCGTTCAATTAACTACCATGTTCAATTTAGCAGACGGTAACGGTTCGTACGTACGTACGTATTTACGAAACAGATATAAGAAATATTTTTTTCGGTGTCTGGCTCATTTACTAATTGTTTACCACTCCAATGCAATTATTAGAAGTGAATAATGCATCCAATTTACTTTCATTTTAAATTAAGACGTATAGAAAATTGGACAATTGCACTCGCGACAATTGTTTTGTTGAAACTTTGAAGATCCCGCTTACCCAAGAAAGGGGTACCGAATCTTCCTATGCGGGCTTCCCTCAGTGCGGTAGGACACCCTTTAATTAGTCAGACACGTGTGGCATAGCTGCTGCTTGATAAAAGCATTTCATCTATCGATGGGTCAAACACACCCCACTTTATTATTGCAGGCCATCTCTCTCTCCCTCTCTCTCTCTCTCCCTCTCTCTCTCTCTCTCTCTCTCTCTATCTCTGACGATCATCCCCATGTTACCCATATAGGGGACATGCTTTGAGCCGATAGTCAAAAAAAGAAGAAATCAGAAAAAGGTAAAAGAAATAAAGTTTGCTATTGGACAAGATCTGAATCATTAATTTGCGGACTAGACTTTCTACTAACTTCATATACGCGATTGTATACGAATGGGATAAACAAAATAATTATATCTGACACTAGTTTATAATTATCTTAACTACGTATTAGAGTTTTTTGCATATATAATTACAAATATTTTCTGCAACTTCGCGTGCGGCTTCACGTGCCAGCAATAGCGACATGCTTGCCACCTAAGAATGCATGGGAAACAGATTAATGCTTTCAATTGGGAGAAATATGCACTGGAGATGCATGCAATGCATAAATTCTTGGTGTGCTACCTATCCCTTCATTTGCCAAGAGGTATCTTGTTGAAGCCGCTGGTTTTCGCTCCCCAGTTTTCGGACAACGTGAATTGTTGTCAACTTGAATCGTTGAACAACGTTGATTAATCTTATATCATACATGATGGGAATTGTGAACAAGTAACTCTAAGGGTGCAATTAGTACGTGTCGCGCACCTCGAAAAAATAATAAGGTCTGAAGGAGGTAGTCAGCATCATGAAATTCGACTCCACATGACGGAAATCGCCCATAACACCTTAGCACTACTTATCTGGAGTGTGCTACCCTCCACTCTGTTGTCAGTAGGCGTTACATCTTCTGACTAACAAGAACTTCAATAGATGACGTATTGTCTGTTTTTATGTGCACAGCCTCAGAATGTCACTTGCCTTTGCCTTAAAAAAATTCATAGCTCATGTCTAAAAGACGGACAAATTTGAAAAAGTAAGTGTACGGCCAGTTTTCCACTGCAAAGTCTCGTAAATCGAAACGGAACTGCGAAAGCAAAGTTCTGGACTTATTATAATATTTGACATTTTCGTGCACCAGTGGAGTAGATTTCGAACAACATTTTGTAATGACTTAGATGAGATAGGACTAATGATCTTGATGCAAACCACACCGTTACGCTAAGTAAGCGAGATATGTGTGTTCACTTTTGCACCAGTTTTAACGACTGAGCTCTTCTATGCAGCATCATAAGCTTCCTATAAATCTTTATAAAGCTTAAACATTGTGTTTTGCTTTTCCTTGCACTAATGAGCTAAAATCGACACCGATAGCTACAAACGGAACTGTTGGAGACAGAAGTAACAGGAATTCAAACAAAACTCCCCTCGAATATAGAAATAAAGAAAACAATTCCTTGCCCATCCAATATATCTCGTGTAACTCATCTTTCAAAGTGACATCATTTCTCTTTTGTTTTCATTTATGTTTTTTGTATTTTTACTTAATTTATAGAAAAAAACGAATAGAACATTTTTGATGGATTGTTAACGTAATATTTAGGTTTCTCCACAGAGGCTTCTCTTTCTCTTGTTATTCGGGTTAACTCAGTTGAACTCTTATTCGATCGCAGTATTGAAATTGTCAATACATCGCTATCTAAATACAAGTAATTGCAGTGCAAGCGTCAGTGTAAGCGCCTTAAGTACAAAGTTATTAAGAACAATTGGGTACAATGTAAGTGCATTTGTACTTCGATACAATGTGAAATTAGAAACTCGTGATTATTACGATGACATACGTAAACTAAAATCAACATATATTTACACATACTATAAATATAATCATTTCATTTCATTGTTCAAATATACGCGACTGCATGGGTGTGAGTTTATGTCAACTTAACATTTAATTTAACGTTTAAGTTGATTAATATGACAGAGGAACAGTAAAAACAAGATTGACATTAATTTAAATATTATTACATGACGCGATCATGACAACTTGCTTTTAAAAGGGAAGTTACTGCTCAAATTTCCCAAAACCTAAATGATGGGGTAGTTTACTCTATATATTACTTCTATTAAATTTCTTCTACGCCTTGCTGATAGGCGTAGGAGTAAAACAAGAGTGCATTCATTCTATCAAAATCTTTGTAGCATCCAGAGGGAAGCCTCAGAGAATCAATAAAATAAAATTAATAAGCTCTTGACTAGTATCAAATTTGGGATCGATCTAAGCATCTTCATCTGGCGAATATCTGTGACAAACTTGCGTCCGCACGAATAAAGATATTGCTCTCAAATTGGGCAATTTGTGCTGCAAATAAGTTAAATCGGCCAAGGGACGCGCCTACAATGCGGCGTAAACATTTTTTTTGACTTATGGGGTTTTTTACTCATTATTCATAAATTGCAATGGACATGAGATAAAAATTTGCACGTGCATTTAAGATAATTATAAAAAAGATCAGCCACGCCCATCCAATAATATAAAGTAGGAAACTTTATTTTTCAATCTTTCTGGATAAAAGTGGGGTCCGATTCGGTATAGTTCTCCGATTCGATATAGTTCTCTAGGTTGTTTTTTTTGTTTTTAGAGAAAAGAAACCTTCAGGGACCGCGCCAAATATGTATGTTCTAGATGAGCATCAAAGTCTGGGTCAATGCAAACGTGCGTCTTTGCAATATCGCCGTTAAGTTTGCCAAACCACTGGAAATTATTGCAGGCAGATTTATATTGAAATTCCATGAAATCAGTCGAAGGACAAGCCCGCCCTATGACATAAGCTGTGAAAACCTATGTTTTCAAAGGCAAAACAAGCGGGTTCTTTGCTCATTAGCTATAACCTCAAATAGAAAAGCGATGCAAGTTCCCACATATGTCCTAAAGGCGACCTTATAGTCAAAGTGCAAAAATAGAAAATGTCTATCAGTTCCACTCAATGGTGTAGAGTATTAAAATTTCACTCTTTCAATTTTTTCTTTTTCTTTTTAGGTAAACGGTTGTTGGTGTAAAAGATCCGGCTGCAGCCGAACATAATTTCCCTGGTATTGTAACATTATTAGCCGAGCCATCCGTCCATCTATTCCAGATCTCGGATTGGATTTCTTAGAAAAGCCACAATTTAAAAAGAAAACTTGGACTCGTCTTTTCTTTCAATTCTAACGCTTCAAAACTGTTTTAATTGCTCTTTCTCAGTTCAATTATTAGCCTTCCCCAGATGTACAACTTTTTTATTTGAATTGTCATATAAAAAGCAAGCCTATAACGACGATTTGTTTTTTGATGCCCGAAATAAATATTTCATGTTTACTTATATTAAAACTGTCTTTTTGCCTTAAAACAACGACCCCATAATTTCGAAGAGTCTTCTTCATAAGATAGCCTATGTTTTCTAACAACAAAAAAAAAAAAACTTTCAAGCCCGTAAAAACGCATATCCGTAGGGGAAAATGAATGCAGACCTTAAGAAAAAGACATCGCCGCATATGTTGCTTTATGAAGTCTGCGCAACATCATTCAGTCAGTTTTTATGCAAAGAAACTTTTTCTTTTTAAATTTTATATTGCAGCCGACGATAGATACGTTCCCAAAAAATTCGCGTAAAAAAAGTGGTGTAAAAAAAGGTATGCAAAAAAATCGTGTAAATATGATATTTGCTGAATGAAATATAGGCTCCCCAGCCAAAAAAGCAACTGAAACGTACATTAAAAAATGTTAAGAAATTCTTATTACAGTTAATTCAGTTAAGAATTTATTTCCTGGTGACACATTTTAATTCATTAAATATATTGTAAAAAAAAAATAATACTTTGAAAAACCAAACTAAAATGCATAAAAAATGCATTACGTCTTCGCTCTATGCATAATTCGGCAAAAATCCCTCTCGTACATGCGTATAATCGACATAATCTAAATGAATTATGCGAAATATAACGCGAAGTTGCCATGAATATGCGTGAGAAGTGAGAATCAGAAATTTCCATGATTTCCATTGCACTGAAATCCGGTGGTTGGCGAGGAGAACGTAGTCGTTTGGGGGCGTTATAAAGTAGCCACTCCTTTACCATGAGATGTATATTTCGCATTATTATCCTGCTGGAAGATCCACTTGCCCGCAATACTTATGTTAGATGCGGAGCTTTTCCATTTTGCTTTCAACGATTAAGATAAACGTGACGGTTCATTTCCAGACCAGACATTCCTACTCCAAAGACCAGATTTCCTACTCCAGCCACAGACATGTATCATTAAACCATGACAGACGTTTCACCGTGTTTTATAGCTGGTAATGAATTGTGAATTGCCATCGCTGTCTTAGGTTTCCTTTCCAATCTTTGTTTACCATCGTATCTGAATATATTGAACATAGACTTGTCATTGAAAATTACGTTTCTCCACAAATTTGAATCGTCATCTTTGTTTATCTTTGCAAACTCAAGGCCTCCCTGGGAAGCGGCTATGAAAATCATTGGCTCTTGAAACATTTCAAACGATTTCGAAACGAACACTAATTTCCTTTCGGTTTTTTTCGGTTTTTTGTAATATAAACAGCACAAGTTTTGGGTTGATTTGTTACAATTCTGATAATATATCGTTTTTTACGTTCTGTAAGGCTATTTAGTTGCCCTGATCAGTGTTTATTTTCTGTGGTATATGTGTTACTGTAATCTTTTATAATACTTCGAACACTAGCCCAGCTAATTCCAATTGATTTTTCACCATTTCTCCGTACGATTTTTCCTCATTTCTCAACTTTATAGTCACTTTTTTAAACTCTTGAGAAATTTATTTTTGGGGTTTTTGTAAATTTTGCCACATCGTAAGGAAAAGAAATAAATAAATTCACTTAATCTGATAAGTTCTTATTTGAATGTACGAAAGTACCGTTCACTCAAGATACTTTTTTTTCGAATATTCTACTTATAAGTTCTAGCTGCTGGTCGAGTTTTTCTCTTGGTTTTTCTTATGGGATTAAAATACAATTTTTGCTTGTAGCTTTACCTCAATCAAAAAAAAAATCTTGAATTATTATTTAATATAAGCTTTCATTGTTTAAGAAGTTTATTTTTTGATCCTCATCCCATAAATACAGTTTTTAATAAGACAAGACTTAATTTTTCGCACTGCATCTAGACTTTGTTGGGCTACTGTTTAAGCAACAGCACCAAGAAGACGGGGCATTTCATTATGAAGCTTTGTTAGTTATTTATTCGCGTTTCTTATTTGTATATAAAGTGTTCGAGCTTTGTGATGGATTACAGCTTTTTATCAAAAAATAAATGCGATAGCTTTGCCTCGAAAAAAGTTTCTGTTAAAAAGCTTTTCTCTGTACTATTAACAGATGAGGATGAAACTGAGCACTTAACAGCCACGTTAAAGCTTTTTATCTACGTTATTACCAGCTTCCATTCAACGTCTTTTTTTCCCTTCTTAAACTTTTGTTACATCTGAATATCAAAAGGATTGGTAGAGTCTCGATAGCAAATACTTCCTCCATAGTAGATAAAAAAAACTTTTTTCTTAATCCGAGCCTTAAATCATCGGTTGTTAATTTAGCTTTAAATAACTTCTATGATGGTCTTCGGTGTTTTCCCACCATTTATTCTCATTCAACATAATTGTTGTCGTGCGTTTCCACCATTTATTCATTTAACGAAGCAACCACAAAATTATTGGCTGAAAATGGCAAACCGGAACGTGAAGCAAAGAGAACGCGCATCCGCCGTGACAAATTCTGCACATATTTTGTAACGTATTTATATTTTGTAAACAAGGGAAATTTTTTTTTAACAGATTATATGTTTTCTTGTTGAAGCTATTGTTTATTTCAAAATGGAAAAGTGTTTGGATATCGTTAGTTAAGTTTTGGACACTTGCTGGCATCGCAAGGAAAAAGTGCTAGATATGTTTATAAAATTTTGTGCTGCATAAAATTGGATGACATGGCTTATTGGCGAAGACTGTACAGACTTTCTTATTGCCTCCATTTCGATGAGAATTTCATAGGTCCCGTAAAGTGGTTCAATGCGTTCAAAAGTTTTCATCATACGTAAAATGCTTTTAAAAGTTTACTTTAATTTTTGCTTACAAAGTAGGAGACATTTTTCGGCCATTAGCTAATGGCAAAGGCACAGTTCCATCAAGCGGCCCTTATTTATTAAAAATATAAATTTGATAAGCAAAAGGCATTTTAAAGTAATTGATTAATAATCAAATTAAGGAATGCTAGGACAATAAGAAGAAGAGGAATTATAATGTTTCATAAAGTGATCGGGAAGGGAAAGGAGGGGGGATGGGGGGAGGGGGGTTTGTGATACATTTTTGTTTTGTCGCTAAACAAACAAAATCTTTATTTATTAATAGCGTGTGAAGTCTATTTATGTAAGGGAACACAGGGAACACTTGTTAAACTGTGACTCCTCCTTGCCAACATATTTTAAGCTTTAATCACCGTTATAGATGTGCAAAATAATTTTCTATCATGAGTTGCTCTAAACCATACGATATCTCCACTAGCGAAGGCTACCAATAATAGCTAAAACAAATCATGAAACCCACCTGAATAACTGTGGACTCTTCCTCAGTCTATTCTGATAGGTAGCGCTGGCAAGCTACTCGAGGAAGTCGCGGAAGTCAAGGCAGACGAGTTACTCGGCCATAGTAGTAGTAACGATGGATTCTAATGCGGTATGTGTTGATTGGTACTGTTAAACTCTAATGTGGCAAATCCCGGCAGATTATAATACGGTCTATCTTGATAGGCAAAGGCGTGATCCCCCAATACATAAACGTTACCAAGAGAGCCGGTCTGTCTATGTTAAACTCCATAATTAATTATTAGAAGATCTCGTATTAGAGTTCAATGTTACCTGCCGTATAAGCAATCATTGCCCCATCTTATCCCATCTTATCAGAATTCACCAGAATACACAGTCGCCTACCGTATTAGAGTCTTGTAGCGTGCATACTGTAACACAGGTCGATCTAAGAAGAGTCGATCCTCAGGCCTACCAAAAGGCCCAAACGATCAGCTGTTATCTTCATATTTAACAAAGTAATTTGTCATTGGCTTGGAGTTGGGGTCATATATGGCGGACAAGCCAAATGGAAATTTCTAAAGTAGTGCAAACGCTTTATTCTTGAATATTGTAACAGATGACTTTAAACGTTTATTTATTTATATATAAATGTGTGCTTGCGTTTATATTACATTTCAGGTGCTTATAAAGTAATATTAATACCGGGATTAATTTATAACTTAATTGTTCTGACAACCTATCAAATCTAAGTCAATTAATATCATTAGCAATTATTATTTAAAAAAGAAAATAAAAATAAAAATAAAAATAAAAATAAAAAGAAGCCGTAAATAAAAAAATGCTAATAAAATAAAAAGTAAATCGTATTACTATGAATGGTAAACACACAAAAAATAAATGAAAATCAAATTGAAATTAAAAGCATTCTAATAAATTAACTGCGACATCTCGAAAGCAAATAGAGTTACTCTTGTACCTCGGAAAAGCAGTGATGGCAAAAATCAATAAATATTAAAAGAAAAAAAACAAAAATTCCTCTTTTCCATAAACTGAAAGCGGTAATGATAGTCCCTTTTAATAAAAACTTGGCGCATTAGTTTTCGAATCGCCATTTTATCTCGTACACTCAGGTATTATTAATTTTTTCAATATCATGTGAATGCTCGCTATCATCGCCGTCATCGATGCTAGTGGAACAAGCAGCACCATCGCCGCTATTAACGTCATTAATGCCACCGGAAAATAAGTGGAAGAGGCAGCTGCGTTTCACATAAAGGAAAGCAATCAATGCGCAGAGTAGAAAAGCAACACCCACTGAGCTGCCAATTAGTAAAATACGCGTCTTACGATGCGATGGCACTTGTATCATTAGTATACTGCTCGGTATCTGTTCGCCGTCCATGGATAAGGCCAGTATTTGTATTTTGAATGTGGCGCCCTCTTTGAGGTGACGCAGTTGATAATAGTTATCGAATGTTTCCACTGTACCGACAAGGTGATGTTCCGGTTCTTTCCACCAACGCACCGTATAATGACGTAACAAATCCAGACCGTCGACTGGATGCTCCCAATGCAATAGCCAACCTTGCTGATTATTAATTGCACTTAAATTCCAAGGCTCACTTAAGCTATTCGCGTGCGGCGGGGGAGGTGCGGGTGGCGCTTTAATATTCCTATCACCCGTAGACTCTTGTTGCTGTTGGTGTTGTTGTTGCGGTTGCTGAGGGTGGTTGTCATTCTCCCGTGCACCAGCCACAGCACTTTCATCTTCAACTATGACTTTTGAAGCTGTGTACAAAAAAAAATAATAAATAAAAGTCGCGGTTTTCATATTGCATAAGAGCAGGAGTATGAATTTTGTAATTTGTGCTTGTTAGTGTGCAGTAAACCTTAAATAACTTAATTCACAAATTGTGTTGAACAGGCTTTACGGAGACCCAAAAAAACAGTCAAAAGCCTAAAGAAAAACACAAAATTACCCAAAATACGGCAGATACTATGAAAATAGCTCTTGCCCTCGGGAGATGAAAACTTATGTATTCACTTCATTCTTCCTTTTCATATTCGTAGGATCAGGGAGGCATTTGTCAAGAAATGCCTTTTTTAACGCTCCTATGCTTTTTAGATTCCTTAGTGCAAATACAGTGAGACGTTAAGTTGCACGATCGCGCTGTACTTTTGCAAATTTTGGTTTAATTTGTCGAATCTTGGATTCAAATGGAAGGAGAAGAAAGCAAAGTTCATCTTCGAACGCCGTGTCGATGGAAAGGGAAGTTCGCAATAAATTAAGTTTATTGCGCCATTTAATTAATTGAAATTAAATATTTATTTTGTGATCCAAACATTACGTTTGCAATGTAGTTTGCATCGTCCCAAGGTCACGTGAGTTAAACAGATACGATCAGGTAGATGGGTGTGTTGCTTTACTTCATGTCTATTGAATTGAATTCTTCAGAAACTGTAGGCGAATTTTTTGGGCTATCTTCGCATTCTGCAAAGCTGGTTGCATGGTCGCTCACTGAGGCGTGCTAGAAGCTCTAAATGGGCGCATTGCTCTGCGTTGGTTCAAGAAACTGATTTTTGCGTTTGGCCTTTTTATTTGAGCAGAAAAATAGAACTACTTTGCCGAAATCGTTTTATTTTTTTTTTTTTGTTCACATGTTGTCCCATAGAAAGTCGCAGGGGGAGATATATCGGTTTCGCAGGCGTAAACGCATGCGCTGGACATCTTGAACTTAGAAACTTTGTCCAGAAGAACAAGTTAATGACACCGTCTTCTGGTGTCGTAACCGGTCGCCGGTCATAAGAGAAAAGAATGTCTTTGCTTATCCTAGTTTTTGTGATTTTGTGTCAAATTTGGTATTCTGAAGGAAAACTGACAAAAAAAACTTTCCGATTTCAATCCCCTTATAAAACAAATTCATTACGTACAGAACGGTTGGCTGTTAGCTTTTAATGTCAATTTCAAAAATCAGTAAAGCCGGCCCAGGTGCTTGCTTACAGGTGTTGAAAGGCTTATAATTGTTTTTTCCCCTAAAGAAATGCGTTGACAGAAACCTTATGTTAGTGTCATAATTGGAAACGAACTGTAGATGCATCTGAGGTGTGGGGGGTAGTTATGTCGCTGGCTGTTGCCTCCCTATTCGATATACGATACTGTGTTCGACGAGATGATAAGGTGTGTAAATGGATCCTTCGCTTTACTTTGCAATCAAATATTGCAGACCAGGTCCAATTGAAAGCTTAGCTTATCAAATATTTTCAATCGCGTCTTTGCTCCATTTTCAATTTTAAATAATTGCTAACATTAAATAGTAAGTCAGAAGGGCAGCTCTCTTCCAATCTTGACATGTGGAAATCAACCATTCGCCGATATCATCGCCCTAATGGACCGGACTTCGGCAGATGATAAATGTCATTAAAAAAGAGGCAATCGGCAAAAAAGAAAAGCTTGCTTTTTGAGGATTTGCTTTTTGTTACCCCTCAAGCTAGCCACCAAGCCAGTGAATTGCTTATCAAACTGTTTTAATTTTTTCTTTAGATGTTTTAATTGTTTTAGCGTAGCGATAATTATTTATCATCCATTTGTCATAATATTCATAATTTTAGGAATTTATTTATGAAAATTGATTCCTCTCCTATGAAAATCATTGATTTTTTAAAAAATTGCATAAAGATCCTAATGAAAGCATTAACGTTTTTTCGACATCATTTTTTACCTTTTTAAGTAAGCTGTAAGCACTGTAGCGAGTGTGCGAGTACATTGTTATGAATGAGCGACGTTTAATTCATGCGCGGGTACTTACGTTGTGTTGAAAATCGAATTTGTTTGCTGAACATGCCATCGCCATGTTTATCCTGACTCAGAACCATAAATTCATATTCGCGACCCGGTAGCAGATGCTGTATAGTGGCCTCCATAACATTCTTTTGCAGGATACGCATAGTGCGCCATTCAGGAGCATCCGTTAGACGATACCAAACGGTATATTCAAGATTCGGCCGCAAGTAACCTAAAGGGGTGGTCCGTACACGTGTATACAACGAAAATGAAAACAAGAAAATATTAAAAAAAAAGTGGGCAAAAGTGTTGTTACAAAGAGAGAGAGAGAGAGAGAGAGAGAGAGAGGAGATTATTTGAAGCAAAATTTTCATATGAATTATTGTCACTATTTTTAGTTATATTGTATATGCATTTATGTATGTATGTGTGTTTGTATATATATATATATATATAGAGTTCCTTACAAAATGTTTACAAATATCTCGAGAAAATTTGTTATTGCTTTTATCATTTAATAGCAAATTTATTGTAGAAATTTTTCGGTCATATTACATTAATTATAAATGCTTATACAGTTAAGGTTAAGGGTGGCGTGTGGTGTTGGTGGTGTTGGTTGCTTATGTGCTTTTGAATATATTTTCAATTTGCAATTTAATTTTGCTTGACATTACTTACCTACTTTGGGATTTTTGCCAGTTAGCATATACTCATCTGAAATGGAACTTTGACTATGGATAACATATCTCGGGGCTTCAAGTTTTTACACACACACATGCACAAAATAAAATAAAATGTGAACCAATTGCGTGCTTATGAAATGAAATTAAAATGCAAATATAGCCAAAGAAGCCACACACAATGCGAGTGAAATGTTTTGTTGTGAACATGATAATTATTTGATAGTATAACGAAATTCTATCAAATATTTTTATTGCTTTAAGCTTAAAAATTTTGTTTAAAATTTTCCAAATACATATATATATGTAAAAAAAGTGAACAATTATTTAAATACTCATACGAGAAAGGCAATGTGATACAATTGTAATTTCAAGTGTAAATAATAATTAAATAAATTAAAATTACATAAAATGCTCTTTTACATCAGAATAATATTAATTTCGTTATTCAAATATAAAAATGTTATGTATTTTAGCAAGTAATTGCTTGCGCAACTAGTCGAGTTAATATTTGCAAATATTCAAATTTTTAATTTCCGTGCTTATAGACATGCTTTCGCAAGTTAGTAGATATTCAAGTATAATGAATAAACGAAAGGTTATCATCTATCAACTATTGGCTAACTCGAAAAAATTTCGTCTATAGAGAAAATAATTTCGTAGCAAAATATCGGGAGATGTTTACCATGGGCTTTCCACTCGAAACTGTGTCATCTGTATGTGACGTTATACATTAAGTGAAAGCCGAAATTCGTCCCGAAATCTAAAAAACTATTCATTTAAGATCCTTGATATGCTTAAAATCCAATGCTTAAAATAAATGTGTTAATAAATTGATTGCTTCATGAATGGATGCAGGATGCGTTCAATTTTTCCCACATTTTCATTATAGATAACTTGAACACTGGTACTTGTACGCTGTGAGTTTCCATTGTCTACGACCTGTCGTAAGAGTAACCGGATGGAGCTTGACGCATTTAGGGCATTGCGTTTTCTTTCTATATTTAACTGGATTAAACGGGGAAAACATTGAAGGGAATGTACAGAAGTGGTTAAGTTGCCCCGGAGTGAAACTGTAGTGAAGTGTGAAACAGTTGGAAAGTGATTTGAGAGGTTTGGTCAAAAAATCTTCGCATACGTCCGTCTGTCTCCAGCATAAACAAGCTAAGAAGGGATCTTAACTTGAGCTGCAAATCTTTCTCCTGATCGCAGGCTAGTATCCAAACCTGTCTCCCTTTGATTAATGCTGGCTGAGATCGATGTACTCATATTTAGTGGCGAAGGGAATTCTGTAAAGTTGAAGATCTGCCAAAAAGGCTTCGGTGACTGTTCCACCGCGCAATCGACAAGTTTCCACAGCACGAGCAACCTTAAGCTACCCGATGAAAGATGAAAGACTATCAATAATAATAATCGTGAATACTTCGATTATTAAACTTTGTAGCAAGTGTAGCTTAAATAAAGACAGATTTTATCAAAAAAAAACGGGAAGAATTTATTCATCAATGAAGGAAAATTATACTTTTTTCTTTTTAGATTTTAGTCGCGTCCCACACAGGTCACGGAATTTGGATATAAACTCGAAAATGTCTCGTCAATTGTTGCAAGCTATTATTTACGTAATTTGTTCAAAGATTTACAGCAATTTTTAATTTTACCCACGCTTTGGTTCTTGTTGCTGAGTTCTTTAGGAGTTCCTAACGAAATAGCTAATTGTGACGCCGCAACTATGCTATTGTCTAAATAGGACAGTCTGCGAACTTTCCATCTTCATATCAAAGCTCTTCGTGGTACGTAAAACAGAAGAAGAGGCACAAACAGAATTTAAAGCGATTACTCTTTCTATCTTTTCTAACACTACGACCTGGTTTGACGTTAGGATACAATGCCAAGCTGTTTTCATTCAAAGGCGTATTCAAAATTTAGTAGATCTTTGACTTCTAATCAAATCTGGTTCGTTTGATGTTTGCTATGAATTTGATCATGCAAGCATTAGCAAATACCTTTTGAATGAAGTTTGTTATCCCAATCACCCCATCACCACCCTTTCTGTTTACTAAAGTGATCAATAGTAATATTTTGTGATTAAAAGAATAAAAAAATAAAGAAAAGCAGTTTTTTTTTTACATTCAGTTTTTACCGAATTCTTTGATACCCACCAGCTGAAGGAAAGCAAATTGTATATCATTAAAATGGTGAGAGTGTTTTCTTTCTTATTATTCTTTCTACCACTGGTGAGTCCATATGATTTTTAGGTAGCGTCAAGTTTCAAACGAAAGCTATCAAAATCTTATGACGTTCCAAGCATTAGCTTAGGCGTTGCAGTTATTTTGATGACACAACACATGGAATTCAGATTTTTCCATTTTAGTTTTTGTCTTGTGTTGTATCTCCCGATTTTTAATATTAGTATTTTCACAAACGAGAGAGATCTTCCTTAGACTCTTACTACTCTTTTCTATGTAACGTACCCCTTACATTTATGGTGCGCTGCTTTTTCTATTTAACGTACCCCTCACATTTATGGTGCGCAACTTTTTGTTTTTGACCTCGACTTCTTCTTATCCGATCCCTCCCTTTACTGTGCTTCCAAAAGAAAAATAAATTTAAAGCAGCACACAGCAAAGACGAGTAGAAGCGTGCACTTCAAAGTACGAAGACGAGGAAAAGGTCATACAGCACTTCGTAAAGGAATGCGGTATTAAAGGAATATGTCTAGTCGTTAATGCAGTTCTTTCTAAAGAAACATAAAGTTCATTAAAGAAACTTGTCTCTTGAACTTTGTTTACTTTAAAACTCTTTTGTTACTCTAATGACGCATGATTGTGGTCTTCGATTGCTACGTCTTCAAGAGAATTTTTCTTGTTAGGGCGACCTCTGCCGAATAGGACTCTTCAGTCCTAAAATGTATGTATGACTTTGTCACCGCATGTTTCTTCTTTGCAGCACTTCCTCGGAAAGAATTATGGTCGTCGAAAAACTTATGCCGTACGATTATGATTTAAGCTTAAAGTCAAGTTTCTTTAAGCTATAGTAGTTAGTCGGACAGAGCTAGAACCTAGTGTTCATCAAAGCAGATTTACATCAATACACTCTGTTCGATCCGTAGCTATACTTGTTGGAATAGGGAGTGAAAAATTTGGTATGCCCTCTCATTCCAGTGGTGAGTACAAATATTACTAAAATTCTTTCTTTTACCTGGTTGCCAACGTACGGTGATACTGGTCTCCGTGCTGTTTGCAGTTAGATTGTAAGGGGGACGGGGTGTGAGATTTTCTATCATCAATTCTGTCTCAGCTGTGATGGTAGCGGCTTCATTCGTTGCAAAGCATTCATAAATACCGCGATCGGTTTCATGCAAACTTGTCAGCGTTAAATTTCCGCCTTCAATTTGATGACGTTTCGGTGGCAAAGGATGCCCATCTTTCTGCAAAAATAACAAAAACATTCGCAGCAACTTTTCATGCTACCTCATCATAAAATAGTGCTCTGAAGTATTTTCCAAACCACTGGTATCATGCAACCGAAGAAATTTGGGAGCAAGTTTATTTTTGTAGGTTTAAAAGCCCTTACAAAAGCATATCTATAAGTTCCTATTAAGCAAAAGATAAACTTATGCATTCCAATTTTAGTGAAATCATTGCCCTCGTGTTTTATTATTTTTCATCAATTTTTTTCATACAATAAACGTTAAACTTAAGCTGTGTTGTCGTATAAAAGTATGCTTTTCATAAAAACGGTTTTATGGGAAGGGAAGGAATCCCACAATTGGACCTAGATAGTCCCTATTTATGAAAGTACATTGAGCCGCCGGATAAACATTTTGAAACAACTCTGAAAACTCAACTTTGTTGTCAGTGTTATTGTGAAAGTGTATTTTTTGTAAGAACGTTTATATTTTTCGGAATAGATATGTCTGCATATGGCTGTGTAAGACGGCGATGGTCGAAACAAAGCCGGGCAAAGGAAGGGATAAAAAGAGTTACAAATTTTCTTTTTATTCTTATGCCAAAATATTCCTTTTTATTGATTTCGGTCTATTAACCTTAGAAAGTTATTTCTTTGCAATTTCGAAGCGGTCGTGAAAATGTTCTTATTCTATCCGTTTTCAATGGAACTTATCCTTGAGTCAGTGTACGAAATCTCATTAATATATTTTGAAAATTTACCACCTCTAGTGTGAAAACACTGAAATACAGCGACAGACGTTAGATGAACAGACGGCGAGACCGATCAATCAAAATAGTAAAACCATACGGACAAATGAGCACACGGACAGATATTATTGAAAGGATTTAGGAAGTAACTCTGGATCGGTCGGTATAATAAGATGTAGATCTGCGTGAAAGTTTATAATGCTGTATATATGTGAACAAACTTAGTATCACCTTACCACAAGAGATGTGGTGCAAAAATATATTTGAAAATATGTAATTAAAATTTCTCGTTCCTTCCGTTATCGGCAATTACTTTTTGAAATTGTAGCATCCAGCTTCGAACATTCGTGGCAGGTGTTCTTCAGGTACAGGAGGCAGTACCATTTGCAGTTTCATCATGCAGGGACTTACGATTCCTTGAATGTTTAGAAACTATTATCAAAGTTTACCAAAGTGGCAGATCACTTGTGGGTGGGTATTCATCATTTGTTCACCAAAGCGTGGTCGCAACCATTTCTCTATTCATCGCGTCGTAATCGTGTAATGTAATATCCATTTCTCTTCTTCTTTGGGGCTACGCTGACAAACCACACATTTGGAGAGACTTGAAGATCAACATTCGTCAGGTCATCGCACACACAATGCAACAGTGTGGTTAGCAATTGCATGGACGCATGGTTTGCGTCAGAATCTTCAAAGCCTTGGTGGACATTCGAGTGACATTTTATTCAGAACATAGCTCTAACTGTCTGAGCTTCAAAAGAAAGCACAATTTGTCTTGATAGTAGTGTCGCTCAATCTTGCTTACACAAATAAATCTTTGACGGAAGTACACATTAGAAGCCCGTATGCTGCCAAATCGAGCACTAATTAGGGTTCGCTCGTTCGTGATCTTTTACATGTTTTCACCTATAATGGTCAACAATGCACAAACGCCTTCTAACTATACTTTCAGTGATTCGTTTAGTAGAATGCGCATCACCCTTTTTATTTCTATATTACGGATAATTAATTGTCTAGTGAGACGTAAAGCATTACGTTAAGGGTGTGTTGAATGTTAGAGTTTTAAGTTCTCTATTATGAAAATCTTCACAATTTCTTATCATTAATCGCTTTAAAGTGGTGTTACGTAAATCCCACCTTTGATGATTCAAATTTGCATGAAAACTAATCGACTTTCCAAGAAAGTAGAAATGGTACAACAAATACACATTCATAATATTTTACCTGTTTTGGGCAGTTGGCGATTATTGAAAAGATTATAAACAGTTAGCAGAACCTTTAACGAAAGAGGAACTCACACTTGCTTGTAAGAGGATATATAAGCAGAATATTTGCAGGAGGTAAAGTCAATTGAGTCAAGAGCGTTCAATCGGGACATTCAAGCGGACGAAACCAGAACCGTTTTAAATATAAATTCTTGTAAATAATTTGTTAATAGATCTCTGGAAAATTGTAAGTTATATCTACTCAATCCTAAAAACCATAATTTAGTCGTGCGACCGTAATCTCGAAAGGAGAGGAGAGGAGGAGAAAGGGAAGGGAAAGGTGGAGAGTGGGGTTTACCTTACATTATGAAGCACATGGTTTAATTAGGATAAGATCAAAGCTTTTTTTTTTTTAACCAATTAGTTTCACTAAGTATGTTAGCGGAACATGTTTTGCGGAAG
>KK502414.1:2963917-3059704 GCA_000688735.1 Glossina austeni | reverse complement strand
TCAAGCGGACGAAACCAGAACCGTTTTAAATATAAATTCTTGTAAATAATTTGTTAATAGATCTCTTGAAAATTATAAATAATATCTACTCTACCCTAAAAACCATAACTTAGTCGTGCGAACGTAATCTCGAAAGGATTTCGTAATCTCGGGAATTCTGCTCGGTGTTGCACATATTTTTATACCCTTGTATCGCATGCGGTGTACGGTATAAAAGGTTCTATAAACCTGGAAAGATAATGCAATGAGTAAAAGTTTTTCTTTGCTCGGCATACTTCCTGGCAATCAGAGAATATGAAAAATTCAATCATTTTACTAAGTGATTAAAATGTATTTAAATATGTATGAATTTCGTCGCAATCATTTAAATTAATTTTAATTTTTTCTTAATTTTCCGCACTTTCTGAGCAAAAATGTAGAATTTTTAATTCTGCCAAACCAAGCTTTACTACATCAACTAAATACTGTTTTAATTATTCGCTTGACATAATTAAAGAAATTAGATTCGCTGTGGGATTGTGTGTTTGTTGTATTGCGTTTTATGGCTTTTCGAAATATTTATATTTCTCTGATTTATTTATCAAAACTTTTATTAAAAAAAATTGTGAGAAATTTTTCCTGGAAATTCTCAATATTTTTCTCACGAAATCTCATTTTAATAATTCGTTGTAATCTGCTAAGCCTTGCGAGCGAACAAATGCGTTTAAACAACATATTAACTAACTAATATTGTAAAACCGGTGGCTTCTTTATAATTCTAATTCTCTTTGAGCGAAAAGTGCTAATGTGTGGAAGTAATGCCCAAGTTTGTAAATAAATATCAAAAGTCAGAATTTGTTTTTCTAATGTTTCGTATAAAACGACAGAGAATATTAGAGATCTTAAGTAAAAGTTATTCGGCTTTCGTTTTCGTCGGTTGTAGTCAGCGGTGTTAGAAAAATGTTCAACTTCTTTGTAGTTTTGTTAATCATTTTTATGCAAAGTGCTTTAAATTTAATGTTTTGTTGCCCGGTCGAAGATGACATGAAATCAATTTTCAAAGAAACCAACGTTCGAAATAAATCTGATGCAGTTCCACTGCAAGGTGGGATACTTGACCTAGTGAAAAGCGAAAACTAATAAAATATTTTGATGGATGACTCGAAACTGTCAAAAGTGAGAGTCAAGAATTAGAATGAAAAGAAGAAGAGAACTGCTTGAAGAAACTTCAAAAAATTGCAAAAAAAAAAAAACAAATGCTTTAAAATCAGATGACATGAAAGTTGCGTTCAATATGAATGGCTGACGTATCAACCTAACATCATAACCCTATGCTCATAAAATATCACAACGCTTCGTACCTTTAAAAATAAAACGCCCGTACTTTGAAACGGTATCATGTATATATAAAAAGCGTGCTTTTTGCAATCGCTTTAGCGGACTCAGAAATAGTTTCCAACATTTCATATGATGCTGGTATTCCATTGCTTTCGTTAGCAATGTAGATCTGATGCGGTGGCTTGTGAGCGATGTTGCCATCATGATGCAATAACGATTTTATGTAGATATGTAGGGTACATACCATTGCATAGTTCTGTAGCGCGTTTTATTCGTGAAAGTGAACGAAAAATTTGCTCAAAAAGATATTATAAGTGATGTGCACAATTGAAAAAAAACATTGCGATTTTGAAAGATTGAATTTCTGCTATACAGAAACAAAACTTCTGGCCCGTGCAATATTTTGCAGAGAATTCTCCTTTAAAATTAGTCTTGGGTGCGAAAACTGTCTGATGATAAATGATAGCCTCAAGTGCTTCTATTCACTCCGCATATTATCCATTAAATTGTTATGTGATGATGTGTGTACAGTGATGCCTGCTGCTATTATGTTCCATAAATGCCGTTTACATCTTCATGTGTGATATCAATATTCTCCTTGGACTTCACTTTCTGATCAAATGCAAAGTATTTCTTGGATATACGATCCGTCCGATCCCATAAATGATGATGAAGCACATGAGACGCTTTGATTTACGCCTCGATGTACTTTCAATTAAAAGCAAACGTTTATTTGAAATATTCGGCAATGCTTTGCGACTTGCTCTCAGACATAGAACATCTTTGTAGAGATTCGTTCTTCCCTTCGGCAGGGAATGGTTATGAAAAATGAATTGAAATCTGTCATAAGACATATTGTCCGAAAATAATTCTCCATTTTATGGTTAAAGCTGCCCGTGAAACAACTCGGTTCGAGAAAGAATAACCCTTATGTCCGTTTTTAAAAATATATAGATTTGCGAGTTTTTTTCAAAGAAAATCCTGATAACTTTGACTGCAAGACAAGATGGCAGACGGTGTAAGGCTAAATTATGAAATTTTAAGAACTAAGAATAAATTGTCCAATTGTCAATCGCAGAGGGAACTCCTATTTTGGAGAATAATAGATGACGTCTTCTCTTTATAGCTCTCTGAGTCGGTTTCCTTCTTATGCTGTGATTGATCTTACGATTCACCGATCAATTCAAGATTCAAGTCACCAATCTTCCTCATAAAAACAAGATCCAAATTGCTGCAGATAGATTATCGTTGACGAAAAATATTAGATAGCCCTTAAAGTGGACGATTTTTCTTAAAGTCGCATTAGGAACGACCAATGATGTGAGTATTCGCAAGGCGTAATGTCAATAAAACATTAAACTGTATTCAAATCCCTCAAGTACCCATGATGTTTCTTTGCATCACTTACGGTACGAGGGAATATGAAGTTTCTGGGGTTGATTTAAGCTTGCCTGTCAATCTGCCCCTCTTGGTTTCTTATGTTCAATCTACAAGCCTTAGTTTTTGAGGTGTTTTGAGGAAATTTGGTACGTTGACGTATTTTGACCCACTTTTCACGAACTGCATTTAAAAATGTTTCAGATCGGACCACTTTTTCGACCACTTCGCTTACGAAGCCTGCTTTTGGATAGTCGTTATATAAATAAGAGTGTTGTAAGGCCCTGGCACGCTATAGTGTTTTCGGTTCTTTAGATTACAGCCGATAGTCTTAGTTAGTAAAGCTCCAGGAATTTTAGTCTTAAAGATAAAAAATTATAATCTAATAATACTAATAAAACTAGCAATAATATTAATGTTTATCATGAGGAAGTTAATTAGAGTCAAATTTAATTTTAGATCATATTGAGAACCGTTCAATTGTTCAAAAACCCAATGTTCAGCATCGTACGACAACAACTGCGGCATCAGTTGGGACAATAGACTCCCCGCACAACAATTTCGAAGCCTCTTCCCCGTGGTCTAATATTAAAATAATTAATGAAATTAATAACACCATTGGCGGTCGAAACGTCGACGACCAAAAAAGACTAGAAACAACTACGATATCAGTCGAAAGTGACGACACAACTACAACAAAAATTGGTGGCAAAAAAAATGTAGAGCCAATCAACACATTAAATGGAACCAGGAATAGATCAATCAATCTAAAATCTGCAACACAAAATAGTTGGGAGACGACCATCAAGTCGGTGCAGGATGAGGATTCAAGTTCAGTAACAACTACCAGGCAAGATAGTCCAGAAACAACAACAGAAAATACAGAAAATACGAAAATTAAAGGCGGAACTAGATTGGAAAAATCCTCGGATGTAACAGAAACTGAAGAAAGTGAAATTGCCGTCGAAACAACTACTAGATCAATCGAAGCTGAAAAAAGATCAACCAGTACGAGCCCGAGAAGTTTGCCAACATCTACGATATTAATGGAAAAATCTATAGGCAAAGCTGATGAGGACTTAGAAGACGATAAGCCAAACCCGGTAGGGCGAGGAATAATAGCAACTACTGCACTTTATTGTGGCACGTTTTTGGGTCGCAGGATTTCATTTGGTGTGCCAACCACATTATTAGAGTATCCTTGGTCGGCGTTATTAGTTTATAATTCAACGGAACGCTTTCATTGCGGAGGTACCTTAGTAACTTCTAGGTACGTTTTAACAGCTGCGCACTGTGTGACAGAACAATTTTATCCACTGTAAGTTTTCCTAAAATATTTCAAATTCCAATAGTTATACTCAGCATTCTGTAACTTAAAAGAGTCGCAGTTCGTATTGGTGAACATAATATCAGTTCGGCGAAAGATTGTGCTGAAGATTTAGGCGGCGGCCTTATATGCAGCGAGGATCCTATCGATGCTGGCATTGAAAAAATAATTAGACACAAAAGATACAGTCGACGTACTCATAAAAATGACATCGCTTTAATACGCCTGGACCAGACGATCGCGTACACAAGTATGAATATAACATACACTGTACATAGAACAGATGCTTTAATTTCTAATTAATTACTTTTAATTTTGTAGGATCCCATTACCCGATATGTTTGCCTGAACCTCATGAAGATTTTTCTACACTAAGACGTGCTACTATCACAGGTTGGGGAGCGACCGAAAAGAGTAATTATAAGAAGAGAAGTTTTGTGCATAAATTCGCTGATCTTTTTTTTCATCTCGTAGGCTTGAGTTCTAATGTATTGATGAAGGCTGAAATACCTGTCCTAGATATAAACGAATGCACACGAATATATCGGTCTTTTTTTAATAACGATAAGGAAATATGTGCATCCGGCTTTAATGAGGTGGATGTGTGTAAAGGTGATTCTGGCGGACCTCTATTTACAAGCGTTTACAGGAGTAGGCGTACCCGTTCCGTGCAAATCGGTGTCACATCCTTGGGCGTAGCTAGTTGTGGGGATAAACGTTATCTACCGGCAGTGTTCACCCGCGTTCCTTCTTACATGAGATGGATAGAAAATAATTTGGAAGAGTAATGCTTACTCAACTCAAACGTCATTTTATTTTGTATGCGTCGGTTTCTTTGTTGTGGCTTTGTTTCCCCAATATCCGTGAAATGCGTTCTAAACAAAGAGCCCCCTTAACACGACGTCTGATTCAGTGCTGTCGTGTGTTTTGCTTTTTGTTTTTGTTTTTTTTCATCAAAGGCCTTGCAATTTTTATTTTTTTTGATTTTGTATAATAAAATATATTCCAAAAACTATTTACGGTCCATATAATCTTCTATAAAAATGTTTGTATATCGCAATAGGATATCTACGTTATTTTGATGTTGTTCGCGAATGTGAATACATTTCGTACCTTATGTCGTTGATCCAGCATACCACCATTCTTTTTATAGATTTGGTTGGCGAACAAAAACCTGTATTGGCGGGGTTGTCTCACAGGCTCTTTTTGACCTGGCCCAATCTTCGTTGTCTGACTCCTGGAGAAATGTAAGTTTGACGTATTTGACGATAGGCGGTAGTCTTGGAAAAAGCTTATTTAAGCTGAGCCGTGTGTCGTTGGATATATCGGTAGATATTTAAAGTGATTTATTTATTTAAAACCAAGTAAAAACACTATGCTGGGCCATGGCCCTACACCAAGTGCTTTTATTCATATAACGATTTTCAATAGGAGGCTCAAATAGGATAATAAGTGAGTCAAATTGTGTGGAAAAAGCGTACCCGCCCCTACAATATTCGAATCTAGGACAGTGAGAGATACTATTCGCACTATGTTCGCTATTATTCACCATAGAGCTGACTTCAGATCTATCAACAGAAATAGCATCTATTATGAGTGGGCAGTAGGTAAGTGTTGTGTGAATGTAGGACATATTCACGATTGCACTCTTCGTTGAGTTCCTTGCGGATAACAATCAGAGCGAAATTTTTATAGCATGGAATCATTTCTTACTACGCTTTAACTATTTCTGTCATTCGGATAGTTTTCTCGATATGTTGCAGTGCACCGTAACTGCTTTTATTTATGCAGTCTCCTTATCTTTCTGATTTCGTTTACTAAGGAATTAAAAAAGGCGACAAAGAGGGTGAACTGATTTCCTAAGAAAGAAATTCGATTGGAGTTTGCTTTCTATTGACCGCATATCATATTACGTTCACAGATCTTGGCCTCTCTAACAACTTTATCAATTCTAAGAAAAAAGCGAAGCATTTCCATGAAGCCTAATCTATGGAACTCTTAGATGCTTTTGTTATTTCTAATTTGACTGCATGCAATTTCCAGGAGAATAACAGTAAGGTTTTCCTTAATATATTCTTACTAAAATTCTTCTTTGTGTACAACTCGAGTTGTGAGAACCTGCGAACTACGTCTTCAATCTGGAATAGAATTGGAGCTGCAAAAGACCTCTTAACTTTCTAGACGATCTGGCGAGTAGGACTGCGGTCTTTGCAGCGGCGACGGAAAGACCTTCAGATTAACAGTAATTGCTCTTTTTTAGGCATTTTCTCTTGCACACACAGTGGTATGAAAAATATATCAAACGAACTTATGTTATAAAATCGCACTCTTTTCTTCTTTATTTCTCTCACACTCAACAGGCGCAAGATTGTCTTTCATTTAAATCTTTATCGCATAAACCCTCGCATAATCCCTTTTTACTGTTTCATTATTTTCTTTTCAATAAATTTATTTCTCTAATTTATTTATCACATATTTCATGTATTAAAAACATTTTTCTTGGAAATCTAAAATTTTTCAAATGAACAATCAGTTTAATAATTCCTTCTAATCTGTCAAGTTTTGCTCGCTCAGAAAAATAAATGTGCGCGCGATTATATTTTAGATTTTTTAGGTTTTGCATAAAGTCAGTGTTCAGCGCTTGTAGTAATTAGCGGGTTCATACAAAATGTGCGATTTTTTCGTATTTTTATTAAAACTTTTGGTACTAAATGCTACAAGCTTCATGATCTCTTATCCGGTTAAAGGCGAAGCAAACACAATGATCGCAGAGACTACTCGAAACAATTCTGATGTAACTTTAGTTGAAGGCGAGATGCTTCTAAGCAGAAGTAATAAAAAAATATATCATGACATTAAAAAGATAATCTTAAAGACTTTTTTTTTTAAATTTGACCCATTACTTAGAAGATTACCCCTATACATGTGAACACGGCGGTGGTTAGGAAAAATTATAGCTAGAGGAGAAGTTAAAAGGGGAGTAAACATACAAATAGATAGAGAAAGAAAGTGAAGTCCACTCCAGGTAGGGTATTTCAAAGATGGACAGTGGGCTTAAAGAACCACCAGTCGCGGTGTTGTGTTGTGGGTTTGCTTCGATCAGGCGCTCAGTTGGTGGTCAGGAAAAATTACAGTTGAGGAGAGAGCAGTAGTATTTATGCATGTTCGACTTAACAGCGGAAACATGTGGAACGGTGGGCAAGATCGTTTCGGGCAGGTTGTTTCAAAGGCGATTCGTGTGGTTAAAGTACGATGAGTCTTAACCTTAGACGAGTCGAATGATGAAAAAGTCCAATAGTCATGCTAAAAGCCTTGATTGGTGCACAAATTTCTCTAGACAAAGTGGTCCACATTACGCCGATGTTCAAAGGTATCAACACTTTACGACTCATTTGTGTCACCCATGAATTTCCGAGCCCTAATTGACTTTATGATATAAGCTTACACAAAATATCGATGAAGAACTGAAGGAATACTAATAAGCGAACAAAAAAGTGCAGATGTCCTAAACGCTATCGTTTTCACAATTGGGTCACGCTTACAGTGTGCCGACAACTACGACAGAAGTAAACACAAAACTATGGCGTCTTGAGTCGAAAGGGGGTTCTAAATCTTTCACGGGTGCTATAAACGGAATGACGTAACTTGTATTCTCCTCCGCGTTTGAAATGGTTACAATATATAATAAAATATAATTTTGAAAAAGCAGATAAGTTGTTTAGTGAAATTTTGATTTCTTACACGTTAGACGATTCTATATTTCTCTTTGTCTTGCAATCGAATGTCAACCACGGCAATATAATGTATTTGCACGTGTTGTTGATCTATTTAGGATAAGACATATGTCGTGAGATAGATAAAATTGACGGGAATAAAGAATCGTAATCGTAATTGAAAAGACAACAATAAGAGAATTTAACTGCGTAGACTTTACCAGTCTTAGACATGGGTGAGTGCACACGAATATATCGTCCGTCGTTTAATAATGATAAGGCGATGTGCGCATCCGGCATTAATGAGGTGGATATTTGCAAAGGTGACTCTGGTGGACCTTTGTTTAGCAGAGTGTATCGAAATAGGCGTACACGTTGCGTACAGGTTGGAGTGATATCTTTAGGTGTTGGTACATGCGGAGGCACACGCTACTTACCGGCAATATTCACTCGAGTTAATTTCTATATAAAATGGATACAAAAGAATTTAGAGGACGAAAGCGGATTGTAAGCTCATTAAATCTACTCTTTTTTTTGTCATTTCTAATTATGAAATAGTCTCTAAATGCCTAAAGAATGATTACAACTCTCTTTTGCTCTTTTTGTTTAATTTTATGCATGGTACATAAGTTTTTAGCACAGAAGTTCTCTTAAAAATGAAAAGCTCCGCTTGCTTCAGCATGGAAAGTTAAATCCCATTATATCAATATTCTTGAGTATAGCAAGAATGTCTGTGGGCAGATCACATTCACTTCTAAAATGGACGGTAACCGATTCGTAATATGAACTTGAATTTGAGAAAAGTAGTTAAGGACAAGACGAAAGGTAATCTTTGGTAAAGCAATGACAGGAGGAATTAGGACCGAGAACAAAATAACGGATATTCCCAGAGCCGACAAACGTTGCTTGAGTGCAGTTTTATATTATTATATAAAGCGGCGTCCATCCGAAAAAAGAAACGAAAAAAAAAGGAGGCTACGATGACTACGAATCCCATGCTTGTGAAACAAACCTGCATACCTAGCAAACCATCTTATCAATCAGAAAAAGAACACACACTTAGCGCACATCATACTGTTCTTGCTGTTAGAAACCTTTACGATACATCGCTGTATAAAGTTCATGCAGGGCGTCCAAAATCAACGTAGCACTGTACGGTGGTATGCTGGCGTAGAAAGAACGATAGCATGACGCACAACAGTTTGGACAGTGATTAAAAATAGAGCGCTACACAGTCGTTAGAATACATTGCACTGATTGCAGAGCAAGAACAAGTGGCTGATGATCCCTCAAACAAAAGTTCCTGTAAAGTTCCTTTTGTTTTGCTTAATCAACAAAATTGTCCCGTTTGCGGTTTAGAAACCCATGAACGGTTATTGAGAAGCGAATGCGTCTACAATGCGTTAGTGTTCATCTTCGCCGATGCGACTGGTTAGGCCGTAAGAGCTAATAATGCTCGTCATCATGCTGCAATTATCAAAGTTTTTGTGTCTTAATTGCAAAATAAACACATGGACGAGATATGGTTTCAACAACACGACCCACGAAACAATACAATTGTTGCATGTGCCATTCGAATCTTACGTGAGTATTGGGACACCCTGAATAAAGTTTTTACAATTAATATAATATTAATTTAAATGAATTTCCGAAATTAAGGTTTTAATAAAACACTTCATTGTACTAGAGACGCTCTTCACTTCTTTCGACCATTAGATGAAATGAAATTTTTTATAAGAATAGATTTTAAAAGCATTGTAGTCGATTGATTACTTTTTCTGATTATTTTGGAACATTGAAAAAAGCACACAAAAATTATTCAACAATGTAACTAAGAACATTATCGTATTATGCCCGCATACACAAATAAACAAAGAGCATAGATATACACACCCGTTTCCAATCAATAGATGGATGATTGCTGCCGTCTCGGTCGATGGCTTGACATGGTAGTTCAACAGTTTCACCCAGTTTCTGTATGTAAATCGCTTTTGGTGTTACAGTGAATATTGGCGGTCGCAAGACAATCACATTAATGACGGGCGATGGACCATCGGTGCCGAGTTCATTGAATGGTGTGCAAGTGTAACTGCCAGCATAATTTTCATCCACTTTAGAGAAGAACAGACTGCCGTTCATTTTATAAAAAACACCCTAAATGTGCAGTAAACACAAAGAATAATGAAGAGGATAGAGACAGAGAGAGAGAGAGAGAGAGCAAGAGAAAGAAAGAAAGAAAGAAAGAAAGAAAGAAAGAGTGAGAGAGAGAAGACATTGAACTATTATTGACATGTTTTTTTTGTCGTTCTTATTATGTATGACTTGAAAAGCGGTATTTTATGTCTAATGCGATACAATCTAAGCTCGGAAATATCTTACAGGTACATTGTATGAGTCAAAGAGTAAACCGTCCTTCTCCCATCTTAAATTCTTTAACGGTGGATTAGCACGAAAATGACAATCAAGCACAGCCGGTTGTCCATACGGTAGATAGACTTCTGGTGGCGCATAAATAACTTTAGCTTTATCTAAGAAGACAAAAGCATGAACATGAGTATATAAGAATTTGTTGAAAACACGCATGCATACGAACATTGTATATTCAAAAAGGCCTTAGCCGTTTGTATTTCACTTTCATTGTTACGCACTTGACACTCATATTCGCCATAATCACTCATCATGGTGGGATCAATGCTTAAACTACCATGTGGTCCCATATAAGAGCGACGCATTAAATCCGGTATATCTTGCAATAAGACGCCATCTTTATACCACGATGCCATTGAGGTATCCGGATATTTCATAACACAATGAAAGAACGCTGTCTGCCCTTCCATAAGGGTTTGATTTATTGGCGGTATTTTTATCAAAGAGCCCCCTAAACGACAAATAGATCGCATAAAAGGTTTGCATTTTGTCAAAGTTTAATGGTTGGTACCTTGAACGGCAAGATGGTACCAAGTACCGTTATTCCGGGCACTGGGCGTGCGATTTGGAAAGATAATTTGGCAGTGATACCAGCCTTGATCTGATTCACGTATTGACGTTAGGTTTGCCGATGCTTTGCCATAATCCGCATGATCAATCAAATGTAAGCGTCCATTAAATAATTCGCTGGTTGATGTTTCGCCCTCGTACCAGGTGAAGATTTTTTTGTGCTATGAAAAAATATAAAAAAATTTAAAAAAAAAGAGCGATTATAAAGGTGAAAACATAACATAATAAGCATAACATAATAAGCATAATATGATAATCATCTCAAATATTGTGTTAAGCTTTAGGATTAAAAGCACAATTAAGTTTTTAGTGAAATATAAAGAAAGCCAATTTATAACGATTAACTGATCTGTTGAATGCTTGCTTTAATAATAATCCACCGAATCCACCGAATTACACCTAAAAAAGTTCTGGGTATAGTTTTGATGCTGCTGTTCTTGCGTTAATCGTAAATGGCGAAGCTTTACAAATAAAACTATCTCCCAACAGTATATGTTAAGCTTAAAGATTTGTCCAGAACAGAGCATACGAAAAAGAGGTTTGTTTTTAATAACAAAATTTAGCATAAAGCTTTAAAAATCTTGATGGCTTGACGGGAAAGAGAAAGAAAGTCCTCCTGAAACGAAAATAATCAGTCATTATGATCGTTATATTGAAGTTCGTATGACATTCAATATCTAAAATGTGCTTGAAAAGGAATCTATCCGACCGTTTATATGCACCAGAAAATGTCTTGCAAAGAAAATGCATCTACTAATCGAGAAAAGAAGAGACGATCTGTGATCGCAGTAAAATGTTGCTGGAGGAAATAAAATGTTTTTCTAAGACGCAAACTTTTACTTTTATATCTTTGCACACATAAAAGGCATGGCTGTCGTGTGGATTTGATATCGTGTATGGTTAGAATTAGTCACGTGTTCTGAGGACGACGGTTTTAATATAACTATGTCACGTGTAGTATGCGCATTCAACTTTGTTACGCACGATAATTAAGAAGAATTTAGAAGAATTATCAAATCAAAAACAAACAGGGCACAGGACATATATTAAAAGCAACGTCGAATAAAAAAGTCTGGTAAGAACTTTATTAACCCAGCATGAGATACAAATTTTTATTTATTTTTGTGATAAAATACCGAAAATTAGATGGAGGCAGGTTCTAAAATGTACCCCAAGTGCCCCAAATTTGCTATGGTTAGTTTCTGGGTGAAATTGCTATTTATTGTGGTCCAATTTGCATCATAACATAATCAAAAATTAAGTCTCCAGCCATGTACAGGATTACTTCCCATGAGAACTCGTACATGGTATGGGGTATAAAAAAACATTTATGCGGTCTAAATTCGGTTTGGAAAACTGTCGAATACATCTGTCGTTGGAATAACTTTCACATAAATAAATTATGTAATAAGTAGATAATTTTTCTACATCCCAAATAAAGTTGTAAGTGGTTTTTCAAAATTTTATACGTTGAACTTATTTCACTCTTCTGGCTAGTTATAGAAGCCTTAAAAGCTTCTCTACATTCCAGTCATATCGAATAACACGATTGAGAGGAGTAGTAATACTACTACTTCAAATTTTCAAGCGTCCAAAGGTTCAAGAGTATAGTAGTATTCAAGTTTTTATATGTTGCTGGCAATCACTTTAAAATAATGTTACGCATATGACGCATTAAGAGAACGATGCTTAACTAGCTAACTGAAAAACTAAAAGCAAAAATATTTTTTGCTCAAGGCAGTGAATCGTATCTTGTTGATTTGCCGCATTGGAGAAGCAGAAGATAACCAAAATTAATTTCCAGCTTTTTGAAGGGTTCAGGCGAACAAGTTCGCACTAAACCTTTCCCACCTGACGCCTCTCGTTGATTCGCCGAATTAGAAGAAGAAAACGAAGGAGAAGAGTTACTGAAATTCGAAAGCCAAACCCTGCTAAGGTAAGATTCATATATCTGCAGTAGTAAGCAACGCCTTATTCGAAAAACGATGCGGACGCTTAAGCATTAGACGTCAAATCCTCTTGGTGGCTGCACACAAATATTGGGTTCACAAAAAGTCGAGGCATAAGACTCGATTGCCACGTTCGCATTTAATGAAAAAAAAAGAAAGTGTAAGTTACGCACACACTGGATGTTGAGAGTTTACTCTAAAGTGGATATAACTTTTTGATTTTGCTGGAATGCTTCTCTTCATTTCATTACCACTGTCAAAGTGCTTAATAAAGATTAGAAATACAACAACAACGAATGCATCTGCTTACTCATAAATATAAATTTACGAGTAATTCACTTTATAACCGCACCACATGATTTCATTAACATTTAACCTTATTGGTTTTATGTGTTCTGCGCTTGTGGGAACTGGCGTACGCGCGCACTACCAACAGTTAGTTCACAAGCATATTACGTGTGTATGCAATTTTCTTTAACCCTCAAAAAATCACAATAAATATGAAATATGCAACGTTATGCTTAGCAGGTGTTTAAAAAGAAAGGAAAGCACTCACGCAAGTGTGCTATTTTCATCTAATTTTTTATATAATCTCACTGTGCTTATGTGTGTGCAAGTCTTGATAATTGTTTAATAGAAAACAAAAAAAAAACTTCTGGTTTGTAATTATTTTCAATTTCTTGTGACAATCTTTTGTTTACTGCTCTCGGACTGAAAATAGTGTTCGCGCATTTCATTTCCCTACTTACCGCCAAAAGTATTTGAAAATATATTGAAAATCTTAAATGGAAATTAATTTGACTATGTTTTAATGTGTAAGGAGGGAAATGACGACAAATTCTTCGCTCGAGTCACTCAATGTTTTTATGTAACCAGAGAAAAAACAACGCAACAACTGCAATTCGTTTGTTTTCAGCTCGTAATTTTATCTATAATTTTATTTATTTACACAGGCAGCATATATCAGTACGTATGAGTATGAGTATAAATACCCTGCATAGAAAACCGCAATACGTAAGTGGTATTTCGCTTACATACTTACAGAAACAAAATTCTCTATCCGTATGTTTTACTCTCCTACGAAATTCGAGGACATATTACTTTCATCATTTCGTATGAATGAAGAGAAAGCTTTCTTATATGCGTGAAGATATTACCCTCTGTCCAGTCATTCGTGCTTGCTCTGACTTCTTGAGAGCGAAGTATTTTATTGTTCGCAAAAAAGGAAGAACCAAAAAAAAGATAAGATTCCACTATACCGAAACTTGGAAATTCAATATACTGAAGATAAGTGAAACCTTCAGAATGTTTGCTTTAATTACTTACAAGCTCACCTGAAAGTTGAAAACACTACAAAGTACTGAAGGAAATTAGTTCTGGTCGGCCTACGAATAAAAAGCTGCTTTTTTATATTTGCTTACAAAGTTGTTTATGATGGAGAAGCACTCTTGACATTTGTACCGAAAAGCTTAGGTTAGAGTTATAGAAACTTTGTCATTAGAATCACAATATACAGCAACAAAATATAAATGGAGTATAATCACGCTCAGCGTAAGAATTTACGTATATTTTCCACTTAGCTATTCATGAGCTAATTAGTTTGTGTCTGTTCATCTCCCTTTACGTGTACATAGCCATCTGCTCACATGTCTCTCCAGAAGCCCATATATGCCTCTGTTAAATCCATCCATCTGTTAGACTTGTCTGCGGTGTCTTGCATTACTTGCACGCCTGCATTACTTTATGCCACCATCTCTCCTTAGGCATACACGTTCATCCGTTCAATCGTGCGTCCATAGGTCCGTTAAATCGTTTGCGGCATTCAGTGTGCCTATCGCTTATCTGGCGATACGTATTTCTATTTTCGCATTTCTACTCTCATTATTGTTAGAGTTCGCGGAGTCCCAAAAGATGATGCAGAAAATTATTCATTATATATATTCGTTATATATATTCCCAAGCGGAAAATGGTCGATAGACCGGTCTGCTAAACAAGAAAAGAAAATTTCAATATATTTTCATTATTTAATTTAAGGTTTCGTGAAGTTTATGCCCAGAAGGTGTATGATCCTTATTAAGCGATTTAGTAAAGAACGAGTTGAACCATAAACTTAAACTGGTTGAGTGCACCCAAGATTCTCCCCGCGGCTTATAATATTTTGAAAAGCTTTTACGTTTGATTTTACATTGAACTCGATTACTTATTGCGAGAAGACCTTCTTTATATTGTATCTCTCTGATTATCTCTGATATGCTCTGTCTCTTTCTACCATTTTGAAAATAATTTATTATAGTCTTTTCGATTGTTGCTGTTGTTTTCGTTGTCTGTGCACAGAGAGATTCTATTTCCCAGACACACACACATATATGGGCATATGTATGTCCGCTTACATATGTATGTTTACATGTATATACACATAAATATATACATGTGTATAATTGTGTATTTCTCTTTATTCTATTGTTATTGTTGCTATTTTAATTGTAATTGTGATCTTATTAGTAAATTATGACTTTTGATTGTTTATGCTGCTGCCGATGTTGCCGTTTACTGCAAGGCATCTATGCTATGCTATGTTGCTATGTTGTATGCGTTTCTAATTCAAAGAAATTTATCATTTTGCTGCTATGTGAGTGCAAACTAGTCTTGCGTTTGTGCTGGCTTGTTTATTTATATGCCTTTATGTTCAAGAGCACATATTTAAATAGAGATTTGGCAGAAATGTGATTTATATTCTGATTTGACAGAATATGCAAAATCTGTAGGCCGTAATTTGGACCCATTCTGCTATTTATTGTTTCCATCAGCAAATAAAACGACAATCGTTTACCAATATAAACATAAAACTAAGTAAGGCACTAATTGCTATTCAAACTACAATAAATAAAAGACTTAAGAAGACTAAAAACAAGTAAAAGAAGGAAGTAAATTATATCCGGTTCTGGCCGAACCTTCTATACTCACCATCACTTTCTTAAACAAACAAAAGAAAAAAAAGAAGAAATTCCTACATAACATGTCTATGATATTCGGTGATCGTGCTTGATTTGTTTTCGTTTTTGTGTACGTAGTGTAAGATCACAGTTTCCCGGTTTTTGCATGATGAGCTAATATTTTTGCCTTCGAAGAGAGAAGTATTTTCAGTTCGCGTTATATTCCAGGAGTATCCTTTGACCGACTTCACTCCCCTTCCGTGGTAACTTGCGTGCAAGAACTTGCAACGTTTTGCCCATTTCGATATAATTTTCTTAGATCTTGCTGTGGGGCAATGTTTACCATAGACATACATTTACAAACAATGGAGAGATGGACCGCTGGAGGGATAGATGAATTGCTGGACGGACGGGTTCATACGCATGGATTTCGAATTGCATACCAAACGAGAACATATGTACCTTATAAGTTCTCTTAAGCTTCGTTTTCGCAAACCTTTTGAAAAAATGAATATGCCTTCACCTTTGGTTGTGGGAACAAAAAGCACGTCCGCCTTGAGGCGAATCTAACGTATTTCTCTTCACACTTTTTAGGTAAACGCGTCTCAAATATTCCATCACAGCATCATTATTACACCCTGCCACAGCGTTTAACTTATTGTTAATAATATTTGTGGGTTGTCTTTATGCTCTCCACAGCGTAGCATAGTAAAACTGTATTAAGTTTCTGCTCAGAATGACTTGAGATACATGATATATTAAATTTGAGCACATCTGGTTGCGCATCCGTCCGTTTGTCTAAAGTCAGTCTATGAATTTTTCTGCCTCGCCTGCAGATTGCAATTTTCAAAGTATTTTGATGAAATTCGACGCACGGACATCTGTCATCATTGAGAAAATGGATTAGATCCGACTATTTTTACGACCATGTCCTATTGTGACGCCTTCAAACTAATAGCCGAACTCAAATAATATTCCGTGTCAGCAGTTTGACCCGGCGCAAGGAATTCATAGCGCTGAACGCCTCGGTAATCGAAGAACTGCGAATTGTTGTAGGAGTTTGAATATTGGTCTCACTTTTTGATCACAATGTCATGTCTTGGTTGTCTTTGGTTTCGTCATTTATCACGTTAGAATTTGGCTCGTTTTGAACTTGCTTTTGAACTATCGAATCAATTTCGAAAATTGGTGAAACATGCCGCTAAACGGACGAGGTGTGTTGAAACAAACCGAAAAACTCTGAAAATTTCTCTACATAAGGTTTTCAGGACAAAACCTATTTTTTTGAAAGTATTGCAAATAGCATAACAGTATAACAATAAAGAACACAGCAAAAGTGGACTGGTGTTCAATTCAAATCAATGGCAATCGGAACGATTGATGTCGGGTTGAATTTTCTTAGAAGAACAATTGCTGGCTTATTTTCATCTTGCAGAGGCGTTTAATATATATATGCGCTAAATTTTCTAGAGCATTGTATTTGAGTGTCCCGGAAAGGCAGATTGAGTGTCTCGGAAAAAGAGATGGAAGATCTTGTAGTCAATTGGGTCGCCTAACTCTTGTGCTACTTTTTTTTTGGTAATTGTGGTCCCTTTTAGGATCTAAGAAGAGGAAGAAAAATGTGCTTTAATTTATTTGTCATAAGAAGCAGAAAAATTGCCAGGCGGTTGCAATTGTGGATCGCGTGTTGATGATGATGTTTAAATGCAAGCCGGTGACAACAGTAAGTGATTTGTAATTATAGCTTCAATTTGTCTGCGGACAGACCTAAACCCATTCAGCCACTCATTTATGTACAGAACAAATGCATCAATGCATTACAAGCACTCAAAATATCTAATATATTCCTTGCGATGTTAAAATGAAAAAAAAAAAAAAAAAAAAAACTTGGAATGAATTCTATAGAATTAGAAAAGTTTTGATTGATATGAGCATCTAATGAGAATGAAGGCCGAGATGCTATCGTGTTATTTGTATACGTTTAAGTATTTTTGTAATTTATAGCAACAGCGATATGCGTTATTGAACGTTGGTTGTATTAAAGTTTTTACACATCACATTTATATATATATAAATACACAACGAGTATTCAATTTCGGAAATAACTTTGAATTAATGAGAATAGAAAACGTACTGTTTTGAATAATTTTCATAGAGCCACTGTCACTAATTTACATAGTAGCTAATTAATTGTTTATCTCATTCACGTAGAAAAAACTGCATTTCATTGTAGTGACAATTTTATTATATTTACGTTATTAGACAATTAAAAATATTTTTGAAAATGTACATTTTTCACAAAATTTCAAGTTCTTCAATGATATAATATTACATTTGATTAATGAATTACGGCTGGACGGACAAACGTACACATCTAAATATTTGTTGATATGCGGTTAACATTAAAATGTGCAGTTAATCTAAAACATTCTAAAGCTAATACACACAAATGCGGTTCGTTTTATTATTGAGGAAAAAAGAAGACAGAAAAAAAAAAAGGAAAAATGTATAAGCAGCGGGGAAGTTGTCTCTATGGGTCGTTTACGGCGAATATTGAATGCCCAACATTTCTCGGCTAAGTCACAGCAAGCAGATCGCAATACCTCTACAAGCTATACATAAAGTATTGGATGATAACGTCATCCTCTCTTGGAGGCAGTCTTACCATTCGCATCCAATACATAACGTAGTACAGCTTTCTGAAAGCTTCTTTGCTTTTCAATAGAAAATTATGGCTTTCACACCCAAAACCAAGATGTCTCCATCTCTCGGTTCACTTAATGCGCATACTCGACTCCGGACAAAAAGGTGCCTTTGCCAGTTGTAACATCACGGAAACAAACCATGGGGTCTTATCAAACCCTTCTTCTATATTCTTAATTCTTCTCAACTAAGGCTCCGTGAATCGTTACTTGTTGACACGCTGGTCACTTAAGGAGAAGAAGAAGAATGCATTATTGATTACCATAAGATCTTTGGCATTTTATTTTTAGTCATATCCATCAGTTCTTCCCAACAAATTTCTGCGAAATTTACTCAGTTGACGACTATAGATCTGCTTTAAACTTGGGAATGATCTGCTTATACGACGATCTTTGAAGAACAATCACTAATAGACATTGAACCAAAATTGGAGTCAGACGTTTTCTTGAATTCACCACAAAACACCTTCCAATGGATGTTTCATTTTTCTACAAGAAGAAACTATTCTTGGTAACTTTTATATGATTGTGCGAAATGTTCGGTTTGCCAAAACCGGTTCGTTGTTGATTTTCGATTATATATTAGAGAAGAGTATAAGTTAGACGAGCAGAAGCTACATCTGGATTTTGTATTGTTTGAAAAAGACGTTTCCTCCTTGAGTAAATAGTAAGCGCCCTTTTTTTTAGGTTAGAGGCGAAAAATGCGTTCCTTCTCTTAGTTTATAGGCAGGAAGGCGTTGCCGATTTTTCTTCAAATCAAATATTAATTTGCATATGTCTTCAGTTTAACTGATGAAAAGCTGCTTCTACCCCTATCTTGCGTGTGTACTTGCAAGTGAACTGTGCCAACTTGGTGTTTGCCTAACGTTTGATACATATATTATTTGTCAGAGCGCAGCGTCTCCGGGGAGAGTTTTCCAGTTTTAGCTTAGTAAAGATATTCGATCGACATTTGTTCGTGTCCAATTCCAATCGGCACGAGACACACGAATAGACTGACTTAGCTGCAGACTCACAACTTTACTCTAATAGTTATAGTGATTTAATTATAGCACGCGGCCTTTATTGCCTTTAGGATAAGTCTCGCATTATTGACCACTTGTCGACAATTTTGACAAAAGGAAAACGAATACGGTTATGGCTTAAAATTTTACACTGATCGCATTACCTCTAAGCCCTAAGCTATTTCGATCTGTGTCGCACATAGAATATCAAAATGAGTGAATCACCCAATGGCTACTAATGTTGATGTGATTAGGACTCCACCATATGGTGGTGTGTTGGAGTCATCTTGCTTTCATTTTTTTGTTTTTAAATTGTTTAAAAACCATGTTCAGCAAATCTATGCTTATGCTGCTGCATATGTGTTGAATGAATTAATTGACAAGTATTAGCAGTTAGTGCTTTCCGAGAGAGGGATTACGAGAGAGAAAATATAAAATGTGAAGGGGAAAAAATTGCAATTTTTCTAATTAGTATAAATATTTAAATGCGGTATTAAATGACCACTGGTGTATAATTGTAAACATTGATATATGTAAACAATGGAGGACAGAAAGCTTACGTACGTATTATAACGGCACACATATTTACATTTGCATTGCAATGCATGTATATATATATAAACACTTACTCACACATATGCAGGCATTCATTTGGTCTAATTAATTAATATATAGAAATCATTCCAAACAGAATGCAGAAAAGTTAAAATGTAAACAATCGGTGTTATGGCACTTTTTTCACATGAAACAAAAAAAAAAACAACAAAAAAAATTATGTTAGTAAAGACATTTTTTATGGATTTAAGTTAAGCGTAATGAATACCCAAAAGATGATTCAAAAATTTATAAAAAGATAAAAAACATGCTCTCATAAATTATTTGTTGCATATGGGCTTGTATTTGTACTTGTGTACAAACATCCATGAAAACAGAAAAAAAGAAACGAAAATATAGAAAAAAGAATATTAATAGTGTACGTACAATGCACTCACCCTGTAGACTAGGGCCTTGAATTGATACGAAGAGAAATAGATGGAAAGAAATTTCATGGTCAAAAAAAAAGAGAAGCGAAAACAAACAACAAACCGCAAGGCAGATATAAAAATCTATTCATCTACATACGAGTACCATATGTACTTGTATGCTCGTTTATTGATGGTGTACTCTTTTAGTTTGCCGTCGACTGTTTAAGATAATGATAACGAGTTGTAAAACTGTTATCGACTGTGTCTGAGAAAAATGCTATTCGAAAACTAAGAAGGCATTCGCCCTCTGGCGCACGTTGGACATTCGCCATAAAGAAAATATTGTTCAGCTGATTAAGCTCAGCTTAGTGCGAGTCTTCTGATAAGTACTTCAGTGTACATGCTATGCGCAATCATTTGTCATAGGCCGTGACTGATATATATGCAATATGGTTGGTTATGAATGTATGATAAACATTTATTTATTTTTCTATTTTTGAAAATCTATAAATACAACAAAGTGTTGATATTAAATATTGTTTCTTTAAATATGCTGCGGCTTCCTATGTACGTGTTTTTTGTACCTACCGACGGATGGAAGCATGTTCATTACACTTAGCCTTGGACTAGGACTGAAAAGTTATTCTCGTCTCGAAACTAGGAAAGACGTTTCAATTCGACGATTCCTTATTATTGTCGAAAGGAGTAAAACCCAAAAATAATGCACAAATCTGTTACTTTTGACTTTTTATGATCACGCTTCAGATGAAGCTAAAAATTGTGGAAAGTTACCCATAGTTTGGACATCACGCATAGAATGTCCCTGGAAGCTGTCTTTCTTTCATTGTATTGCGTCTTACGAACACTGAGCCAACAGCTCAAAGTTTTTGTTTTTGAAAAGAGAGGAGTTCTCCGCTTAAATGGTGCTGAAGATATATCCTTTGCTTACTTTGATCTGTTGTCAATGTGAACCTATCTCCAACCGTCGCCTATGTTTCTGCCAAACTTAGAACCATTATCTCAATTCTTGCGGCCCGGAAAGCACAGACGGACAGAGAGATGGCAGGACATGTTCACATCGATTCATAATTTGATGCTTATCAAGGATATAGGACATAGTACACACTTTGCGTATGTATACTTTCAGTTTAAAGAATTTCCTGATTTTCATGAATTCGTGACATTCATGCGCACTAGAGATTCGATTATATTTAGCGATAGGAAACATGCTAAACTTGTGTAAAGCGGGAAGAACATATTCTGCTATGAACATACGCCAATAGACAAATGATACCCTTTTCCAACTGTCAGGTCAAGCTTTGTGCATGTAACGTTACGACATTTAACTTAACAGCTTGTATTATGTATATGCACCCAACACACTCTTATCAGTAGTTACTTGAAGACTTACTTCACTTTTATTTGGTTCTTTTATCGGTGAATATCTAATTTTTCAATTAGATTTGAACTGACGCGAGGGCTCATTTTATCCCTTGAAAGAGGTACACGTCAACTCTATAATCATGAAGACGTGTATGTGCAGTTGTGTTGGCAACCTATTTAATCTTGCATAAGTACACAGCACAATAAACTGTCGGTTGCCGATTTGTTGAATCTTAGAAGGAGAGAAGGACAATTTTTACACAAATTTTAGATTGCTCAACAAAGACTTGCTATTTCGCTACAACTTGTGCCTTTCAGCTGAAGAACAGTTATCTGGAACTCAGTTGGCTAGATAAGATCGATTATTCTTTTAACACTCTAGAGTGATGCCAGTCCTCCAGTCCAGGAAAAGATGGTTACAAAAAGGATAAAAAAAACGGTGGGTGAGAGTGTTAACGAAATAGGAAACGATATAGCGGTTAATGACATCGTTTGAAAAAAGTAGAACTGCAGTCGCAGGCCAGACTACCAGACCTGAACAAACAAATGCTCAAAAATTTACGAAAAAAGTCTTTATTTGACAACATAATCTGCTTTTAACTTGAAACAATGCTATCGGCTGCTTCCACCAGTTTCCATGTCCTTTTAATAGGGAGCAACGTCGGAGTCGACAGCATTCCTCATCTCCTTGTTAACAAATCTTTTGTTACAGAGCGATCTTTTCAACATTGGAAACGGAAAATAGTCTGGTAAAGTTAATTCTAGGGAGCGATATGTATCGGGAAGCAGCTCGAACCCCAATTCTTGACCATTGCGATATTAAATGCGTGAACTGATCTAATCGTTTAGGCTGCTTCTAAAGCTTTGTGGTGTTTATTATTGGAAGCGAGTAAGAAACCTACTCCACAGTAGAATTTCCATAGATTTTGATAGTATTTGGGCTGAGACCTTCTCACAGCGACGACCAATTTTTGCCATGTTTACAAATTCATTGAAGGCATTCGTTATCGATCAAAAATATTCTTTATAAGGTTGATAGCGTTGAAATTAATTTTCTTTAATAAGACGGGAGAGTCACTTATCCCTTACACTTTTTTGTCAACTTTAAACAGCGGGATATGCTTAAGACAAACTTACATTTCTCTAGTAGAAAAAAACTTGCGTATACAAAAATCTACTTTCATACGATGACAATTAGACGAGCGAGTCCTTAGCAAGGGCGGCGAAGACTGTCTCTGATCAAATTCTGCTGATTGAACATAACGATGATACAGAAAAGCATCACGAAGTGGAGGCACGCTTCGGTAAGATGGATCATCACTGTTGTAAGTCAATTCGGAATAAATTTGAAGCAGTCCATTAGTATGTCGACGAACAGCGATTGTGAACTTCAAATAATAAGTGCGGTCATCGGGCATGAGTTACCTGCCTGGAGGCAGGTATTACGCGACCGAACGTACGGCCTGCCTAAGTTGCATGATTATTTGCAATATATTAGGAAGCCTATGTGACGGCCGATAACGGATCTTATATGTAAGTATGTAAAAAAGTTAATTTAATTTTGTTTTCTATGACAAACGGTAAGACAAACTAGCGTTAGCGACATAATTATGTTTTGTTGAAAACAACACAAGGTCAAAATCATGCTTTGCTGCGTTGAGTCGTCTTTGAAAAGCAGTTTCAAAAATTTATTTCAGCGCGTGTCAAACGATATCGATCTCTGGTTAAAATCTGTTGCAAAATATTACAAAACTTTGAATCAATTCAAAAATTTGTTATTTGAGCAGCTTGATACCCTAACCAATTTGAACGTAAGCACTCTTTTAACTTTTCACGGCACTTTTTTGTTTAATTTTTATTAAGAAAACAAGGGTTGTTTGGATTTTATACTCTACACTACTTGTGGTACGGGGGTTTGTGACGTTGCGCTGATTGTGATGATTGCAACAACCGGAAGAAATTGAGATATACACGCCTTCTATTACAACGAACGGTTCATTTTCTGAATCGATCTAAGATTCTCTGTCCATCCATCCGTGCGTCTCTTTGGTTTTCTTGTGTTCAATCACAGGTCGTAATTTTTGAGATATTTTAATGAAATTTAGTACACAGTCATGTTTGGCCCAAGGACTGATTCGATTCCCAAAAAAATGAATGGAATGAAAAAGCGATGTATGGATAATTATAAGACGTTGTAGAGTATTTAGTTGTTGGCCTTACCATAGTGTTTTTGCTTGTTTTTCTTTACTGAATAACATAATTGTGGACTAATGAAGTTACTAAAGTTTTTACTTCAAGATGTCGATGACTCTGTTTAGTGTACTTCTTCTGTCTAACACAAGATGCATCAAATTTTAATTCAATCTGCAAACGAAACGATTACGCAATGCTTCATTTAACGAACCCATTGCTTTAACTCAACAATTAATTAAAAATATGTATAATAAGAGATGGGGCCAGTCTAAGCACTTATTCACCATTACGCTAATAATGATGGCACTTAAGCCTTTTTGATTAAGTGTTTTATTTCAATTAGGTCAGTATTTTAAGTAAAGCCGAAAATGAACTTACGAAAATTGATTGTTTATCTAGGGGTACATTAGCTTTAATATTCCTTTGGCAACGAAGCTCTACAGATATTAAAGGCGGCATACGTACTAAAGGCTTAATGAGCAAACATGTGTACACATATGGCGTACACATTAGATGTTGAGAAGTGAAACTCTAAACCCGTTTAGATAAATTACTTCGGTCTTTTGTTTCCTGCCATCTCGTTGCCTGATCGAAAACGAACATAGACATAATTATTGTTCGCTCATAAGTGCTGAAAACCTATTCGAAACAAGGTAAACTATCAAACATTGTAGGCGGCGGTTTCTACGATATGGAACTCAACTGAAAAGTCACCTCGTACATCGCGTACACAGTAGCATGACAGAAAAGTTTGAAATTCGGAAGTAAATATAAACAAGTAAATAAACCAGAGCGAGGCTTTTATGCTCACCCCCTGGAAACAATGCGTAAGAATTGCAAAGTATTTTAGAGCAATAGCGGGCTTGTCGGTTAGGCAGATGACATTGTGGTTTATTGGAAAATTGATTTTTTGTCTAATGCTTTGCAGATTGCAATCGCGTTCAGATTTGATTTGCGTAACATACGGATCTACGTAGAGCGCATCACAATGGTTTGCTCGAATGCAGATGTATTTGTTTCATGATGTTTGAGGGGCGCACTGGTACATAACATATTTCGGAGGGTTACAAACGAAACTTGAGATCTAGTATACTATCATCTGTCTGTTGGCATAGGAATTGCTTAAGCCTAACAGAAGCTAATTTTCAATTCGTCCCATAAATCCATTATCCTCAATTCTCAGTTTAATGTTGAATTTATTTGCCAGAAATGACATCATAAACACATGCGTTAGTAACAATATCCGAAAAAACCCAATGGTGGCGGGAGTACGGGAGTCCGCATTTAAACATTTGTCACCATGGGTGGCTATGTTTTATTGTTGATCAGTCAGTCATTCATTCATTCATTCCTTCATTCATTCATTCATTGCTCTTAGTCATCGAATACTTTATGGTTAGTCAAACATTTAAAGCAGCATATGTTCAGATATAAATTTGTAATTTTTTTTTTTATTTTTTTTTTTTTGCAGCATACGTATGCGTGAAACCAAAAACGAACATAATTCTTTATATTCATTTTTATAAGCGGTTTTTATTTATATTATTTTGTTTTGTATAGAATTTAATTAAAGTACATGAAATTGCATTACAGAGGCGGCAAGACATGTTCATTCATCAAATGTTCGAGTAAAACGGTACAACAACAACAATAACGAGCGCTTGTTAACAATATAGCATTCAATTCGATTGAAATCAATTGAAATTGATTTCAACAATACGCAAGCACGCTTTCGTCGCACACGCATTTACAAATACAAAAATATGAGGAATGATATCAGCTAAAGTTTTTTATCGTTGCTGTTGTTGTTGACCGTTTGACTGACTGTTATATTTTGGTTCATCTCTCACTTATTAGCAGATGTCAATTGCAAGTCGCTTGTTGTCAGAGAGGAAATATTGTTTTTTTTTTTTTTTTTTTTTTGTTTAATTGGGTTAAATATTTTTATCGATAAAGCGCACAACCGTACACTTTCGTGTTATTTAACTTCACTTAAAAATATTAATTAATTTAATACTTTTTGACACTTAGGTAATTAATGTCTTTTGTGTTTGTGCAACAAAAATAATGAAATATAAATTTTCCATTTTGTTTGTTAATAATTGTGGGAGAATATAAGCAAACATGTGCACATGTATAGCGTGCGTCCCTATATATTGTACACATATACGCGTACATCAGGTGAGTGAGAGTGTAGTTGTTTCGTTAAATTAAATTTTCTTTATCATACTGGTTTAGGAAACTGGCTTTTTATTAATATTTAACTATATTTTGCGTTCTCTCTCTCTTCGATAAAATTAAAAAAAAAATTTAAATAAAAAAAAATGTATTATTTTTACACACATTTTTTTTTTAATTAAAAATTGCGCTTAAAGTAATAGGGTAAACTTTTCGGAAACGTGAATATTTCATCACACTATTTGCTTTATCGCTTATCAATAATTTACTCCTATTTGTGTGATGGTTTGTGTAAAAATTTAACTAAAGTGCATGTAAACTTGAAAACAAACAAAATTTAAGAACGGAAAATGTACGCTATGCATGTAAATGAAGCCACATGAGATTGTTTGTCGCAAAAAGTTTTGGGCTAAAAAGAAATTCAACTTTTTGCTCATGATTAAAAAAAGCCATGGTTCGAATGTAGGCGTCACTTGGTATATTCTTCACAGGCACATTGTTTTTGTCCACAAAGAAATTGATTAAAAGTTATGTTTTATTTATACTTGCGAGCAGTTGCAATGGGGATTTCCCCGAACGTTTACTTTTCTTTGTCTTGAAGCAGCAGCTAAAAATAAAAAACAAGAACAAGTTTTCTTTCGCTTAAGTCGAATTTCTCAAATCTGCATAAGACACGTGATTGTAAGGTCAAGCGGACATCCATGTGTCGTGCATGTGTAGCGCAAACGTATAAGTCACATTTTTATAAAACGTGGCAGCATTTAAAATTTAAAACAATTTGGGAAAGACAAAAGACTAGCAATTCTGGGTAACTGTGAGTTTGTCCATTGAAAAATTTTGCTCATTTTTGCCTTCGACTTAAAAATAATAAAAGAAATTTTGAGCATAGAATAGTTTTTGCAGAAGAAGAAGTTATGATGAAGGGTCGAACGGACAGACATACCTAAATTGCTCGATGCGGATCAAGAATATTCTTCATGTGCGAATTCGATGCGCATTTTTGTGCCTTGTGAACATTGGAAAATCAAACCGAATATGTTTTCAATACTTTGGCAACTTGGGCAGCAGTGATCGTATATGCCGCATGAGTAGCCGAGTAGCCAATGTTCGCGACTCCCGGCCTTCGTGCAGTTTGACCCTACTTGGTTGTAAGTAAGGTGAGTGCTCGCTCGAAGCGTATACTCTTAACTTACGTTTAACATTTAGGTGCGAACATAAACATGATCTTCTTGCAATCTTGTCGATAGCACGCCAAAAGCATTAACTCAAACTCCGTAGCAGAAAAAAATGGTCTGAAGTTTGCTGCCATGCACCATTTAAAGCTTTAGTGTACAAGCTAGCCCGATTCGCCTTCAAATACGCCCACAATAAAGAATAGACTGTAGCTAATGCAAAATGATTCCGATCGGCCAACAGACTCACTGACATTTGAAAACATATTCTCATAGATAAACTTTTGGTACAACTGCAATCACTTCTAAGAACACTTTCCTTACAATGATTACCCGGCATGCACATCCCTGTTCCTTGCATTGACGCCGTTGTTTGTGGAAAAAAGAATTATTGCGTGTCAAGAGAAGGGTTGATGATGGCTTAGAGGCTATCAATCCAATGTTTTCATTGCTCAAGCAAACATTTGCTTGATTGCTTGTGTTGATACGTGACAAAAATTGATTTAATCTCACGCGTAGTATTTTCTTAACTCTTTAAAGGATTTTGACAAACAAATATTCGCTAACCAAGCAACACTACTTCCACTTCTTTTAAATGAAAAGGGCAACAAACGATATATTTGGGAACTAAGTTCATGTTGGAAGTAATTACTTGTCGATGGCGATGTAATTACTTTTGGGATAATAGGCATTTGCTCAGGGTTCAATTATGACGTTGCTCTGTACAACGACTGGCTTTCTCTAACCGATGCCAGTTCGATATATTGCCGTACGTGCAAGCCTAAGAACACTTAAGGCTGCGCGTCAGACATTGTTGTTTGCTGGCATACGCGGTTGATTTTGGACGACTTGCTTTAAATAGACTTTTGTTGTTTAGTATTCAGCTCTCAGTTTTTAGCCCCCCAGGTTCATGGTTGTCTATGTGTATTCCATTTAATTTGTAATTTTTCAAATAAAATTTTTTAAGGTGGAGAGTTCAGAGCAGCGGTTGTGGCAGGTGCGTAACCGCAAAATCTTCCCAAGCTGCAAACTTCGAAGGGAAAATCCTAGGAAAACGTTGGTCTTTATGAAATTTAGTGTATATAGGTGTGTAAATATTATACACTGCATATCCATCAACAACATTTTTAAGTATCGGGCAAAAGGGGTGCATTTCCTCCAAGCGATGATTCTCAAAAATATCTCATTCTCTTCGCTCAAGTACAATGAAAGAAACGTCGACAATTTGTTTACGCAATCGATTCATATGAAAGAATGCATTGTGTTTTTGCAAACGCACTACAAATTGCAGCCCTACAGAGTAGATGCAAGGTGCATAAATTTGGTGCTCCCATGAGAAATGGCCATCATTTCATACCCACCATAGAATGTATTGAAATACGCTTTTGAAGCCCTTATGTTTGCAAGAATTGGCAGGCACTTGAAGATGGTTCTCACACTTTTCTTTTAAAGGCTCACACACAAAGGCGATCACACATACATATATAAACTAACATTTTTTATTATTTAAATTTATTACTTTCCACTTTTTTGATTTTGGTATTTTTCCCGTAGTGAATACCAAAAAAGTCACAAATTGGAACGGATTTAATTTAAATTTAATAACAAATCACCGTTTAAACGGTAGGACACGTCTCTCGATTTTTTATATATTATTTTTTATACTCTAGAGCGCTTGTGGTGCAAGGGTATATTAAGTTTGTGCGAATATATGCAACACGCAGAGGAACTTGAGACAGACGCACCAATTGTTATGCCGATCGATTGAGAAAGCGACGGTAAAATCGATTCAGAAGATGATTCTGAATCGTCGTGAAAACGACTGAGACCACCTGCCCGTCTTGTTTTCTTATGTTCAACCTACAGGCCGCGGTTCTTGATATATTTTGATCATATTTGGTATACTGAAGTATTTTGTTCCATGGATGAACGGTATTGAAAATAATCTGGATCGAATGACTTTTTCGGCCATTTCGTACATAAAGCCTTATTTTGAAATGTCATTATGTAAATAACTGTACAGGGGTGTAGTGTATCTAACGATGGCCCACTGTAGTGCTTTTACTTGTTTTAAATATTTTTATTTTATCCCAATTATTGGATCCCAATAATATGCTGAGGTATTAAAAAATATAATTTCGATTTTGTTTACTTACATCTTTGCTCCAATGCACCACATATGGTATGGGAAGATCATATGGAAAATCAATATAACAATTAAAGACAACATAAGAGCCGACTTTCGCTTCCAAATGTGTTGTTTTATGATGATCGTGTCGCACACACCATACACAGGATACACTAATTAAATGAAATAACGTAACAGACGACAACAGCAAGAGCGTATGCCAAGAACGTAAGCCAGGCCGGTAGCAAAATGACAATTGTTGTGTTTTAAATAATAATAAGAATCGACGTTTCATTTTATTAAAAAAAAAAAAAAAAAAATAATAGCAAAAGCACAATACAAACACAAAAATTTAAGCTGGTTCTCTCTCTTATTTCTTTTTCTTTTTTATAATTTGTTTAACACATTAAATTACACTGCATGTAAAAGAAAAGCATAAAAAATAATAAACAATTTATTTTGACGTGTTGTATGTTGTTGTCGTTGCTTTCGCGTTGCTGTGGTTTTGGAAATATTCTATTTATGCATCAACATTCATGTGCATATAACGATTGCTTCGCATATATTGTGTTGTTTTAATATGATTATAACAGCAACCAACGCTGGACGTTCGTTCACATATGATATGACCTTAATGTACATATGTAAGTAACATTTTTCGGCTGAACGTGCAATGCTTTTAATATAAAAAAATATTCGCCTTAATTAATAGTTAAATGAACACCAGAAGCATAAATCTTGAAATCACTTAATTTCCGATTTGAGTATATTTTCAAAAAAAAAAAAAAATGAAAAAAAAATTTGAAGTGAATTAAAGCTTACAATAAAAATAAACAAAAAAAAAAAATTATAAGTGATTAAATTTCATTGATAATCGTTTCATCCAAAGTCAAGATATGCATTAGCTTTTTATTACAACTTTTTACGTAGAAAGTGTACTTATGAACGTATGGGGTTCAACAGTGGAGTTTGTCACATTTGATGCAATCTTCTGTAGACATTCGCGATGCCATAGATGGTTTTTTAGGTGACGTTTGTTCGTAGCCGACATTTTGAACTGACGCAAAGGCAAATTTTTATGAAAAGTTTCCCATGAATCGTTCATTTTGAATCAGTCCAAGGCCCTGCGTTAACTATTGAATCGCTTGGCTTCAATCCCCTTTCAACAGCTATAGTACTTTCGATACAGCCTCTAAGTGAATCTCTATGATTGCTATTAGCTTCGGGATAGTAGATACCTGAACCGCAAACAACCCTGCACTCTATAAGTTCGTAGGATGACATAGAGGAACCCATAGGATTTTTAATATTAAACGAAGTTGTTACAAGTTACAGTTAGTTTAATGCATCTACTTTTGTTTTTGTAAATGAATGGAAGAATGGGAACTTTATGCCAGAACGACACGAAATTTTCGCACATTTCGTTCGACGGTTGCTACTATCTACAAATCATACGGATTTGTCAATAGTCTTTCTACATACGTATATCATCTACGAATTTGTTGACTAATATATTGCCTCTCATGCGATGTCCCATTATGTTCTATATTATACTAAACGGTGTATATCTCCCATGCGATTACGCATTATTGCGTTCGAAAATTTTGCAATAATTGTGGGTTGTTTTTAGTCAACACACTTGTGTAATAGATTTCCTATTTCTATCAGTCGTGACTATTATGCAAGAACTGCGCAACTTGCAATTGCTAAAATACTAACACAAACATTTCACTTAGATAACAGACCGGGACATTCAATGCATTCTCTAAATGGCATCAGCAGCAAATAAATATTAAAAATCGGTTTAGGGTATTAATGGTCAGGTTGTAGATGTCATCGGCAAAGCGAACTTTTTTTTTACTTTTACTTTTCATGCAATCCATTCAGAGAAAAGAACAAAAGTAGATAGAATATCATTTATATTCGGTTCTACGCGATGGATCGCGATCTTAATAAATCGATTATAATCTATAACTCAATTTTCTAATGCACTTTATTTTGCAGGTGATTGCTCACTCACTTTAGCAGAATGTTTGGCCCACTTTAGGTGATTTCAATGAAATTCTTTTAAGTGAAAACTTAAGACCGATTTTATATCTTACTATCCTCAGTCGAGAATTGGGGGGAGGGGAGAAATGTGCATGCGTGCTACTAATGTAACTAAACTATGGACCATTGACGCACTTTTGTTAACGAGAGTGCTGAGTGAAATTTCAGAACGAGCATAGTAATCGTGATTTAACGTTCTCCTCATTGGTATGATCAAACACACACATACTCCAGTGGCTGTTTCTGTACGAGATGAGCATTTGACAAATTCGAAATATAAATTCTTTTTTTGCTTAAGGAAAGGCTTTCTATATTACTGTGGATTCAAAAAGACAAATAAATAAATAATTGTGTTGCGTTGTTGTGTTTAAAAATGTGCCAACTTTTGTAAAAATTAATGGTTATCTCCTAAGGCACTTGGTCTGTATATGAAAGAATTCATTTTAAAATGCATACGTATAATGTGTACATGTATGTACCGATCGACAGTTTTTATGAACCTTTAGATTTTTCTTTAATCCGTTTTTCTAGATATTATTGAATGCTAAGACGGCCTTACAAAGCTTGAAAACTTTATTTTTGCATACAGTTTTTTTTTTTTTTTTTGCTTTGGAAGACAATTCCCGCTATAAACGCGCCGTCATAACCTAAAACAATTTGGACATAGGGAAATTTTATTGATGCGACCATCGCATCTTTTTGAAGCGAAATCTTTTTTGACCCTTTGGTTGTATTTTTATTGTTTTTTTCTTATTTTGTTTCATATTGTAATAATTTCATTGTAGTGATGCAGTTCGTCGAAGAGAACACGAATATCGGAGAGAAGTGATTTGAGATGCACTAATGGGCAAAACAGGTCAATTGTGCTTAATCACCGCGTGCGATTCTTCCATTATTTATATACTTTTACACCTTTTTTGTTGCTGTCGCTTCTTTTCTCGCATTACCCGCACATTTCAATTATTCCAAAGTTTAATTTCCAGTTTGATATAAGAGAATAAGATTATCTTCTTATTCGTTACACTTCACACCTTTTGCTTTATCTTACTAATATATTAAATAGTTTGGCCCCGCTAACAGAAATATCTACGAAACGAACATAAAGACCGCAAGAACGCAACTGATCTCATAAAAATCATAAAATATTTAATCTAGTGACAAGTGCAGCTTTAGCAAAGCTAAGTGATACAATAGTTAGCTAACTACGTTCCATTCGTATAATGATGACGATGATGATGATGAGTACGATCATCATCATGGCTATACATTGTGCAACAATATGCAGCGTAGAGCCAATAAATGTATCGTAATTTATTGTTTATGTCTATTAAAAGCCTTAGCGTCATTCCGATTAACTGCACCATCGCGAGTTAATACAAACACTTACGTTAATGTTTCTTACTTTTATGACGTTTTTATTTTAATCTCATCAAAAATTGTATCTATTAATTTTATCTTTTAATTTTTAAGTAAATTAGGTTTGATAAAAAATTTCTCAGTAAACTGTAAAATTTCAATTGAGTTAATTTGTTTTTTTCTTTCTCTCTTGTCATTTTTCAGGAAGTCTAGAAGCACATTAAACATTGACATTTGCGCAGGCGTTCTACTATTAATAAACTCAGTTATTTTTGTTTTTGCATTTGTGAAAAATGTACACAGTTGTGTGCGTGGCTGGCGTGGAGATTGAACTCTTTTAATAAAAAGTCTTATTTCTGGTTCATCTAATAAATATGTTAAGTCATGTTTAAGTTTATGGGAATTATGTGCCATTAGCTTACTACAAATGAACATGGGAATGAATATGAGTCAAGTCGTTACAACAATAATAATAATTACTTTTAGAAGCCAAGTAAAAGTAAATTAAAAAAAAAGAAGAAATGGGTTTTCCAATTTTCTTTCTCTTAATATTGGATATCGGAAGGGGGTCTGCTCACAACCCACTTTGTAGGAATTGTCCAAACTTTTTGCCATTCTACAGCTATTTTAAATTCTCTTCTGAACAAATTGACTCATTGCCAAACATTGTGCAGACAAATTAAACAGGCAATGGTTTCTGGAGCCTTAACAAAAAATACATCGACACACTGTTACTTACAATGCAAGGTGTGCCGTTACCGCGGTTACTGACTATGAACATTCAAGGTAATGTCTACGGAGTGTGTACGTTTAAAATTGGCCAACCTTCGATTAGTGACGTCGTGCACTATTTTCAGTCCAGCTTACTTTGGAAAGGATTGTGATCAAGTCTTTTTCGGATGTTTCTACATTGATAAATCCTCGATGCATACCATTGTGTCTGAGGCTGAGGCCAAAGTCTTGTCATACTTGGCCACTGGCTATTAGCATAGCTATGAACATATGCTCTAGCTTTGCCTTTCAATTTTTGTCATCATAATTGTATCCAAGACGGACACATATCACTCCTTGCCTTAGAAAAACGTTATGTGAATAACGGTAGGGTGTGGTAGGAAATTCGATGGTTGGCCGTGGCCCGCAGTAGTCTTCTACTTGTTGAATATATTGTACATAAACCTATTCCTTTCTATACTACAACTTTCCTTCACGCCTACATAAATCTAAACTTTTGGAAATTTGGTCATTGCTTAAAATATTTAAATCTCATATGAATGGAATAACAAGCAATGCTTTTTCCTATATTAGAGAGGAATAAACAAAATTTAACATTTCCAGGCTATCAACTGAAAGCAATTCGTTTCCGACCGGAGCTTCTAGTCCGGAAATTTGCAATATTATTGAAATCAGTTTAAATTCTACGAGCAACTAACGAAATTGTCAACCACAGTGGATGGAGCTTTTTTCGATGACAACGATCCAAACAACAATTTGGTTACTGCGCTGTAATCGATGGTACTGAAGCAAATAGCGAATGAAGTTTTTGCCTTTTTTGGATAATTTTATCTCCTTCCACCCACTCATTCAATCAGTGCAGTATCTACACCCCTCTGTTACATTTCGCTGCACCTTATTTGCATACACGTAATAAACAAAACAATGAGCAAATCGTATTGACATGTGTTTGTTTCACCGTGTTTCAAACATGGATAACATTAACGCTCCGAACGACTGCTATAGCATTACTTCGTAGACATGTACAGCGGCATCACCGAGGTAAACATATGCATTGGCTGTACATAATCGAAATCTACATATACGGACATTCAAAATCCTCATCACAAGAAAAAGAAATGCTCATGAGAAGAATTCTAGTGAAACTCCTGAATAATTTGATAAGTAATGTTGAGGAACGATATTTTGCTTTTATTTGATAATGTATTTGAAAAAGTACGTACCGCCTGTAGATTATATTAAATAATACCACCCTCGTGCAATCTACTTATGTGGTAAAATTAAAGGGGGACTTGTGTCCGCTAGCTTGGGTACGAAATTTGATAGCAAGATAAGGAGAAGGTTTATTCACTTCGTGTATTCATCGTACATATCGAAAGCTTTTCAAATCATTAGTTTATAATGCGCTTTACTCAGACATCATTTTTTTTGGTGATTTCGGGCTAGTGCTTGTTCTAATTTAATGGACTTAGGGTCATTATTTTATTTCTTGTTAGCTAAGAAACTAAAGTTTAAAAGTTGTAAGTTGAAGTTTTTTTCTCTTTAGAACAGTGTTGAGAGCAAAAAAAAAACACTACCACTAGTTAATGTGAGCAAGAAGAAAGTGAAGCATAATATTATATAATGCTATGATGATTTAAAGATTTTAACATCCAATAATTGGATTGGATTGGATATCGAAGCTAATCATGTTTAATAAAGTTGCCGCGCCTGCCTCTATTTTGACAAAAGGAGATAGGGTGTCAGACAAATTGATCAGACCCAATGAATGCACATTTGTTCTTCTGATTGGAAACATATATATGTATATATATATATATATATTTATATACGCTTCATGTAGTCTCTGGCATTTTCCCGACGACGGGAACTTTCAATGGACAAGTAATCGAGAGTAGCGAAACTCGTCTGCTTGCAGTCTTCTTTACTAAGCAAGCAACTACTGCGAAATCTGAAAATGTTGTGCTATTGAAAGAGACAGTGAAGTTGCAGTCTGTTGAGTGTTTGCGTGTCCAGTATTACTGGGTTGATACTTATCCTAATACTATAAAAATCTCTATGGCAAAAGATGAACCGCAGTCCAGGATGTACGGATAATCCGAATGCAAAAGTGAGCACGATAACGTCGTGCAATGCCGAAACCCTAAATTCATTATATTCCCTATTGCATCAATGATTTGTTTTTCCTTTCCACAGACAATTAACGAGGTTAGCTTAACCGAGATTAAAAGTGCGTCAGCTGAATTAATACACGGGTTAATAGCTAATGCACGCATGACAGTAAAAACTTGAAATCCATACGAAGTGTTTTAAAAAACATTTTTAAGACAAGAATTGACTTTGGCGACTCACTCCTACAATCTTGAATTCTTGCAAACTACAACGCTCTGCTCAAAAGTCGACATTGTGACCAAAACTATTGAAAAAGTACTTAGGGGAGATATATGGGATTTTTGAATAATCAGCAATAAAAATTCGTTTAGCTCGATGCAAAAGTCGATTACGGAATATCTAAGGTAGCGGGAAAAAATCATTGACCCACAAAGGTAAAGTTACAGTAACAAATTGACGGAGCACCCATGGTATTCATTACTGATTTAATGCCTTCGGCTTTCATCTGCTCCTAAGTCACAAAAAGTCGTTGAGCAACGACGTGAAAGAGTATGTTAAAGAGCTCGTAATTAAGCCTCGTAGAGATGGATTTAATTAGCTGATAAATCGCTGAAGAAGTGAAGAGCAGTGGTTCAACACACTGCTCTGGTGTCAATTCTTTGCCTACTCGAAATTTCTGTCCGTTTTTAGAATCCTAGTATTCGAATAGAGTCCAAAATGGTCCGTTGAGCTGAATCCAGCACGTTCGCAATCTATATTATTGTCAAAAAAGGAACTTTGCTGTAACATACATACATAACCTTGACAGTATCCTCTTCGAGCAAAGGTGATCGTTCAGAGTGTGGGTTAGTAGAAGGCTCTAAAGCACCTAATTGAAATTTTTCGAACCATGTCTTGCTTTTTCTGTCAGAAACTGTGTCTTCGCCAAACACTTTCAATTTCTAGACCCTTCTGCGGCATTTGTTCGTTGTCAAAATTCGTACAAAATACTTTGGCGTAAACGAACTTCCTCAACAACCATAACATAAATCATCTTCGTTTCCGTTCGTTTCTTAGGTCAGCGACAAAAAGAGAGAGCCAAATATATCTCAAATGAGTACGAGCATACTTGTTGAAACTTGTAAAACTTTCCGGTAGCCCTGATATTTATGTATTTAAAAAAAAAAATTGATTGCCACTTAGTTTTTTAATACAATATTAACTCTAATCTTTAACTTTTATGGCGAAATATCCAATAAAAAATAATATTAATTGTAAAGCAAGTAAGAAGTTTATACAACCTCCCATGGCGTGATCCAATTTCACCGAACCTCATTTACTTCGCAAAAATTTTATTATTCTTCATCATAAAACATTAACACTTAAGCCTTTTTGGCATACATTTAGCGAGAATCCTTATATGCGGGGTTAACCAAAAAAATAGACCTGTGTGGTCAAACTTCGGTAAGGTTGAATTCCTTGCCAGTTTACTGTTATGGACCAAATTTCGCTGTTAAAAATTGAAAATTAGGTATTGTTATCATGCAAACGTCAGTCTTCGTAAGAGCAATTACGCGAGGCGGAGTTAAAAAAATAGTCCCACACGAACTACATTTTTCATAACGATTTACAATGTCGAAATACTATTATCCAGCGACTTTTTTCTTCCATAGAACGACTTTTCAAAATAAGGCGTTAGTTATATGGGGAAATACGAACCATTTTGAATAACGTTCACCCATGTCTCAAAGCCAGGCACAGTATCGATTGTTATCAAACTGGCTCAAAAATTGTGAACTGTAGGTTGAAAACAAAACTACATGGAGATATATCAGACGGACAGATGGACAGACAAGTTTAGAACAATTCGGAAAATGATTCTGAATCGACCGGTGTAATAAAAGATTGGCCTATCTTAAGCGTTTCTGGGTGTCACATGCGAAGGCATAAACATAACCATAATACCACCTGTGGTACCAGGTATGAAAAGAAAAAAAGGACAAAATGGGTCAACAAAGTAACGTAGAATGCCATAACGGAAGAAATGTAAGATGCCGCCACAAAAAGTGCCAAGCTTAAGCCACAAGGAGTAGACAAATAGTGCATTAATTAGTTCAGCCGCGTTGTGCCGTAGCTAGTACACAACCTTTTTGTATGACCTTTCAAAATGAATTTAATGCTCCTAAACACTTCACGTTGAAGATGAAAATTGCACTTAAGTCTGCTTTTCTGAAATAAAAAAAAAAAAAAATCTTTAAATAATTTCTTGGGTTTTATCATTTTTACGAATTTCTTATTTATTTTATTTTTTCTCTTTTACATTCGTTTTTAGAAATTTTTCACTCAACTTAATCATAAATATTTTTGTTTTGCTTTTACGATTTATTTTTTTTTTATTTGATTTCACTAAACTAGAAAATATATATATATGTGTTTATATATATATTTTTTTTTTTTTATAGAAATTTACAGATTTCAACTTATATTCTGGGAACTAAAGAGAAAAAGAAAAACAGTTTTTTTTTTTTTATATTAACAAAAACTACAAGAGTTATTATAGAAAAATATAGATTAAATGGTTTGTACTTAAGAAGATTTTAATGAAATATTATAAGAACTTTAAAAACTATTTAAAAAAATAAACACAAAGAAGATTTGTTTTTTTTTTTTTTTGTATATTAAAATATAAATTATACATATATTGCTAATGAGTTTTATAAAAACCTTTTTTTTTTCGTTTTTGTATTTTTTCGAATTAATTATAATTTTAATTTCATTTAATATATATAAATATATCGATTAAAGTTGATTAATTGGTTGTGTGATTTTCAAACTTTTTTTATATTTTTATTTAATTTTAATTTTTATATAATTTTCTTTTTGTTTAATTATAATTATTTTTGTCTTATTTTTCGTTTTTGGTTTTTTTAAATACATTTATAAAAATCAGTGAAAAATCAATTGTAAAAACTTGAAGGAAAATTCAGTACAAGTAGTAGAACACAGTAGAAGAGGACTTGTTTTAACTTAAAAAGAAAAAGAACGAATTCCTTATAAGTATAAGTTTGTGATAATAATAACAGTTAAAACCCTTTCTTTTCTTTGTTATGGTTAATTAAAAGGGCTTTTAAAGCGTTAGACTCGATTTTGTGTGTTTTTCGTTTTTTTTATTTTTTATTTCCTGTTCCTTATGATAACTCTTTCTGCTTTTTTTTAATGGTTCTATTTACTGAATTTGTTAAATTAATTAACATTTTAGTATAAGTATTATTTTATTTTATTTTTTTTTCTTCTTTAATCATTAATTATTTTAGATCAATTTGTTAAGTCTGTTCTATTGTTTTTTTGGTTAATTGTTAGTTCTTCTCTTGTTTTTACATTTGATTTTATTTTTTTTATTTACTTTTGTTTTCATTTCTCAGTGAACTTTTCGAGTTCCGTCAGAATAACTGACTTTTGTTAAAGAAGATGATGATTGATTCGAACACAAACAAACAGCAATAAAACGGAATTTTAAATATTATCTATAAGTAAAAGAAATTCTATACCCACCACCGTTGCATTGCAGCAGTAACATCTTAAGTCAGCTTATTCATGGGAGTTAAAATGAAAAATTGAATCAATGAAGAATTGACCTGATAAATATATTGAATAAATATTGCCAAGAGTCTATACAATTTGAAGACGCTTAAGTTATATAAAAACAAAGTGCGGTGCGTTCACGGCTTCCTCCTCAATTCAAAGGCTGGCTAAGCACTAGGAGAACTAATTGGAGAAAGAGGCAGCCACTACTAGAACCAGAAAAGGTGCAAAGTTACGAACACAATTGTGAAAGTTTGAATACTCAAGAACAGAATTTAAAGAAATCGTCGAATTAAAAAATAATCTGCATAAGAAGCAGATGGTAGCCCGGGCTTTGCATCAGTTATTTGTAACACGCAGTGTTCACGGTGGAGTATATATATATGTATAACACCATTAATTGCATATCATAAGCGTGCACTGCATGCATGCACTGAATCAAGGCTTCCACAATTTTCGTAATCGCAAGGATAATATGTACGTTTGGGATGAAACTGTAGCATGCAGGATATCACAAGAAGAAGCATCTTGCTGTTGAAAGCACTTACAGAAGGTGGCGACATTAAAGCACATTATATTAAGATGAATGAAAATTTTTCAGTCCAGTGACAATGAAATAAATATCATTGATTACAAATAATTAGTGTCAGAACATTCACTTCTAGCAAATGATCGCGATCGTGGAGTGGTGGAAAAGTCAATCCGGAAAACCAAGCCCTTTCGTCCCAAAGGCCACTATATTATATTGATCAAATGAGACCGATACAATTGAAATACTATCGCGTTACGTTAAAATTCCATTCTTTTATTCTTTCTTTTAGCCAGCACTCTAAGCAGTGATCCACAATAAGTCACAGAATACAAAAAATAAATCTTTTCCTGCTTATCAATATTTGTACCCTACAGCACATGTGGTACAAAGGTTTATTAAGTTTGTGCGGATGTATGCAACAGTTCGGAGGACCTGAGATAGACTTGCCTCTTGTTATACCGATCGATTCAAAAAGTGAAATGAATTGATCTAAGCTTGTTTGTCCGTCTGTCCTTGTTTGTCAATCTTGTTTCTTTATATTATACACTTACAAGCTTCCACTTTTGAGATATTTTAACAAAACTTAGTGTTTTGACGTCTTTTGGCCGAGGAGCGAAGGCTGCAATAGTTGGTTTGGATCGGACCACTTTTCCAGCCACTTTCCATATAACATGGTGTAGGTTATCTAATGGTGAGCCATGAACCACTAAAAAAGTAAAATAGCAGTAGACACCAGGTGGCAGGTATTCACTAGGTTGCTTATTATTTATATATAGATATATTTTGTTTTCAACTTAAGCCATTTTATACAGACAAATGCAGTTAGTAGTCGTTGCTAAGAGTTTGCATTTTAATGATGAACCAATTGGACATAACATCACTGCAAGTAAATTTCAATTTTAGTACGCAGCAGTCAGAATAAGAGTTTGGTTTTTTTTTTGGTAAATGAATTGAGAGCCTAGTGGAAACACACCAGTAAAGTACATTTTGAAATGAAAATTGCATTTAGGTTTTTTAAGCGAATGTATTTTTTATGTTTTCTGAACAGGCGATAATGATCTTGAGGTTATTACGAAAAATTCCATAGGTAACAAAAACGAAACAAAAATAATAGTAAGAAAAAAAAAAAAATAAATATTTGAATAAATATTTTTAAGCACCTTTTACAAAATTTTATTAATTTTTGCAAAAATATCATAAACAGATTTTTTTTATCGAATATTTTTTATTCGTAAAATTTCAAGAAAGTGCTTTTTTTTATTAATTTTTTTTAAATAAATTAATACAAAAGTTCTATTCGCTAAACGTATCTTTTAACTAATAAACATAAATTTATGATGAGATCGGATTTCTTTTGTGTAAAGAGTAAAGGCAAAAAATTGAAAATTAAAAACAATAAATAAATATACAAAAAATAAACATAATTGAATACCATTTCTTATAATACACTTTAACCTGTTTTCGTGAAATTTTCATTTGAAATTCTTAACCTTCTTTTACAATTTTTATTTAAATTTATATTATTTGAAATTTATTATATTTTAATTAACTTTTATTAATATTATTATTATTATAATAATTTTCTTCGCTGTGGCAGTGTTTTGGCGTCAAGTTGTGTCAAACCTTTACCGTTCAATATACAATTTTTCCTCATTAATTTTTTTTATGTCTTTTACTCTTAGAATTTTTGTTCAAAAATTTTCTCAAGTTTTCTTTTATATTTTGCTAAATAAATGTGTGCTTTAGTTTTATTCTTTTTGGTTTTTATTGTTCTTCATCTCTTTTCTCACTTTTTCATTTAACAAAACAAAACATCATACTTTGCAAGCCGTTTATTATTTATGTATTATTTCAAAAAAAATTCTCTTTTTTCGCTTTTATAAAATTTTCCCCTCAATCCATCAATTTATTTTTGTATAATCTTTACATAAAAGAAAATTAATAAAAACATATAAAAACTTAATAAATAACAAATAAATGCAAAATCAGCTTTAAATGGAATATTTTGGTTTTCTTGTGCGCAGTCATAGGTATCATTAGAGATTCTGAACGAACAATTAGAATTTCTTTGGCCTTAATTTCAAGTCAAGTTCAGTAAAACAATTTTTTAAAGTTAAGAACAATTGCATTAAATGTATGCTTTGTAAGTTCTTCTGCCTTGAAAGACTCATTCACAGATGGACAGGCCTTTTGGTCTATTCTGCGTACTGCGTAGTCCACCGCCATCTACCTACCTACTCTCTAAAAATGTATTGCAATGTCTGTTGGGATGTTCTGAAGACAAAAAATTTGAATTGCCGCATGAATCCAAAAAAAAAGAGAAAAACAAGGTCATTCTGGGAGACCCGTACGCAGGTCTACAGATACTTGATATGACTCTTCAAAAGTAGGAAAATTGCGATTGGCAGACTTTAAGCTTCTTCGCTAAGAGATGGTAGATCCGAAAAAAAAACAGTCGTTTCTCTTTTGTCCTCGATATCGAGCAAGCTTGGTAGCTGTGAGCTACGGACTCGCTGCACTAAGCAGACAGTTTACAGCTGCCGAGAAGGTACACTTTTTTCTGACTATCGAATTAAAAGTCTTTCTTTCGTAAAATTGACGCCGAGTAACATTTTCAAATTACGATCAAGTTTACTTGGTATTGACACCCCCACGCCGGCCCAAAAGTTGCAAAGTTCAATGCAGTTCGACAAGAGATTTTCGTCCTCCCAAAAAAAAAAAAAAGTCGATTGACGCTTGTAAATAGATTTTACGATCAGAGAAAAAATTAGTACCGCGCTACTCTTGCACTTCTAGACGAACTCTGCGTCTTTTGTTTTGAAATTGTATCATATTAGCAAATCCTTTTTAACCGAGACATGACTGAATGGAGTTCTTCGAAAAGTTTCGAAAAAACCAACCGTTAAAATGGATACATATTTTAAGACAGATATATACATAAATATTTTCTTTTAAAGAATGTGTTCCGACATTCCGGAAAAAGTAAGAGAAATGTCCGTTTCTACTTTCCTCAATAGAACAATGAACATTTAGTCGGTTGCCCTGATTTTGTGCCACACACAGAGATACCCATCCGAAACGCCATAAAGTATGTTTAGATTGGATGAGCAAAAAGTTTGGCTAAATTGTATTTCTCTGGCCCACGTTCAAATCGTTTGCCTGCCATCCGCCATGCATGCAGGCCAACAATTATAACTATATTGCTAAACAATTGTAACTATCAAGAATTGTATTAAATTTTGGTAGATCTCAAATACCTAAAATTCCCATAAAAAAGGTGATATCGTAAGTGGGAAACTATATTAAGTGGTGGTGAGTAAGCAAGACTCTCACCAAGCGCTTATTACTTTTTCCCAAGGTTTTGATATTTTTCCCTTTTTCTACTTCTGGTTGTACTTTGCTTTTTATTTGTTCTGCCGAAGCAAGTAAAAATAAGAGTGATGTACTAAACAGAACAAGTAAGAAAATTATATACTGCTGTCGCCGAATATTTTACACCCATCAGAATTATCCAAAAAGGACAAAAAAAGCGAAAGAACTACATTCTCAGGCTCTCTGATATTGAGTGGACGCCATTGATTTTTTTTATTTTCAAAATTGATTTTTTCTATTTTGAAAATGAAAAATATCCGTCCGTCCGTGCTACATTAGATACGATATGTTTTATCGAAACAAGTGAACAAGGTGAACAATTGATTACTGGCAGACTTATTACGGCCCGAAAATGCTTGCTTACTTCGCTCAATGATTTACTGCTTAGACGAGACGGCTTACGAGAGAAGCAATGTGAGCATCTTGGCTGAGCATTTATATATAGTTTTAATTTTTTGAAGATTCACTCAGCTGGCATAGAATATATTTTTCTCGTCCGAAAATGCGGGCTTAGATTTCGGTGGCAGTGTTAGCACTCAGTCAATCAATTGTTGGCGTACGAAAACCTCTTAGTAATCTACTGTTTCTTGTACTAAATCAACTTAAACATATCGATTGGTAAGAGTTCATATTCTCAAAAGAGATTCCTAGGAAGTCGATGTTTTGTATATTTTATTTGGTTGTTGTCATAAATGTTGTCATAGATGTTGTCATAAAAAAAGGTGATTATCCCTATTCGTGTAACACGGTGAACGCCAGAAAGAAGTAGGGAAAGAAAAAGAGGTCTAGAAGGGCAGTGACCAAAGCAATCTCTCGCGCATTTAGGGCGCTCATACATCATTTGCTCTCTTACTTTCATGCATTAAAAATGTTTAGATGATATTTGCGAGTCGAATGCGACAATGCAATGCTTGAACTTAGTTGACGATATTCCCGACATTTCCGGGGGAGTGGTTTTTCAGTTTACATACCTCTGAGTCCTGAATCCGTGCGGACCCGGAATATTCAACAAAGCCATATGATATCGAATGAGTTAATCCAAAGTGAAATCTGTACATGTGTTAAATATTGAAAAATGTTTTTTTCAAATTTGCAAGAACTTCTAATTGTTCAATGAATTTTGCCATGAATTTCGATGTTGTGTTCCCCGAACGATGTTCGTGCTGGATGTTGCATTTTTTCCGTTTTTTTTTTTTTTTTTTTGTTTATCATGTTTATCATGTTTAGCTGTTACAATAATTGATTTTCAAGTTTTATTTAGTTAATTTAATATGAAACTCATGCTCTTGTTATTGTTGTTGTTCTTGTTGTTGTTATTCAATGTTAGAAGATGTTTTCCATAGTTGTTACTAAGTTTCCTATAGTCTGCTTACCTTTTTTTTATATTTTAAGAAAAATATTTTAAAAACAATTCTCTTTGTCGCGGTTAGCAATTTAAATTTTAATTATTTAAATTATTTTTACCGTATGTACACATACACACTTGCTATGTTCGATTAATTTTATTTCTTTTACATATATGTTACTTAATTTTTCGTGTCTTCATTTATTGTAATTAAATTGTAGTAAAATAGAAAGAAAAACGGTAATAGATGGAGCAAACTTTCTACATCCACCCACACCACGTCATACAATTTTTAAAATGTCATTTTAAAACATTGTCGCCAACGATTAGCGATCAAGAGATTAAACTAAAGCTTGTTAACTGTTAAAATGTTAGCTCTCTTCTCTGCAAATTTTCATAGAGCTAAGACTTCTAATAACGGACGCGCACAGGCAAAGAGGGTCATATCTTGAACAGGATTCAAAATTCTATTCTGATCAATAGTAGAGTAGAGTGCATACAAATGGGGAGAGGTCTGCAGCACAGACAAGCTAAAACTTCGGAATGCTGACATGGCCCCACCTAACACGATTTAAAGAGATCAAGCCGTAATAATAACGGTATAAAATGCGTAATGTATGAGAAAACGAATTACGAAATTTCCACCGCGATTGAAACCTTATCTTTTGCGAAGAAGAACGTGGGTCCCCTAAAGATTACTTTTTCCAGGAATTTCCTGAAATCAATGGTCCGCCGAGTAGAGAGGATTTTCCTTATTTCCTTCTTCCTTTATAAGTTCTGATCATATGTAGACCTAATACGTTACACACACGTACACAGACTGTCGAATTCATGCTTACACTAAAATTAAAAATCTTGTGCATGTCTGCGTGTGTCTTTCCCGCTATAAGATTTTCGTTAAATTCGGATATATAGCGTTTTGAGAGAAAGTACAATTAGTTAGTTATTCCATTGATTCGTTTTAGGCTGGGTATGAGAATTGAATTCAGAGAAATTATTCAGTAGATTATTTTCGCCTTTACCTTTGTGTTTTTCGATAATATGGGCAAGCCTTCTCCTCAAAAGCCTACAACTTACAATTTGGCATATTTCGCGTACCGTTCTAGTTGATCAATTAAGAAGTGAGCTTAAAGGATAAACAAGTTTTGCACTAAATTATTCTGAACTAGGGATGCCACAAAGTCTTTCATTTGCTCCTTCTAAGCTTATGAAGCGAAATGTTTTTTTTTTTAGCTTTTATTCACTTTCAGCGAGAGCGAGGGAGAGGAAGATTGACCATACATAAAACTTTAGAGGATGACGGGAATATGTCGGAAAATATTCTTCTGTGTGGCGAAAAGCGGCAATTTGAAGCTTTACATGAAACGATATTAAGTTTGCAGTCAAGAAGGAGACGACAGCCTTCTATCGAAACCCATTGAAGCATTAGATCACCTCACTAGGAGACTTAAGGCGAGAGCACAACATGCGCCATCACCGCGAATGGTATCGAATAGGATGCTTTGCGACGTGTGTCGTAGTATATAGGGCAGCCGCTTAGTACTTCACAGCGGGATCTATTTACAAATAGGGGTCACCTATTGGTTTACAGCGTCTGATGCGGTATACAAACGGCAGTCACTTATTGTAACGTATGTACATTGGAAGTGTGGCCTCGTCGTGCAGGTGACCACAAAGTGTGGGTTAATGAAAACAAAGAACAATTAAGAAAACTGCCAATACTTTTCAGCAAAGAAGGCCTTTCCCTCTCTTTTTTTTTGCCTACTTACGCAAGTTGCTTCTTCCTTCGTATTTGCCTGTTTGCGGAAAGAGAGCGCAAAGCGAAAAAGGCGGGCTACTGCTTCATCGTTCATTTCATGCATTTCGAAGGCCATGTTGACTAAAAATGCAAACGGAGCAAAGTAATACTTTGCTATGGTGGTGAAAAGAAGTTGTAATACGATGTTTTGCTTCGTGGGCTTAGGATGGCTGATTGGATTGGATTTTGAAGGAAGGTTGAATGTTGTTGTCGATTGTTGTTTTGCTGTTATTGTTTAACTTATAGGTCTGTGTCTTTTCTTGTAGTTTCTATAATTTATAAACTAATTCTTTAAACAATTTTCTCGTTTGTTTTTAGTTTTATTTTCATTGGAAATGCTAAACGATTACGTTTAAGTTAAATTATTATTATTTTTTTATATATTCTTAATGTTTTTTTTTTTTTTTAATATATGTATAGTAATTGCAAATTGTTTTTTATTCAAATTTCATTTTAATAGTATGTACATAGTGGTTGTTGTTGCTCTTTTAAATAATTTATTTTTGTATTATTTTTTTTTTGTTTTTTTTCGTTTAATACTTACACTAAACTTATTTTAATATCAATTACATGCTTATTTAGTTCTTCATTTTTACTAACTTATTTAATAAGTAATTGGATTTATATGATTTTAGCTACTATTTCTGCCATTTGTTTATTTTACTCTTTTCATTATTATTATTATTTTTATTTGTTTTAAATTAAAAATTACTTTTACTTTTTGTTAACTAAAAAAATTTTTATCATTTTTTAGAATATTTTACAAGTATTTCTATTTTTTGTTTGTGTGTAAACATATATACATATATATGTGAATATATATACACACATATACATTTACACATATGTATATATATACACATATATATGCATATATGCTTTTATTAAACTACTAATCGTGTCTCACCTAAACGTGTTGTTAATTTCTCTTTTTTATATAATTATTATTTTTATAAATTTCTTCTTTTCGGTAATTTAATGAAATCGTTTAGTTTTCGTTTTAGTTTTTGCTTTGAGGTGTTTGTTTGTGTTTTATTTATTTATTTATTTATTTATTTATTTATTGTTTTTTTTTTTGGTTGGCTTTAATTTTCTGGTTCTCGCTAAGAAATTATTCGTGTGTAAGACTTTTCGTTTAATTGGAATCATCTTTCGGTTTTCGCTTTATTTTGCTGTTCTTAATTTATTTCGCTTTTTTTGTTTTTACTATAATATTATTCTGAGTGTATAATTTGAGATATTTAAAACTTGGTTTCTTTTTTTTCTTTAAGTTGAAATCAGTGCTCTTAAAAAACGTTCGCTTTTTTGTTTAAAAATACTTTTAGTTTCATGATAACAATGAATCTACGACCGATATCGTTTGGTTTTAATGAGAAATCCTTATAAGAAGGTTATAAGAAAAAGATGACGTAAGAAGAAAAAGACAAAACTTAATATGTACTCGTTAGTAACTCGGAAGTGATCAAATTGCTGACGTATTCGCTATAGCGATATTCAGAAAATGAACGAGGCGAGTGATGCTACTTTCGTTACACGATCCGCCGACTTCGCCTTTACGTCAATACGATTTGAGGAGAGTCTAATGATCTGATTATGCGACAAGGTGAGAACTGCCAATTTAATGTAAACCAGAGTAGCAGCAGAGCTTATCGCTATGACATTTTATACTCAACTCAACAATGATCAGGAAATCTGTATCTGTTCTTAAGAAAATTTGGAAGCTTCGTCGCCTCTGAAAATATTACTGTTTTTAATTCTTTTTTAACTTTAGACGTTCGAATTCCGCACAAATAACAACGAAACTATTCCAGATTGGCTATGAAAAACTTTTCTTACATAGTCCCTTCCCACCAACGTCTCTGAGCGTTTTTACTACTGGAGTTATTGTTAATGTTAAGTGAACGCATTTGGGGCCGTCTTAAGCCGTAAAGCCTTTGTCAGCAAATAGTTTCAAGTTCAGACGCAGCTGCACGTTGCATAGCCTGACGTTTGCGATACTCGTAAAATTCTTCTTTCATAGCCTGTAGGCGTGTTTCCACATTGTCATAACGATTTGATAAACGCGTTTTTCGCATTGCAGCATTGTTAAGAGTGGCTGAACTGGAGAAGGGCATATTCATTGGATGAGATCCATGGAACGATGATGTTGTATTATTACTTATAGGACCTAAAGTATGATGATGATGATGATGATTGTGATGATAATGCTGAGACTGATGATGATCGTGATTATTGTGCAAAGCTTGAAGATGCGAATGATGATGATTTAAATGACCATTAGTATCTATGTGTAAATTGAGATCTTCTCTCAGCAGGCCTCCGGTCGGCGTCGATATACTAGGAGTTGGTGTGGATGGATCGAACTCATAATGGCCATCGACACTTCCCACATCTATCGATTTGGGCAACTGAATATTATCGGTGGCGTTATTTAATCGCGTTATCATATCTAGCCAGTGTTCCATAGTGTAGGGAGGTGTTATAGTTCTTTGGGTACTTGAACTAAAATAATTTGATGGTGAATAATGCTGATGATATTGCTGCTGGTTATGTATAACTGGTACTTGTGCTTGGGCCTGCTGGGGTTGCGCCGCTCGTTCCACTCCTCCGCCTAATGCTGATGGTTGTGAGCCGAAATATGTTTTATTCGAGGCTGGTGGTGGGGGCGGCGGCCTGTAAGGTGGCAGCAAACGCCATTCGCTTGTGCTGCCCGAATGATGAGATCCTTGCGGTTGATTTGATGTATTTTTCGAACCAAAACCACTTGAACTGGAACGAGACTCAGGTGAGGCATCTAAGCCAAGAATACCCGATTGACTTGGAGCTCTTAGCGTAAGATTAAGATGTGGTAATGGAGACATCAATTCTGACTGAGGCCGTCCGAGTAGTCTGGAGTAATGGCGTGGATACCAGCGTGTCCGTGGCCTATAGCTGTGATAATAAGGAGCCTGGTTGTGCTGATAAAAACTTCGCCATGAAGGCGGGGAAGGAATTTGTAAGGGAACAAATTCGTTAAGTTGCTGCTGCTGATGCTGCTGTTCCAAATTCATTCGTCTCGTTTCCTCTTCGATGGTACGTAAAGCCGGCAGTTCATACGAATAATAACGATAACGACTTAAGTTACCACTGGCTGTGGGCGTTAGTGTTGGCATCGATCTTTCAGCTGAGCCTGCATGCACTGAACTCAAGTCATTGAATTGATTATAGAAAAAATTGCCTCCAGCTGTACCACTATTGCTAGGGGGAGTAGTTAAAGCCCAAGGCGACATTAACAATCCCTGATCTCTTTCATTTAACAAATCATTCGGTGTACTAGCCGGTGAACTTGAGAAAATTCTAGATACTTTTGATGGGGAGAACACGTGATGCATATGATGACTCAAAGAGCCACTAATTGTATTAATATGTAATGGTCGATTGGGTGGTTGAGTTTGTCGCGTATCTCTAAACTCCGTTTGATAAACATTTTGATAGCGGGCTCCCCCGGTTGTCGTATTTTCGTTATCATTATTAACGGTATTAGAATTAGCGCCGATCTTCAATAAACCACCGAGACCCTGCAGTAAGCCTCTGGCAGAACCAGCTGCCGCCGATTGCAAACTCAATTGACTGGGGGAAGCAACCAAAGGACGCCGCCAAGAAGCACGAGCAGTTATAAAATTGCGACGAGAAAGAAAACCACCATCATCGCTTGACGATGAGGCAGTACTATTACGCTTCGCGTCGTCCACTTCATCAATACCGTTATCGATTCCTCTCACATTATCAATGACGGACAACGACTTGCCATTTAAGAGCAATTGACTATCCCGCGCACTAGTTAATTCTTGTACTGATGTTCTTTTCTTACCTGATGTTACTTGGTATCCTCCCCCATCGTCTCCGGGCGCCACGTGAGGTGAACTATAAATCGAATGACAATTGTTACACCGATCAGGCGGCCATATCCAATGCAGTATAGCGATTAGTATGGTAGTTAGACTTGATACTCGGGTTTCTTTATATCTGCACATTCGAAATCATAACAAACACAATAATTCGATTATTAACAATGATTTAGTTATGCAAATGATATAAGCGTAAAAGCATGCGATTTTATTTAAATAAAGTGAAAACGTTTTGCTACAGTGAAAAGCGCAGAACATTGCTTGATAAAATTCTAAATCCATTGCAGTATATGTATATAATATAAGTGAAAAGTATTGAAATTATTATTATTTTTTTTACAATGCTAACCTTTTGCACTATAACATCCATACAAGGATCATCGTTAATTATGGGAAAATAGACAGATGTGGGTATAGATGAGAAAGTTTTTATACAATATGACGTAATAAATAGGAAATAAAAATCAAGTTAATACAACAAGTTATGCGCCATCATATTTGAATATTTGAATTGATTCCGAGCATTTGCTATAAATTATTATAATTGATCTGATCTTAGCACTATTAAGTGAACATAGAGTCATATTCAAGAAAAAGATAATCTTCCACGATATTAAAGGCTTCCTCGCTTACTTAGCTTCCTCGTTGGTTGACGTCTCTCGGCAGACAATGCAAAGTAAATAAAAAGCATCTATTTCTCATTCCGTATACATTTTCCACATTCCGAGCAAAAAGATAATAAATATTTTATATAACTTCCTTTACTTTTACTTCATTTGGTTTTCTTTCCTATTTTCTCGGCTTATTCTATATATAGACAATATGCACAATAAATATTCGTTAAAGATGAACCCTTAATATCGTTGGCTTGTCGGCCGAAGTACTGCACAGATGATCATGATTATAGATGCTTAAGCTAAGAATACAAATCTCAAATTTCTACAAGCTTTTTCAACTTGTTAAAGAAACGAAAGGGGGACTAACAAGTCAACACACATGGTTAAATTAACCCGAAATCGAAAGCAAAAAATAGGTGGATTTTTTCACCGAAGCTCAAATATCATTTTGTTATATTTTAAATCTCAAAAAATCTCTTTCGATCAAACAGAAGCAATTTTGACAGATAAACAGTCGTCACTTTTCAGGTAAATCTATTATGCTCTAAAAATTCCGAGTGAAAAACTGAGCCAAGTGATTTTTAAATACATATTTTGTTAAAGTTGTCATTGGTCAAAACATTACGCCTCTTTCAAGGTAAGTTGCGAGTAGTTCACAACGCTTACTTCCGTTTCAATCCCACTAAATACGAAGCATTATCCTGCCTAAGGTTCAATGGGAAATTGGAATATAAAATTCACCTGAATATTACAACGTCGAGAGCGGCGAACGTAAGCGTAGCGTAACGTAGCATAACAAGACAAATGGAAAATATAAGAGGCCCAAAAGAAAACTATAGACGGCTGCTGGTTGAAGAGTTCAAATCAATAATGCTCAACGTGACCCCTATATGGTGCCCACCGATTGATGTCCAATTCTACAGTATGGTCCCGCTTATGTGCGATAAGGATATGCAGCTCATTTCGCACAGCGTCCGGCGATGCTGCACTGGTTATAACTGCGATGATTTCGACCAATTTGCTCGCTAAATAGAAGCCGTATGTGCAAGGCCCAAACACAGGCCCAAATGGGACCACTTGCAAAGAGGAAAATGGTTACGACATCTTGAAGGCCGGTCCCCGTGGAAACAGGAGGAGTTGAGTTCAACGTAAGACAACCACTCGTGGCATATAGTTGCATATAGGCTTACCTGGATCGCTTCCAGGAATGGAACCGCTCTAGGAACGTCACACGTGGTCATTAGCCTATTCAATTAACAAGTAACTTCGTTGCTTGCTTAGGTGTTGACAACTAACAAGACGACCAATTCAACGAGCTGGTAAAAATAAACTGATTACAGTAACTGTAAAATATTTTACATAATATCTGCATCAAGATCCCAACATCCGGTACGAACCACACGTTATGGTTTTAGGTATCTTTCAAATTTTTGTTAGCATGACCGTTCTTCAAGGCGGACTCACGGACAATTCTAATGAAAGATATGTACACTTAGTTGGCTATGGTTAGTACATGTTAGTGTTATAAATATAGGAAAATCTTCAATAAAATTCATTCCTTGACGTTGAATATGAATTAAGGTTCGTTATTGGAAACTTCGCCACTCACGTAGCCATGCCATGCAATCCACACGATGTCACACTCTACTACAAACCATATAGTTTATTCAAGATATCGGTTTCCAGTAATCGAATATCGTACGGGGAGAGTTAACTAATAAATAAGAACAACGATGGCCAAAGCTAGTCCTAGCAGCAACGAAATATGTGTGTAGCCCTAAGTGCTATTATCAAAATTTTAAAAAATGTTGGGATTCTCTCTCATTACTTGCAGCTTTATTTTCTGTATACTCGGATATGGCGTTGGCCCAATTTTAAATGGTATAGCGTTATACAGCTAGTAGTGCAAATACGTAATTGGTTTCAACGAGTAGAACTTCTGAGGAATAAGTTTCACTCTTATAAGGTAGTAGTAGTACAATACAGAGGAAGAAAAAAGAATATGTGAAATGACATTTCGGCACCACCTAACGAAAGCAATATCTCCGTATACGTAATGCAATGTGAAAAGCAAAGCTCACTGGTAAAACCTACTTTCCTTCAAAGATGGTTATCAACACGACCATTACAGTACGAATCATTACCATACGCCCATTAGAGAAAAAAAATGCTAAAGCAAATTTTGCACCGAGAAAGGCGAAATCCGTTTCATTTTTTATAGATTTTATACAGCATATATACTTGTAAAGTCCAAAGCCGTCTCTCCTTTTGTTTGTTTGTTAACTGAATCTAAAAAATTAGCACTTGGTCCTCTAGCGATTCTTCGGCAATAGACAAACGAAATGTTTGGTTAAAACCCAAATAAATCGCCGGCCTAGCACATAGATGAAAACACTGCCAACGGACCCATACGATTTCTGCATATTAGCAGTCTTCAAATGCGACGTGTCAAAATTACGTAATATTGACTGAACGATATATTTATTATATTTTTAAGGTTCAAAGATTTTTCAGCTTCACATTTAACGGAAGAAATCTATCCGATGCCAAAACGCTGAACAAAATGTGTGTTCATCTTAAAGAAGACGTTATGTGTGCGCCTGCACTTTTTTTAACTACTGAATTTTGGAAAGTGGAAGTTCTTCACAGTCGGCCCAAGGCACTCTCAGTTTGTTCTCGTAGCAACTTCTGAGCAAATTTTGCTTTCTTTTTAAATAAGTGAAAAAGACAAATCAAACAACAAAGAATAAAAGTCTAGGAAATAAAACAACAAACAAATAACTTTGCTAATAAGTTTAAAATTCTTACGATTTTGATTATGACATGATGGACCTGGTACTATGAAAACGGTTTCATAATCACGGTAGTGTTCAGAATTGCTAGCAGCGGGAGAAAGAATGAAGAATAGATGAAGAGACCGAAAAATTATTGTTAATAATTACAACGTATTAGAGCAATATTAAATAAACAAAACAATTATCTTAACTGTGCGTTACGCGTTACGATAACGAAAAAAATAAGAACTTAAACAAACAAAGCAAAAAGCCGTAAAATGAAGAGAAAAGTTAAAGAGAAAGATAAGTCAAAATATTAAAACTAATTATGCAACCCATTTGTTGCACTAACAACTAAAAAGTAAAGAAGGAAAATAAAGAAGCAAAAACCCACCATCTGAAAGCAACCACAACAACAAACAACAAATATAAAATGTTGTTAATCAGAAGCACACGAAGCAATATGTCAAACTTGCAACTTGCTAAGAACTTCTTAAGGGTTCTGATAGCAATTTATGCCAAATTTTAAAAAGACGTTCGCCGTGGCGTGAATGTTATTTATCTCCGTATGTCGAAGGCGTTTCGTTTCTTTCCTTTAAAAACTTGCTAAAGGTCGCAATGATTAGATTACTTGTGCAAAGTTTTAAAGTTCCCGTCTGTATTCGCCGGCTTTTGGGAGCTCTTCCGAGGATTGGCTGGCTAGATGACTTGATCGGGAATGTCTACATAAGAATATATAGAGAAACTTTCGGTTTCTTTGCAGTGTTATCGAATCAAATGAATTGCTAAAGCTTTTCAACTGCCTCTGAGTTGCTTGGACTTTTACGAATTTTAAAAGTATGACACCAATGAACGGGTGAACGATTGGAGAGAATAAAGCAATCGTATATATTTGCTTTAATTGTGTCTTTTAAGCGCATTCTCAGTTAATTTAAAGGAGCGACATAAGGAAACGTGAATTTGAGAGAATATTCATTTGTTAGTTGTTTCTTAAAGAGAGGTTATGACCTTTTTAAGGATGTGGTTGCGCTCTCTTGGCACTTGCAGATCGCGTGCTATCTCAAGTATGCGACCAATCACTCAGGCGATGTCTCCGAATAACACAGTGACGGTGGGAAAGAAGTGGGGTAAGAGAAAGAGGTAAGGCGTTTCTAGAGTCTATTGGGTTTTGGGTCATGCTTGTGCCCCCGCCAAAGGCATACATGAAAAGCGCTAGCTTTTATTACTAGTTTTCATAATTTTGAACGTTCCAGCTAGAGTGGACTCATGGATAGACAGACAGAGAGAGAAGCGGACAGTTAATTAGCAAAACTGCAAGCTTTTAATTGCGCATTTCTTTTGAAACCAACTGAATTTCTCGGTTGCTCTCGTGATCTGTGAAATGTGATCTCAATTTTTAAATGTGATATTTTCAACTCAATTATAAGCATGTGAGGCAAGTCGCAATGACTTACTGCAACAATTCAAATGTTGCTAAATTGACACTCAATCCTATGATAATTAGGAATAAATATTATATATATATGTGAAGGACATGTTTGGCTTATACAAACGGAAGGATCAGAGTTGCTTTTTAGTAGTGCGTACGCAAATAAAGACAAATTAAACGAAATTAAATAAAATTCAGATTTATTATCAATAATTAGGAAAACCCATCAAACAAATCGCAAAAAAAGTACGGGGTCATGGATCACATTTGTAACAAGAAGGAAAAAGAAATTCATGATAACTTACTTTTTTAAAGGCACTTGACAAGCGGAAATCGAGCCCGTATTGCGATTGTGCATTTGCGGTTGTTGTTGCTGTTGATGTTGCTGATGATGTTGCTGAAGTTGATGTTCTAATGGTAATTGTTGTTGTTGTTGTTGTTGTTGTTGCTGTTGCTGCTGATGCTGGTGATGACGTTGCTGATGCTGTTGCTGACGGTGATGATGATGATTATTTGCTGCAATATTACGGGCATCCGTTATCCGGCAAGCTACCATGTTGAACTCTGCAAACGAATTATTTCTTCAATTAATTTTGGGTGGAGCATTAGCCCTGTCCTTTATTTATATTAAAAATATATAAATATTCATTTTCATATTACTATACGTAATCTATCTGCGTTTTATGTATATGAATTTTTTTTTATTGCGTAGCATTTTTGTATATAGATTAGTTAGCAATGATTTTTGTTTTGATTTTTGTTTTTAACTCAAGGGTTACACTCTCCATACCATATCCATATACCAAATCATACCATACCGGAGTTTGTTTAATAAACAAAAGAAATAAATGAAAGGAGTAAAAAGAAAACAATATAATATTTATTATAACAATTTATACATACATGTGTGCAAACACAAAAATTTCAACTTAAGAAATAGGAGGAAGCTTTATCCATAACGTTCTGTTCTGTTATTATTATAATATTACTCTTGCTTTTTAAGGCAATCAACTTTAGCTTTAGTAAATCAATTACTAATGTGTGCAATGCGTTTTCGGTTAATCTGTTAGCAGATTTAATTAAATATGAATACAGCCCGAGATCAAAAATTAGTATAAATATTTAGTCCATTACATATTCATTACAATACTTATTTATTATATACTACATTCCATATGCACATAATTGCGTATATATATGTGCGTGATCTAGATATAGCAAAAGGTTCATAAACTAAATAATGATATTATACTTAATGTAATATTCAGTTCATTTATATATACACATATATATATATATATAATATATATGTATATATATATATATTTGCAATGTACAATTAATTTATGTAAGCAAAAGCTCAGAAAATTTATTCTATTCTAATGTACTGTACACAATGAATATGAATTTTCATTCGTACATACAGTAATTGCGTTCGTTCTGTAATATTATAAAATAGTAACGAATGATTATTTTATTGTTGTTTTCATAAAATTACTTGAAATTAAATTTGAGACAATTAAAAGTTGTTTCCCTATTTTCAAAAGATTAAAAATGAAATATACGATGAGAATGCATCTCAATTTGATATTCAACGACGCTCAGAAGAGAAGATATCTTTAACACATTTTCAGCCTCAGGTCTAATGACATAAATAAACGTTTTATTTTACAATAAAAAGGACGATAATTGCTTGTAACTTCTTTGCTTTTTCCGCTGCTTTTCTCGGAACTCTTACTTTCCTCTTACTTTATTAAATCATAATTTCCTTAAAAAGAATTTGATTTTAGAAGGAATTGAAATTCGTTGAAAAACGCATAACAAATTAAATTACGAGTCATGTAATGAGGCGGTGATATGAAATGCGTCTGAAGAAATGAAAATTTATCTGAAGCTATTTTTACACTCCAAGTTGGACGAGTAGTGTAACACCTTTTGCACTTCGCCTGTAATAGCCAGAAATAAGAAACAAGGATCGGATAGGGAACGTCCGTATCCTTGGTTACTTCAAAATTCTTGCATGATTTAGCTACGGCTTGTATGTCGATTCATGGTTGAGAAATCGTACGAACGTGCAACACGACGCTTATTGCCTTAACATAATGGTACAAATCAAGATCCAACCGGGTAAACAAGGCTGCGCTTGCTAAGGATCTAAAAAAACGACTCCCAAATTATTAGCAGCATCGTCTCAGAACTCTGTTCAGGAATAATTGCGATAGGCAGTTGAAGGACTCACATTTAATCAGCAGCTCTCCGATTTTGTTTGACGCAACTAATACCCACGAGTGGCCCCATCGCGGCTATAACTTTCTATTTGCTTTGCAAGATAATATCAGGCTGATTAAAATTTATACACAAACACAAAGTAGAGAGAATGTCAACTAATCATATCCTCCCAACATATCAAAATGAAACTTAATATGTGACAGCTTTACGTATAACACAAGGCAGGGATATATTATCCTTGCCGAAAATATAGGCATTTTATGGGATACTTATGTACACGATTGTTGGCATGCTTCAGTGAAGAAATTGCGCGTGGAGATCCAGCTTTCTATGTAAACATTTGTCACCGCACGCAAACTGCGAAATGGACTGATGCAGTAAAAAATAGGTAAGAAAGTGATATTCGTGCTTAGTCGAATCTTTTATACCCACCACTTCAATTTTATTTATCTTCCAGACTGGTGTGGCTGGTCTTTTAAATTTATGTGGAATATATCTTGACATTTTTAGCGGGTAGTCAATGTAGTTTATGAGTAATGAGTAAAAACATGCAAAGGGCAGAGGTGTTCGTAGATTATTTGCACTGCAGGCGTATCCTTTGACAAACTTTGTCCTACTTCAATACTAATCTGCTTGCAAGAACTTTCAATGTTTCTGTCAAATTTGAAGTCGACATATACTAACTTTTGCGAGCAGGATAGTGTCGACAACACACATCAGGACCGGCAAGCACGGGCAAAGACGAGCAGACATGGCTAGATCGACTCTGAATTTGGTGCTCGTCGTAAATATATAGACTTCGCCGGGTTTTTAAAACTTGCTTTTGGATGTTGCAAACGTTGTGACAAACTGAATATCCCTCCGTCGTTCACGTATACTAATCCTGGAGTCGCTTGTGGGCGGTATCTTTCTCTTAGTCTATATTGGGCTCCAATGACTGGGAATAATAAAATTGCAATGTCTAAAAAGGAACCTCAAAGGACAATTAAAGGCGATAATCTTCCATGAAAAGAGATTAAAATAAAAAAGAATAAGAAATGAAAGATAAAGCTTCTGATAAAATAAATAAAATTCTCCCCTGCGTAAACTTACACAGAGTCTTACGCTGATCTTCGCGGATATGGGGGCCATAGGAAATTTTCATTAATAGCGACGTCGATACTATATAGAGTGAAATTCATTATGAAATGCGTTGCTTCCATTTATACAAGCACCGTTTCTGCAATAGTGCAACATGTACGTTATCGCGTACTCCCAGTACGTGAGCGACCGCTCACTTCTGATATAACTTAACTTGTTTACTCATTGGCCCATCACTTAGAACTTATGGAACTCCTCGACAATGTTAGGCGGTTTGTGATCTTCCTATTGAATGCAATGGCCGATGGATTCAATGCACAATATATCATATTGTATATATTGTATACATTACAACTTCAAACAGGGTCTGACAGAGCTGCGAGTGCATATATTAATGCACTTCGCTAGTGCCAATCTTCAGTTTATAACCTTCAATGATGCGGATTCTTTAATTTGAACATGAGGCAAACAGAACAGTTGAACATGTTAGCAGACTTCGTTTCTGGGCCTGTTTTCTTTTTCTTTTCTTTCTTTAGAATGAGCAATGGCTCCTATAAGCCTAACATAACACCATCATGGTCAGACGGAAGTGCGGAAAAAGATAAGCAATGGCCGCAGCCTACTCGATATGCCCAACTGGTAGGTGTTATGATTGTGTCGACTGAGTACTCATTGCCGTCTAGCGCTAGGAGATCTGAACCGGCGAACATCGACTTGGTAGTCGCACTTCTTAGCTACGCCGCTTTGTGACAGCACCTGACTAGGAATATAATTGGAAGGTTCCCATAATAATAAAGAAGGAAAAAAGGACACCTTTTAAACTGCAGGGTAAGCTGACCAAAGTCGATACACTTTTAAAAAAAGAAAAATCAACGTCCACTTTATTTTCCTATATTTCGAAAGTGATCTTTTGTTCAAAAATTTGTATAAATGGTAAGGGCTTCGTAATGTATTTAAAAAATATTGTTCTATATGGCTGGGGAGTACAACACATTGATATTTATACACACATATACACACATAATTAGTTATTGATTTTTGTTTTTCATACATCATATACACATGTACACAAATTGTTACGTTACGTATTAAATATTACTTTATATATATTTATATATTTTTTATTAGAGGATCAGGCTCTACAAAGTGATTAAAAAAAAAGGTGAGCATGAAATGGTTTTTAATGCAAAATGATATTTATTTATAAACGCTATAGCATTTGGAATGAATATTAAAGGAAATATGAACAAGAAGGAAAGCTATATATAGGGTTTATGTCGACGGGTGGGGTAAGGATTTTCTCTAGGAGAACCATTTCTCTTAAGGTGAATGGAATGAAATGAAATCGAACAGAAATTGTTCAAATGATTATTTTATTATAAATGCTTTATGGTTGTGTTCGAATGCGTGTATATGTATGTATGCATGTATGTATGCGGGGATTGGATTGTTTCATATTTGTACTGTTATGTTCATATCCGATTAGCGAAGCAATGAATGTGAATGACGTTTGGTAAAAATAATTTGTGATGGTCTTTTAGATTTCACGAAACTCTTGTCTTTTTTGTTTCACAATTGTTTCTGATAAAAACTTCTAAACACACACACAAACACACACACACATAAAACTATATATGTATGGATTAAATAATAGTTTTAGTTTGTTGCTTTTTATTTTTTTTTTTCGTTTTTTAACTTTCAAATATAACAACTTACCCCGTCTTCTGTAGTTTACTAAACGGTACGGTTTCAAAAGTTCGCTAACATAAAACTCAAAAATATTTAATAGTTCAGAGAAAATAAACGAGTTGAAGCGTCGTTCTGGGGCTTTTACAAAAATATGCATTTACGAGGCAGCTATGCATTAATTTCTGTTTATCAATTATCTACGCAAAGTTGACTTTAGCTTAAATGGGTTTAACTATTACATGCATGAACTGCATGAGTCTGCAAAGTCTTCTTTGCCCGCGTAATTGTTTAACGAAATTAAGCGTACTTTACTTCTTCGTGTTGTTTTGAATGAAACATGTTAGCTGCCATCGTTTTGAAAATGTTTTTTGTATTTTAAAACAGTTTAACGCGATCATTTTATACAATTTTTTTTTTTTTTTTTTTTGGAAATTCATTAAAAAATTTAACGAATTACTTTTTAATTTTTTCTTTAATTCAATTTTTACCATCTTTGTGCGTGAATTGTTTACAAAAAACGTCTGCCCAGCATTTGTCACAACCTTTACCATCAAGAACTTAGCTCTGGGCAGAAACAACGACGGGCCACTAAGAACTCGATGCCATTTATTGATTGCGGTAAAGGTTAATGTTTTTTCTCAAATTGTTTTCTTTTTTTACTTTCAATATTTCATCATTCAATGGGTTTTACTCAATTTCATAAATGTTTTCATTTATAAATACACTCCGAACAACAAGTATAACGCATGGAGTTAATTAAAGTTCACTTTTGCTTCCTTTTTTTTTTTTCTTTACCTAATTTTAGAGATACTTAACCAATTGTTAAGGGTACGGCAAACGATATTTGGAAATTCCTTCTGGGTTACGGTTACGGCAATTTGAGGCGGGCCATTATCAGCCGCATGCTGTAGATTTTGTAATAGCTTGAGAAAAAATCACAAACGACACTGTTTGCAAGCAAACAGTTGTTGAAAGCAAACAGTCAGAAACAATATCGACTAGATGATGACCCAAATGGTAATTTCAGAACTGTTTCAATTTTTTGTTGCTGTGTCTTTCCTGTCGGCCTAGCTTGAGGTGGCAGCACAACCCACAAAGTAGGTTTAGTTGTCTCGATTTACTTAAAAATTTATGGATGCATTTGATTTCAAATAAAGCGAGTTGTCGTAGGGTATTTTAAACTATTTGGGCCCAGGAGCCTCTAAATAGTTTTCCTCTCAAGTCAAGAGTACAAAAATTGTAAAAGATGTCAAGAACGTAAAGATTTTGTGCTGCATATATTACTTGTTGTTTGAAAATATTTTCAAAAATGTGCTCAGCTCTCGCTGAAGGAAAGGACTCAAGTTGAGAGCGAACGTCTAATATGATTTCGAAAGGGAAACTGCTAGCCGTCGGTTCTCGAAATTTTTTCATCAGATTGTAGGGCTGTCAAAATCCATCCAGGCTCGCGAAACTCTTTGATCGGAGTGTAAAATAATCAAAGTCTTAGAACATGAATGAAAATCGAGTTTTGTGTTTTTTTTTGCGGGTTTTTGGCTTTCAAATCTTATGTCAGATGTAGTTGCTATTGGTTGTTTTTGTAACTTGTTAAAAAAACACTTCAATTTTTCTTTTTCTTTTTCGAACTAAATGAAAATACGATTAAATTGAAAAAATAATTAAATTATAGTTGAATTATTACTTAACGTAAACAAAAAGCAAAACAAAACAACAAAAAAAAAACAAATTAAACAAGTTATATAAGACATTGATTGCTGTTATTGATGATGAATGACAACCTAAGCAAGTTATTTAGATTACTCTCTATCTACTATTAGCCAACATTTAAAAAAAATGGAAAAAAGAAAAAAAAGAGAGAAATAAGGACTTGACATCATAGCACCATAAACGGTTTGTGATATTTATTATAAAAATGTACTCATATGAAAGTAATGCGTACACGTGATACTTATATATGTTTGGTATAGAAACTGATTTCTGTGATAATAATTAAATTTACAATGGCATGCAATGTTAGTATCAATTAATTTCAAACAAATTTATGTATGTTGGAAAAATAAAGTAATATCTATTTCGAATAATAAAAAAGAGGAAAAGCAAGTATGGCATGTTTGGTAATGATTGTCTAATGATAGATATGGTAATGCTTATAAAAAATGTTGTGGAAAATTTTGAGAAAAATATATGAAATATCAAAAGAAAAATGTATACTGATTTCACTCGAATAATTGGAAGTGAGTGAACCAAAGGGGGTATAGCGCGTTCAGGGAGGTACGGCGACCCACCTTTTAATATATCGACCAATCGCTTTCAGAATCACTTTCTAAATCGATTTAAATTTGTCTGTCCATCTGTCCGTCTTGTTTTCTCGTGTTTTTTTGAAATATTTTGATGAAATACGGTCCACTGATGTGCTGTGACCCAAGCGCCAATCCTATTGGAAATGTTTCGGGTAGCACCAATTTTTTAACTACTTCCCAAATAACGCCTTATTTTGAAAAGTCGTCGTCGAATAACTTTGGGATGATGTAGGGAATATAATGGTGGGCCGCGATCCGCTATTATTTTTGCACTTGTTTTTTATTTTGAATTTTGCCGTAACAGCTGCACGTGTTTATGGAGTTTTATTAAGAATTTTTCCATAAGATTTTTTTTCTAGTGTAAGATTTTCATAGCATACGTTCATACACCTTTAGAATAACTTACAGATTCATAGTTCGTTTGCCAATTGTTGCCTAGAGTAAGATTTGCTCTAACTTTCCTGGCTTTTCTTGTGGTTAGGTGGCGACATTTATTCTGATTCCTTTGCCCGATGCCTTCGTTGTATATGTGTGTCTACCATTTAATAGTCATATATTTCATCATTGAACACCGTGTTAGAGAGAAAACCCAAGACACTACAAACACACGTTTTAGTCAGAGCATGCGGAGTTGATAGTCACGCTTCTTAACTGCTTGGCCCATCAAGACTTATTTTTTGTACGAACGTTAGAACGGAAGTAGGCGCATAAAAATTAATCTTATGCTTCTCAAATTTTTCAAATTGGTTCAGTATGGCAAAATATGATATTTTGCTGACTATTTTGGAGAAATATGAAAAATATTGGAAATTAGTTTCTCGTAACAACTCTAGCTAAGCGATTTTATCCAGTCCATTTTCGATAGGTAACGTTCCATTAGTATATATAGGAAGATGTATTATTCCGTACAGGCCGTCGAGAAGGCTTATTGCACAAAAATTTCAAATGCTTCGAATTGTGAGAACAGGGCGGACGTGTGAGTTACCATCAAGAACATTACTTCGCTTAAACGTTCTGACTTCGACTTGCTGTTCTGATTGAAGCCATGGCAAAATTATATGTATCCAAAGGATCGTAGAGGGGTGTGACACTTTCTTTTACTCGGAACAACAGTATACCTTCAGCTCAGCATATTCTTGCTTATTCTTTATGTGAGCAATTCTTTTAACTTAACGCGTCAGCTAAGCTGGCTGTGTACCTTTTTTTAAAATACGTTTGTCTTCTTTAAGTGAAAACTGGCGACTACTGGATATATTCACATATTTGACGTATTTTCTAAGGCTCTCATAAAAGAATGTACAGACTAACGAATACTATGCGGTATCATTTATTAAATCATTTAAAAGATAATTTGGGCTAACGTGACAGCTAAGATACAACTTTGTAAACAGTAATTGAAAATTTGGAAAAAGAAACGTTACCGGAAAAAAGGCATTCGCCAACTGTTAGCCACAGTTAGTATCCGATACAGATAAAGCATATTTTTTGAACCTTTTTTTAGTCAAGAGCAATGAACCACGTGTTGTTGCTTTACTGAGTTTTAGAGGAAGCAGATTATATCTTTCAAAGGGTGTATGTGTAAGCACGGCTAACCGTCAAGTTCTAGTATTACAAATGGAAAAAACTGGAATTGGTCATCTTCCGGTGTGCATGGACGCCGCAATGGTGGACCTATTAAAGTTGTATTCATATATAATATTAACTTGGATTCAAACTACTGCTCCGCAATTTTTGTAGGCGGGTCAAATAATTTTGAAATTTGTTTATGGCAACTGAAGTGTGCAACTGCAATGCATTTTAAAAGGCATGAAGTTCTCATGCATCGAATTCGTGATAAGATCATCATGCCTGCTAATAATTGAGATTTTTAAGCATGATGCTAATGGCGATTAATCAAAAAACTTGGGCTTGAGCTATTGTAATTGTTGGCGTAAATAAGTTACTCGGCGTAGAGTAAAAACAATGATGTCCGTACGGCCTTTTTAAGTGACCAACTCCGAATTTTTGCATTACATTGACATTGACATAATTATTCACGAGCAAATAGGCTCCTGTATTCTGAACGTGGACCTGTTCGACTTTAAAATTCAGTCCAAACTAAATGCTCCTTTTTTTGTTTTTAAATTTAACCTGAAATAACAGAAACTATTTGTAAAAGTTCTGAATTGATTTTTCGTTCGTTCTTGTACTTTGCATTCAACACTAATGCAATAAATTAATTTGATGATAGGTATTAAGCTCGCATGATATTGTACTAGAAATATATATACATGTATGCATGATTTCAGATGATTTATGTTTAAACAAATAAATAAATTGTGAAAAAAGCGCAACTATTCGAAAATAATTTAATAATATCTCAAAAATTAATTAATTTTACATTGAAATATTATAAATTATTTTGATTGAGCGCTAATTGAATAGAAATATGCGTAAGAAGAGAAAAAAATAAACAATTAAAATTATTAAATTAAATAAATAATAAAAATAAGTGAAAAATATTAAAAAAAGGAAAACCATAAAAACAATAGAGAACTGTTTTGCAAAAAAAAGATTATGTCCAAAAATATGTTATGGCAGGCGAATTCCCGTAATTAAAATTTTATTTAAATAGAATTTTGTGTTAATTAAAATTTATTTCATTTTTTTGTGTTTCCCTAAACATTTGATGCATTGTATTACTAAAAAATGTTCTTGTTCGTTGGTTATTTCATTTTTAATAAATTATAGATATAGCTATCACCAAAGCGTAGCGGCATTCTAGGTTCGTCTTTCCGTTTATAAAACTACTGGCAATACCCACCAACAGTTTCATCATTTTTCTGCGTAAGATCTTTTATCGGCATAGTCGAGTTCGTTCGTCGTTCGGTCGTATTCATTCCTGGTAATTAAACCCGCCCTCTGATTAAACAGTTTTTCATTTTTATTTTGCCTTTCTGTTGGTTACGTTCAGCCGCCGGCGTTAATCAGTATTTAATTCACTGTTAAAATCTCGTTATCTTCATTTCTTTAGAAATTATCGAGCCTTTTCTCCATTATTTGGTATTATTGTGTTTGGCATCAAGGTGAATGACTGACGTCAATTTAAAAAGAAAATAATTACATCCACGACATTTAAGCTTGGGAAACGTGAAGAAAGTGTTCACAATAACTTTAAGAAGTAAAAACACCACGCGTTGACCATTAAATACTTTGCATCACGCCGCTTAACACAAGTATTCATTCATACTATGCCAGCCTTGTCGGAACAAATTTCAATAACGTTCGTTCTTGAGTCAAAACTGGTTCAAGGCTGCCAAGAAAACAAGACGGACGGACGGGCCGATAAGTTTAGATCGACGCAAAAAGTGATTCTGAATCGATCGGCATAATAAAGGATGGGTCTACCTCAGGGTCTTCTTGTTGCTGCATTTATCCGCATAACTCAGTATGCTTTCGTATCGCAAGTGGTGTAGGGTGTAAAAGAAATACATAACAAAATTTTAGGCCTTGAAAGGCACCAAAGAAAGAATGGATTTTTCATCACCAAACAACGCCATGAAGAATAATAGATGCAATTGCGACAAAAACTTGGTGTGATATCCCAAAAGTCATAATATCATGAGCTCCCAATATGCAAGAAATTGGTTCCATATAGCAGAACTCGCTTATTGCATTTGTCAGCATTGAAATGATCTATGAGACATTCCGAACCCCGTCTAAAGTCCATTACAACTTAAGGCGCTCCTTCCCGTCCAAGTAATCAAGCACTGCTTTTTCTAACTTAACCTTTTTGCAAGCGTTCGTCTGGCGTTTGGATTTTTATGAAGACCTTTAGCAATGGACCCTTCACAAGATGAGTTATACTTTCCATATGGAACTCATATGCTGCTAAAAGCGTCAGAAAAATGATGAATAACATATGTCTTGCACTGCTATGGTAAGGCCCGCTACAAGACAGATATGTGGATTTTGGTATACGCACGTACAGTTTAAAGGTTCTAGGATGGTCGTGCATAATTCGTTTAGGGTTTTTGAAGAGCGCAGTGTAAACACCTTTTATAACCTCTCTCGGCATTATGATACCGAGAAAAAAGTATATCATTAAATCTAACTTCTAAAAGCTCAACATTTTTTGCAGAAAAGCCATCGTATTCGAAAATAAATCATGATTTGATTGGTTTATGTCGGAACGAAATTTGACTTGAACGCTTCTTCAGACTTTTGATAGTTAATCTAATCGACTCATTGACACGCCCACAGTCCATTAGAAATTATCTGAAATGATTGATAAGCGATTTAAAATAAACAAAGTAAATAAAATGCTTTGCCCTTGTGTTTGTACTTTCAGATAACTTTCGCATAGAAATGTAAGAAATAATAAACCGAGATTTGAAAAAAACTTGAACCATATCACAAAAAAAAAAAAAAAAAAATTATAACAAAAATAAAAAAGAAGAATAAATTTACAATTGATTTTAAATATTAAAAACCATTTCAATGCTTCTCTTTTGAGTTTCCTCAAAAAGGTTGGCTTGTCATTGTTGGTTTTACCTTTTTCCTGTTTTCGTCGTTTACGTTTATTGCAAATTTTTACGGCACAAACCGATAAAATGATCGCAACTATAAAAAACAGGATGCCCCCAACGACACCGGCTGTTATCGCTTTATGTTTGACACGTGCCGGTACCGGAAATTTAACTTCATCGCTGGATTCATAGGATTTTTCCGAATTGGCTAAAACGCGAAAATAATACGTACGACCACCAACTAAATTCTTAACTAAATATTGCGTTTCTTCCGGTCGTATTTGACCGCGATTCAGTGTCTTCCACTGTGCGTCGGTGCGATATTTAATAGTGTAAAATTTTACGATATGAGCTCGTTCCAACGGTGCTTGCCATGAGATAAGAAAACCATTCGACACTTCAGTTACGGTTAAATTGCGTGGTGGACCTGGTTTCGGGCCTGCATATTGCGTACATGAAAAATGAAATGAAAAAGAGAGAGAGAGAGAAAAAAACTAATAGTTATTATGGTTTAAATAAATTATTTTCGTTCTCGTTCTCGTTTTCGTTTTTTTTTTTTTTTAAATTTTTTTCTTTCTTCAATAAACTTATTAATGTTCATGCGTTTGTAAATTACCTTATTGTCCTTGGAAATTTTTTAAGAAATTATTAAACTATTTTTCTCACTTTCGCTTTGAAGAGGTTTTTTTTCTTTTTTATAAAATGTAAATATTTTATTTATTCAGATTTTCATGTTTGTTAGCGGCTTAATGAAAGTTTTCGAGCATTCTTCTTCGCTCGCAATCTTAACCAATAACTAAGTAAACGAACCTCACTAACTTGTCGTTCAAAATTAAAATACGGCTCCCTAGCCGTTAAAAAAAGATTGAAGGAAAACAAAAACTAAACACATGTACATATTTCCTGTTTTAAATTTTCAAAATTATAAATTTTTTTTTTTAGTTTTTCTGTCCATCGGATTTTTTAAGATAGTTCTAGTTCTAGGGACACATTGCATTGCACCCACAGACGATTGAAGTTTTTCGGACGGAAACTAATAAGCAATGAATTCCATCTCTTCTGTCGACTTTAGTGATAGTAGGGCGTTACATGGGAAATGGCCGAAAAAGTTGTGCGATCCAAACAATTTTCAACAGCGTTCGTCCTTGGGCCCAACTATGCCGATGTATCAAATTTCGAAATATTTTAAAAATTTTCACTTTATGGCTTGAATACAGATAGCACGACGGGCAGATAGACAGACAATCTTAAATCTATTCAGAAAATGATTCTGAATCGAAGCGATGTAGGGTATAAAAATGGCTTTTTTGTTTAAAAAAAAAAAAATTGATTTCCGAAAATGGCGACACTGATGCCATGCTCGTCAGAAATCTTCAATATGACTGAATGATTGCCCAACACTTGAAACGAAAATGCCTCATAGTGTGTGTCTGCCTGCTATCTACTTATGCCTAAACTATGCCTAATGCCTAAACTACCCGTCCTTTTATGCGTTCTACGAAATCATTGCTGACGAATCTAAAGCAAGATGCGATTGTTGGTTATTAAGATTGGCGTAAAAATTTTCAAAACGTAATTTAAGAAATATTGGATTCTGTGCGGGAGTTATAGTTATATATAGTTTCAGGAGCATAGACGTGCCGAAACTCACACCTGAACGTGGTGATCCCTGTACAGTTGGTCGTAAGGCTATTGACTAAGAAAAGCTTAAGGCTCGAGTATTTGTAACCTTACAAAAGATTTTTCCCATGGACTGCTTATGTGATGCACTGTTTCCTTTGTAAAAGTGCCCTTCTTTTCTCTAGCCATGGATGAAGTTATCTGAGCAGAGGTAGTAAGATTGTAAAGAACTGAGAAGCAGTGGTAGAGCAGACCGTATAGTAGGCCATGTCAGTTGTTTGAGGAAGACGTATATATCTTGCGAAGGGACTGTTTGAATTGGCAAGTCCAAAATCGTATACGACATCCGAAAGCAAAAGTTGCTGCGGTCGCGTAATGTAATGCTAAAAGCTTTATAGTCCAAATTACCGTAACCACGGGGGTTACGATGCCCACCTACCCAATGTTACACGTGCTTAGAAGAAGCTCTTGTTTTTCTTGAGGAACCATAAATGACGGTGTTACGAGGGACTGTGGAACCTAGGTATGAGCGGTGTGTGGGCTATAATTAGGTGTAGAAAGATTTCGAAGGCTGTAACCAGTTTGTGACTCGGTTTCTGTTCAAATACTTCTAAGTTGCAGGCGAAAATCCCTATGACCTAAGTATATTTTTTGAAAAGCATTAAAATCCGTTATAGTAGCGGCAAACATGGAATGAAAACGCACGTAAAATGTGACGAAAACACGTCATTTTTTACTTATGCATGTGGAATGGACCTCCATAAGCATAAGTGCAATGTAAGTTAACGCAGAAATAAAAAAACGAACGTAACACACTATGACAAAAGACGAATTTACAGGTTCATAAACTATAAAGTCAGACAGACTCAAACAGACAGACACATAAATACACAAACGCATATTGTGTAATTAAGGCAAAATAACAAAAAGAAATAGTAAAAAATTAAAAAAAAAAATTAAAATAAGAAAATTATAGCAAAAGATACGCATTTTGCTTGAAACAACAGCATGACAAAGAAAGTAATCTGCATAATTATACATTCGCACATAGTCTGTATGTAATGTATGTATTCTCGATTTGTTAATGTAACCTTCCCTTAGACAAAACAAACATGTCAGAGATGAAGGGACATACAAACAAGTTAAAAAGGAAATAAAACATTACTTAAGCGCATTAGGGACAACACCGGAAATAGTAGTAAAATATCAAAGGATGCAAGATTTCACAATAGACACACATAAACACTTGCACGTACACATATTTACTTGAATATTCGTATTTATGCACACACTTTTTCATAGCATGTGACGAAATAGAAAATATTTATTTTTCTTTTTTTTTGTTTGGTTGGTTATGCGGGGACAAGGTTACTTTGAGTAAAAGTGCTTACAATATAAGCACGAAGTTGAGGTCATATATGCTATAGTGTGTGTGTTTGCATGCATTGCGAGTATGATGATAATTGTAGTAAAATGCAAAATATAAAGGATAACAATGTGAATGAATGGAAATCTAAATTTAATTGTTGTACTTTTTCTGTTTCCAAGTTTCTGACTAAACGAATGAACGAATGTGTATGTGCTCGGTTGTGTGTGTGTGTGTGTGTATGTGTTTGTCTGTGTGTGTGTGTCAGTGTTTTTATAACGCAAACAACAGCAATACTTAAGATTACTTAACATGAACCGATAATTCTTATATACTTTGTTACTGGTGTTGTTCGTGTTTCTTTGCATGACAATGACTGCTTTGCATGTCAAGGTAATATTTACAATTTAGAAAATTGCGTACTCTACTCGAAAATGACCTTTGCAAACATAAAATTTACATTAGCAGACCTCATTTCGCTTCAACGTAGTTGTTATTATTTTACTGCTACTGCTGCTGCTGTTGTTGTACGAAAGAGTTCTAATGATTTCTTTGCTATTTTATTCTATTTTTTTTTTTTTTTTTTCTAATTTGAATTGAAATTTCTTTTGGACATTTGAAAACCTAGAAAAACTTACGAAAATTTGACGAGGACATATTGGGTTTAAAATACCGTTTGCAACCTTCAAAGACTTTGAGAAGCTCAAGCGTTGAAAAACTGAAGTGTGTATCCTTTGTTTTAATCAAATATCGTTTTCGTGCTTCTACTAACATCAGAACTAATTCTTAAACTATGTCCATCTATTCGGCTACCTGCCATTACTGCTGCTGGTAGCTGGAAGCCTAAACGCAAACAGAGGACTAAGCACTGGAATGTAACGTACGTGACCTAATCCTTTAGGCTGATAGGTGGAATCTTTAAAATGGTTTGTGCAGGACAGACAATTTCTCATCTATACCTATGACACGCTGACGGTCAGAAAGAAGTGAGGAAATGGAAAGAGACAGGCAGTGAAGACAGCTTAGTGGCCAATCGATAAATGTTATGCCTGACCACTCATTATAGGCACGAGATTTGAGGCTGCAAAAACAGAGTTGGTACACGCGATCCTCATCTACGCCACTGCTCATGAGGATTTAATAAAAAAAGCAGTAGCGGAAACATGGAAGAAGAACAAAGATCTACGAAAAACAGCAAACTGAATTTGCGATTTCCAAAGTTTGGAAGAAGTTATCTAGGGCGACGTCAAGGCGAATTGATGCTAGTCGGAGAGTCGAAATCAAGAGGAAAGGATTTCACATATGAAATTAAGAAACTTATAGATGGATAATTGCTTTAATTGGGACGAAAGCCTTGGCATCTGTTGATCTGTTTGCAAAATTGAATTGTAGTTAATAAATTCACGCCTATAAAACCGTAATTGCTAGGTCGGCTGTCAAGAAAGCTTGTGATAAAAGGAAACATGTTAACTCCTTTGCCGAATAATAGTAGACTGGAAAAATCGATTATGTACTGGACACCATCAAGCTAGGCTAGGAAATGAACAGTAATACGTTTACTGCGGCCTCAAATTATGGTTATTAATAAGCAATGAATCGTGAAACACGTGAAAACACTCAACATTGAACAAGGTCTTTGAATCGATGAAATTTTTATCTGCGACTATTCTAAGGAAATTCTTTGAACTTTTTCTACTGTTTGGCAATCAGCAGGGCAGAAGAGCCAATACAGGGGAGCAAAACGAGAAGATCGCGATCGTGAAGCGAGGTAAGTCATCCAGTACAATACGCTAATCCGTGCTTGCTGGTAAGCAAGTAATACAAGGCACTCGTACCTTTACTGCCAGCAAGCAGAGCATTTTAAAAGCAATTGTCGAAATTTATAAATAAGAAATTTTTCGTATATCATACTAAGGGGTGTGTTCTGGCGTTGTGAGCCAGTGTCACTAGTCATAAAACAAGACGACGTGTGATTGTTGTTAAAGTTGTTTTGATTTAGAATCAAGAAGGAAGAACCGTAGGAAAACACTGCGACAGCTTGTGTCATCATACAAGCGGGTTGTTACGTTACTCAAATCGGCCGGGAAATATGCTTTATGCCATGTAATGTCTCTGTGATTGATGCAGAAGTTAGTCAATCTATCACAGATACACCCCCTGAACTGTGTCGACTTGGTTTCAAAAGGTCTCTAAGAGAAACATATGTCATCATTGACGTCATGATCTTTACCTTGCGGCAAAATCGAAGACAGTTATTAAGAACAAATGCTAAATGTAATATTTTCTAACAACTTAAAGCTCAAGGGATTAATGATGTTTTGAAAAGTTGCTCACTTTTTGTAACAAAAAAAATATAAAACTGCGAAATAGTAATGGGAAGGTAAAGTCGACTTTAGCCGAATTTTATTTTTAATGTTTTCTTAATTAAAGTTTAGGCAAAAAAAAAAAAAGAAAACAAATACAACTCGAATGAGAGAAAATAATAATAATGTAGAAAATAATACCTTTTAGTTTTAATTTTGGCGGTGAGTAAACAATCGATCCATTCGAATCGGTATGAAAATAAATGTCAAAATAGGCTAAAAGGTCTGCAAATAAAAAATAGAGAGAAATTAAACGAAACAAAAACCATCAAAATAAAACGATTTACGGTATAAGAATAAACGAAAAAAAAAAAAAAAAAAAAAAAAAAAAAAAAAAAAAGAACAGAAACCGAAATTCATTAACAAAATGGAAAATTTAGCTCAAATATTTACTTATCCCAAAGAGGGAAAAATTTCAATATAATGCAAAGAAATACTAAGAAGCGAGAAGAAACAAATAGGAAAGGATTTCGTTTTTTATTTTTTCATTTTTTTTTGTATTAAGTGCCGGTGCAAAAATGGACTTTTGTGTATAATTGTTTGTGCAAGAGAATTAAAAGAAATGCAAGTATGGTAAGCAATTTTTAAAAGTGAAAATTATTCCTTTCATTCATGACAATCCGCAAAACTTTACTGTTTGAGTTGAATTCCATTAAAATCTCTTTTATTATTTCTCCTCTTTTTTTGCGACTATTTGCAAAAGTTTTGAGTGTTCTTATGATTTCAAAGTAATAAAGTGATATACGTTTATTTGCACATATATATATATATGTGATTAAGAAAACGTTCCTGTAAATGTGTGTCTGCGCGCACGTAATCCTAAACATTATCTTTCAGAGGATTTCACCTAACGTTGATTTACTATTTGCGCTGCAAAAAATTTAATATTAATTGGGAGAGGGAGGGAGAGAGAGAAACGTAAATTTCATAAGCAACATTAAAAGTGAATTAATTGCCCTCTTTAATTTCAGAAAGAAATTAAGAAAAACGCGGAGAAGTAACAAAAAATGTACATATGTGTGAGTTGAAGAAAAGCAGTTTGATCTAAATTTAAATTTGGAGATTGAGTCCCATAAGAAAGCTATATATACACACATATACAAATTTGGCACAGAGGGACTTACATATGTAGTAAGGTTACATACGGGCTAGAATGCGCTCAGAATTGTATTAAACAAACAAATAATCCGTGAAAACCATGAGGAACCGCAAACTTTCTCTGTAGGAAAGCGGTACTTTGATCTTTGTTCACATGTCCAGATCAGTTTGTATAACTAACAGCGTTATATACAGCATAAGACATATTTCGGATGCCTCATTGCCTAAACCACATTTTTGTGCAATGTTTTTAAACTTTTTTTCTTAACTTTGCAAGTTCTTTTGTCCGCTTTTGCTGACGGATATATATTGAAACGAAAAATGTAGCCGGTAACCAAAGGCGGGAATTAATGCTGCAAAAGTGTACAGTCGTTTTAATTAAAAGATTTTCGATTTGTGTGTTATGTCGGAGCTCTGATCTGATGCTTGCCACCTCGGAGCACCAATTCCAATTTTTCATTAGTAGGTATGGGAATACACGCACTAAAGATCAAACATACTTTTATATCTACCGCTGAGGAATAGAAAAATACACCTCAAAGAAGCCGTAATACATACACACTTTCTATACGATTCTTTCGGGGTCGCAAAAACAGAAAGTAAGAAAAGAAATATGCAATTTAGAAACGCGGCGTTATCCGATCCTACTGAAGAGGGGCCTGGAAACTTCAACATATTCTTATCAAAATAATCAATGATCTGTGGTTGATATTGATCTGTACTTTAGCTCGAGTGCTAGACATGAACCGTGCGAAAGCCCAGATAAAGACGGAGGAATGCGAAAATGCATGCAGTGGTGGTGGCGTGGAGACTCCCCGAACCACAAATGAATGTGATGGGATATTATCCTACTGAACTTTGAACTGAACAGTGACATATTTTCTTCGGCATATGGTAGCGTTCCCATACCAGTTTCCAAAAACTTTCTATATAAAAATCTATCCATAATGTTTTCTATGAGATGTATCGGACCGGCGTTCTCCCATAAAAAGCAGTCCCACGCCATAAGGTTTCCTCCACCTACTTTTCTATTCACATGTGTATATATATATTATGTCAACTGCGATATTCAATTAAGGTAATACCTCATATCCGATATGAGACATTTAAGGTTTTCAGGTCAGATCCACCACATAACGTTCAGAATGCGAGTTTGTCAACTATCCCTCATTGTATGGAAACAGTTTAAGCCTTTCCTTATTCTTTAATGAGTGGGAGTGAGAGTTAACAGCATTTTTTTGAAGCAAATTAAAAAAAAAATGATGCGACATACTATACCAGATATCGGTGAAAGCATCGTGTTGTCAAGGACGACCTTTGCCTGGAATATCTGAAACTTGGTTTTAAAACTTATCGAGACAATAGCGATATTAATATATCAATAAATGGTGGCTTGATAAATAAGTAATGAAATTAAAGAACGAGATAAACATGATATGAATGCCTACGAAGTATTTTAACAATTTATTTTTGAATGCTTTCTGCTTTCGCAGGAAAACGATTCCATTCCATATTTCTTAGAACGCAGGTATAAATAAGCAGACGTGTACTCGTATAACGGAATTGTGTGTAATTCCAGGAAATTGATTAACAATTCGCTTATTCATGAAATGAATACTTTTTGAATCTGATGGGATGAGTGTAGTCGAATAACCTCTTTTTGGTGTACAAGAAACGCCATAGTTTTCCTATGATACGTGACTTTTTTATTTTTTGACAAATTAAGACGAAGCAAAAAATGAAAATAAGAACCAGAACAAAAAAAAAAAAGGAGAAAGGATTTAACACATGGTATAAAGTGGCCTTAAAGTGTGTAACTTATACGAGTATGATATATATGTACATATGTATGTATATGTCTAGATGACCTCAATGATTTATACGAATGACGTCCACTCTGCACAACGTAATCACAATAACTCAACAACAACAGCAGCAACAACAATAACGAGAAAACTATGTATATGTATACATACATATACATATACATATACATACATATAGATATATGTATATATGTATATATGTATATATGTATATATATAGATGTATATCCACACACCTATACGCAATATGTGAAAATTATCCTTGACACAATTTTACATGTGTTATACTCTGCTTTTGCCTCTTTCTTGTTTTTTTTTTTGTTTTTTTTTTTTTTGTCTTTGTTGGTATTTCTCACACTATGCGATTTGGGTACGTTCGTTTGTGTGCATGTGTGGGGCTTTTTATTTGCTTGGGTTAGTGTGCCAAGAGCCCAAGCTTATATAAAATGGAAATTTAAACCAACATTAAACAGTAAAATAAAAAATAAATAATAATGTCTATGTGTGTGAGTTCACAACTTTATGGTGGAATTGAAATGTGAGAGGCCCACGTTATATGGAAAAGAGTAACGAATGTTTTATAAATATATATAAATATATATACATACATACGTACATACATACACATATATCAAAATATGTATATATACATATACATATATACATATATATATATATATATATACATACATATATATACACATATACATATATATACATATATATATACATATATGTATACATATATGTATACATATTTATATACACATATACATATATACATACATACATATATATATATATGCACACATTCATAACCTCGCATATAGATAAACACTTATAGATATGTTTATATGCAGCCCGGAAGATTGGTAGGCGGGTATTTAGACAAATAAAAGGAATATTTAAACGTTTACGTTGTTATGCACAATTTAAATGCAGAAAGAAAGCAAAAATAAAAACCAAGTCAAAAAAAAAATTATATATGAAATTTAAAGGAAGACATAAAAACAAATAAAAATATACAATAAAAATTGTGTTGAAACGTAAGCGCCAGAAGAACACGAAATCCAGGATTGCATTACACAACACAGGTTCCATAAAGTAATCTTTAATTGTTTATGTGTTGAAATCCTCTCTCATTATTAAGAATTGATTAAAACTTTATTCATATCAGTTTGTTTAGTTATAACTTAATTCGGCAAAACGTAACCGAGAACACATCTCCTGCATACAAAGTATCGAGTAAGTAAAGAAAGATAAGAAAGTAACTCTGAAGGAGGAGGGCATTTTGTGTATATATACAACGAAAACAAAGGCAAAGACAAAAAAGTCGAAAAATTGAAGAAAAAAAAAAAAAAACAGAATAGCTTAACGAAACAATTAATGGGATCAGAGGACATATATACTGGGGGAGATAAACTATTTTATTATTATTATTACTATTCGTTATGTTACAAGTGTTATAATACGTGTAATAAAGCACACATCTATATATATATATATATATATACATATATATACATACATATGCACATACACTTTCTTAGTTTTTTCTAATAGGATTTTAATTGAAATTTTTGAAAAAAGACAGAGAAAAAAACACATTTATTGTTATTGAAAAAAGAAAAAAAAAAAAAAAACAATTCATTGTTCATTCATTAAGTATTTACATTGTAGTAGTAGAGCAAGCATACTTGCAGTTAAAGCTCATGCACTCTTTAAAGAAAACAAAGAAAAGGGTACTTGATGGTTACTTTAATAGTATTTTTAGGGAGAACATTAGTGGGTTACAATAAAGAAAGTTGTGCTGACATATACTCTTTTTATTCAAAGGAAAATTTGAAAAAAACAAAAATTAATAAAGTAGTTTCTTCTGCAACTATTCTCGATTTCATTGGTTTAAAGCTTAAACCAAAAAAAAAAAAAATTTCAATTTTTTTCGTTTAAATAAATTTCAAATGAAATTTCTCTTTAAATTTCTTTTTTTCGTTTTTTTAAAAATTTTTTGTTTCATTAAACATTGACTTCGATAATCTTGCTATTGTCATTTTTCTCTTACCAGCTTCGTCTGGCATTAGTTGAAATACATGATCTGGTGGTTGTGTTGCAGCCTTGACATTACGTGGCGCTGCCGGGGCATCTTCTATTGAATTTGAATTTTTGTTTTTTTCAAGCCAATTTTTTTCAAAATTCAAATTTCAATTTGTATTTGGCATTTGATCGTTCAAAAGTTGCATTTTTTTGTTGTTTTTGTTTTTTTTTTTGAATGATTTTAGTAGATGGTTTTTTTTTTAATTTTTTTATTTTATTTTTTTTTTTTTTTTGCAAAGTTATGACGTGAATGTTAGAGTTAGGAAAGCAAGTAAGAGATGGAAAAAGAACGAAAAAGAACAAGAGAAACAAATAGAAGAAAAAAATATAGAAAAGAACATTATTTTATTGATGTTAGGATGTTAGGAACGTAACCGATTTAAAATTTTTTTTATTAAGTACTTCGGTGAAGATGTGGGGTTAAGTGGTTAAAAGAGAAAAAAAAAACATCTACAAGTTGGAAAGATTGCTTAAGATTACCAACATTTTCCTACATAGTCAAAGATCTTAAACATAATGAGCCGTAATTGTTGAACTAAAGTTGAATACATTGAATAAAAGTAATGAGAACGATGACGATTAAACTGATCACGCCTCATTCTGTTTAAGGCCTACCTATATATCTTAAAAATTTTATAGATAAAACATAAAATGTTTTAATGTCATAAGAGAGCTACATGAACGATGGACACTATGTCAAAAGTGAGTTGAAATAACACTATCACAGGAATTAGCGTGTGCGTCCGTCCTACTGCGACTTTCATTGAAACGTTTAATTGAAAGATACGTCACTAAAGTTTGAGTGCCTTTTGAGTCTCGTTTCGAGTAAAGCAAGAGTTAAATTTTTTGAAAAACAATATATTTTCCATGACTTACAATGAAATGTGTGATCTTAAGATACAATCTATATATGTGCTTATTTGCAAGGAGCGAAAAAGTTTGTTTACTTATCTGGCTTATTACCTGGGTAACCATAGATCTGTCATTCACTTATATATTATTCTCACGAATATATGATCAAAATTTTGCCCTCATGAAGCCAATTGTTTTCTTTATCAATACGAACATGGTCTTATTTCTTCTCCATCCTCTTCTCTTATTTACAATGAATAACAATACATCTCTCTATCTCTCTCTCTCTCTCTCTCTCTCTTTTTACTTAGCACAATGAATCATCTATTTGCTGATTTCCAGAATTCTGAATTTTTCACAAAAGTCAAGTTATTTACATTAAAACTACTAGAAAATCGGTAACTCCTCTCGATGGCCTTTCAGACTTGGTTTTAGAACTTTACAATGGCCCTTCAATTTTTCTTTAGAAAACTCTTTGTATCCAACATCATAAATAAATAGAATAAACTCCAACAACTTCTTTTAATAATAAAAAATTTCTAAAAAATTAGCACTTGTTGCACTTGTTTGATTACATCTGAGAAAATTATATGAGCGAGTCTGAATGGCGACACTGAATTTGGAAGCAATGGGAAAATTAAATGTGCGCGTCTGAATTTGCATTTGTTGCATTACAATGGACGCATTTGGAAGCATCGCTTAGATTGGGCTAAGAATACCAAACTGCTTTTAGTTTACATTATTGCCTATAATGTGCTGCCTAATCGTGCTAATTTTTCTTATGAAAATCCAACCACACATTCATGACGCTTTACTTGCCTCACGCAAGTTGTCGAGAAGATTAGCAAAGATTCGGGGGAACATTTTACGAAAAAAGGAGTTAATAAGAAGATGTTACAGTGAGACCACGTACCGCTAACTTGCTTGTAAAAGGATCTAAGGGTACAAGCAGAACCTTTGCGGAAGGCAAAGTTAGCCGAGAAAATGGAGCTGGTGGTAATCACATATGACAGTTGCTAGCGAAGAAGCGAAAGCTAACTTTCAGCTGAGTGATTACTACTCCGAATTATAATATTCGAATGGATAAGGCCAGAAGAGGCACTGTAAATATATATGTACATATATGAATATTAGTTCCAGCTAAGAAATTGTAAATAAAACCAAATCTATGCTAAAAATCGCAATTCACGCCATGGTACGAACTCAGTCTTAAAAGTTGAGCGAAACACGTAAATTGGAAAGGGCTCTTTACCTTACCCTGTATTATTTGCAATGTATGGCGTACTCGATATTACGGATGGCATAATCTATCCATTGATGATTGTTGGAATAGATTTTCCGTCCGTCCTACTATACAATATCATATACAAGCTGGCTTACATTGCCAAGCCACATAGGGACTGGAGATGTATACATATTGCTACAAATTTCCGCTTTTCTAAGATACGGTTCGTATCACTAGATCGTGGATATTATTTTCAAGAGAAATGCACTTCAGAATTCTTTGAACTCTAAGTTTCTTTATTTACAATTTATTCTTTAAGGCCAGGATTATTTACATCTTACTTTGGCATTACTCTCGACTTCTCCGCACAACTATTATTATTCTTTACTTGAATGTTCTCTTACGACTCAATGTTCTCGTATCGCTAACTCTAACTTCCGCAAATAGTCTACTTATATACACTTTTACAAGCATGTTACGATTACCTAACTTCATGGCTTCATTTTTAATCCGTTAACCTGTTTTTCTGCTAATCGTTTTCCTCGGCCGGCAGCTGCATGAGGCGCCGCGAATATGCACTAGGGATTTTATTGCTTACGAAAATCAATTAGTTAGCATTAACTGGACTGGGGATAAAACAGTTTCTTTCTTTGTTGAATTCGATGGCTGAACTCTATTGCTTGTATTACTTGTGTGCTCGAACTAATCTGCAGATTTTGACATCAAATGAATACGGGAAAATTTGGCTTAAATAGGACCATTGGAAATGTTGGGAAATACCGACAATGCACATCTTTTCCGAAAGATAGCTTTAAGCGATATAGGAACAGCCATGAAATCACTACGATTAGGCACAAAAGACTAAACCAAACATTGTTACTGCAAAGTCGTCGTTTACCTGGCGGACTTTTGCTTGACGTTTTTAACTACGCGCCCTTGACAAAAGAAAGTGTTTTCTATCAAACTTTATGCGAAAGTCCATACACAAGATTAGATAATTTCTTCCCAAAATGGAATAAAGTTTACACGGCGGGCGCCGAAAATGTCAATCTATCAAAAGTAGAAAGTCTTCTGATGTCAGCAGTTTTTCCCGCAGGATGTGAAAGTAATATCAACGTGTCTAAGAAATAAAACCAATTTAATTTGTTCGCACGATGCGTAACACTCAAATAATACTCGCTGTTAACAGTTTAACCGAATACTATTTTCATTAATTTGTACTGTATCTGTAACCTGATATCCAAATCCAAAATTATCTGCTCTGCCAATGCTGTCAGTTTAGTTTATTATTCGTTAGCTGTCTTTCTTTTTTTTTTTTTGTATGTTTCTGTTTGTCGGAAAACAGTGTATGAAAGTCACGTCATTTCACCGTTCATTTAACCCGAAGAAAATTTTGGAAAGGTGCCAATATGGATTCGCCGAAGATATATGTTTCCGTCTGTGAGAGGGCTGATGTTCATTATAAAATTGATTCAACGATACTGCAGCAGCCAGCACTACAGCGATTTAATGCCTCTTCAACCGAGCAGTGGCAAATTAATCGTCTCAATGTTCCCAATCTTGCACCGTCAATGTCATGGATAAATAAAGCAGCTAAACTACACTCAACTCGTAAAAGGTCGTCCAGGAGGAGACGTATTCTTCGAAAACGCGAGCTAAGTAGAATGATTATACCGAAAAATGCGCTGAGTACTTTAAGTGAATTTCATGGCATTACCATAGACGAATTCACAGTAACTAGTGATCCGAATTGTGATGCAGGCTTTGTCGCTGCGATAACGATTAATGGCAGCCAATATCAAGGAAATGGCCGGACAAAATCTGCTGCGAAGAAAATTGCTTGTGAAAAAGCTTTACGCGACTACTGTCTACGTAAAATGCGTAAAAGATTTCACGATATCGGCGCAACTTCGTTATCATTATTAGGTAGAACAACAAACAACGCGAAAAACGAAAATAGCGGAATAGCTGATGACGAGGGGTTCACCATTAGTTTGGCGTCATTTGCTTTGCATAAACTTTATGCCGAGTGGGAAGACGAAGGTTTCAGTGTACAGCACTTATTGCGTCGTAACACAGATAACTCCGCAAAAAAGGAAAAATTGGAGCATACACGTTATGAACTGCCAAAAAGTTGGGAAAACATGCATCCAGCCTCATTCTTAAGCGAAATCAGGCCCGGCACGACATACGTTGACAAGGGGAAGATTGGCGACGATCAATATATGGGAGTGGTTGTAGACGGCCGTGAATTTGTACAATTTGGACGTTCTAAGAAAGAAGGAAGACGTAAAGCAGCAGCTGCGGCTTGTGATTATTTGTTCGGCACAGAATTTACAAATATTTCAAAATAAATATTTTAAATTTAATATTGAAGTAATAATCCTTCGTTAAAGGATGAGCCCATAAATGCTTTACCATCGTGTTTCCCAGTCCCTTTGGGCTTTTTAAGGCTCTAGAATAAAAAAGGCTGAAATGCATTTGTCACCAACAATGCGTTATAGAGACCAGTGTTGAGATATGCTTGTAACACATATAATAAACCCATCAAATATTTTGTCTAATAATGATCCAGATAATCCAGATAATTGCATTTGCGTGGTCACAGCTAAAAATAAAAGGACGAAGACTATGCGGCGGTGGGTACTACGGTGGGTACGGTGACTACGTTTCCGGCGAACAAAGGTTAGGCTTCAACTATTCCGCTTTAATGCGTTTTCATGTAACATAAGGGCGAAGGCAATGGCGCCATAGTATTTCCCCATTTGTTAAGAACGGAAAAAAGCTTGTGCAATAGAAAAATAAGGTATTGAACTTTGCCGTCTTATTTAGAAAGACAAGCGGAAGTTAAGTTTTGCGCAAGTTCTTTGAGCTTCGTACCTTCTCTAAAAATAGATTAGTCCACACTAATAAAAGCAAGAGCAAATGAAAAACTTGGATAACCAGTAATTGGAACAATGATTTTCATTCCATCCACCGAATGTTAACTTCTTACTCTCGCATGTAAAATTTGGAAACGTGCCAATTAAGCTTAAAGATTTATTAAAGAGTTTATGCTCGTGAGCAGCGTAAAACTCCGAATTCATGTAGCCATTGGATAGAATTTTTAATTATTTAAACGGAAGTCGAAACTTGATGCACATACATTTGATTATTGTTTATAATCTCATTTTGCATTTATCTAGTCATCCTGCTATAACATCTTGGCTGATTAACTGATCGGGAAAGCATTTCATTAATAATTCTGCTCTAATTTCCATTCTGAAGCTACCCTAATTATTGCGTAAGTCTCCCGAGGTTTTTTCTTTACTGCCTCTTGTATAGCAGAGAGGGAGAGATGTTTACTCGACGAAACCTATTACTGGAATGATTGGATGACTCAATTTTATTCGAATAAATGATGCCTTATTTATTTTGTTTACCACAGACTTGTTTTGTTTTTTTTCTGTGTTGTTGAGTAAAGTTGAACTAAGCCAATAAATTTGTGACTTATATGTCCGAAGTGCAATACTTTACCGCCACAGACTTGTTTACAAATCAAAGGGAGGTACAGCGAATTCAGGGAAGTATAGCGAAATCAAACAAAAAACATATGAAATTGTTTACAAATCAAAGATTTTTTCCTTCAAATTAGAAAATAAAGTAATAGTCAGTACAAAATTTCGAAAAATTCCACTGAGAAAATTGTTAGGGAGGAGTTTTGCATGAAACATTCGAAACGAACCTAGCTCTTCAGGCGGCAAAAGATCGATGCGAAACAGCGTTTAAAATAGCCGCTCGATGCATGTCTGCATTGCTAACTAACTAAGATCTTGCAAGAAGCTTTTCTGCTTGCTCAAGAAGAAGCGTGTTCAAAGACTTGTTTACAAATAAAACTCAATTCCAAAACATTGTAGAATTTTCTATGAGCAGGGAGGTGTAAAAGGAGCGGGTGCCTCAGCACATAGGTAAAGAGTCCATATTGGCTACGACGTCGAAACGGAAGCTACATTGTACGTCAGAGACATTGCACGTAGAATTACAAACAGGACTCTTACTATCTCAGGAAACGTTTTCACAGTACTAACACTTCGAAATCCTCGGATTTTTAAAAGATATGCCCTGAAACAAGCTACGAATAATAAGAGTAATTGTAATTAATTAATAGGTGGAAATGAAAGTAACTGCGTTAACCAGGATCAAGGCAAAGTATAGTATGATGCTATTGAGAAATTGAAAAGTATACGAAATCCCACCGATATCCATTATCTGTTATATTCTGAAGGCCAATGATAATGACTGCTTCGCACTGGAACGAATGTGTCGTATTCTTAAATAAGTAGCAAGCCATCTGGCCGAGGTTTGTCGCAGTTTATTAAATTGTCATCAAAAGTGTTTTTGAGAAAATCTTTTCAAGTGCTTCTTTCAAAATTTATTTTGGCTATCCTAACGGTAAAATCCAATGTTGATCCCTAATGCATAATAAAAATAATAGGGAAATGTTGCTGAAATCATTTAAATAATTTGTTGGGAGACATTTTTTTTTTTTATGCAGAGAATGTTTTGAGTGACAGTGTCTGCCAAATTGAAAGACCCAAACTATGTGTCAAATGGTTCGTCAGGCTATCTCCGACATTTCGCAAGCAACATTTGCGTACCTTTTTCGCCCAAGGTTATTCCAAAAGCTTCATAGGGGCTATCTCGCTTTTGTTATTTACAAGTTTTAAGTTAGTTTAGACTTTGGTTGATAAAAATGTCTAGTTCCTCATAAATGCAACGCAACAATAATAATAAATTGATAATGTAAGCCATACTTGCGGAAGGAAGTAATTTTTACGATTCTTCAACGTCGTCACATAAATTGCATACGGAAACAGTGCAAGGCCGTGAAAAGGAGCTCATCAAAAAGGGAGATGCTACCGTTTGCTCTTTATTAAAAATATGATCCAAACTCACCCGGCCGCCAGGGTATTACTAATTGCTTATAAGTATTTCTTATTCTAACATATTAGCCCACTTGACATATCAAAAAACTAATGTGAGTGAGATCTTAACCAATTGCGTATCTTTCCAACCGTATTTGATTACGATTATTATAACTATTGTTTTTATTATTAATTTTATTATTATTATTATTATTATTATTATTATTATTATTATTATTTATGTAACTCTTTTCTACCCCAAATCCTCAACGATAAATTATAATTATTCATAAATGATATGGTGCATAAAATTGATTGCTTACATTTTATGTTAATTTAAAACGAGAAATAAAAACAATTACTAGTGATCGAAACAAAAAAAAAAAAAACAAAAAACGAAATAGAATAAAAAGCAAATTAACATAATAAACAGAAGAACAGAGAAAAAAAAAAGGTGAGGAGCACATTAACTTACCTAATGTCCGTACAGTCATGATTTTACTCATCATGCCGTCTCCCAGCACATTGCGACCCACTACCTGAAATTCATAGGTAGTACCCGATGCTAAGCCATTAATCGTTACTTGTGTGCTACCCGATGGTGTTACAGATATCGTTTGCCAATCATTAACACCTGCCTCACGATACCATATAGTATAGTCTTGTTTATAATCGGAGCCACCACTATAGCCTGGCATCCATTGTAAAGTAATCGATGATTCAGTGGCTTTGCCGGTAATATTGTACGGGGCATGCGGCTGTGTACCCTCAATAACGAGTTGAGCTTGTGACATTAAGGTGGCCACTTCATTGGAGACAACGCATTGATAATAACCGAAATCTTCGCGTCGCAAATTTTCGATGGTTATATTACCGCCTGAGATTTTAACGCGACTACGTTGTGTATCCGATAATTGGCCGCCATCTTGTCGCTGCCATTTAATGATTGGTTTTTGTGTACCTTCCGCCTCGACAGCATCACAGTGCATTTCCACACTGTCACCCACTTTGCGCTGATACAGCGATTCTGGTTCGATAGTGAATGTAGGAGGTTTACGTACTAAAACTTCCATGGGGCCAGATGATCCCTGAGTACCAAGAGCATTGTAAGGTGTGCAGGTATAACGACCTTGATGGTCTTCATTAACACGAGTAAAGAGCAATGAGCCGTTGGCCATTACAACGATATCCTTCATTTGATAGGGCTCTAGTAAACGCTTGTCCTTGGTCCATGTGACATATTGCAATTGTGGATTTGATTTTATATAACACTGAACAACGCCAGCCAAACGAAACGGTAGATATTGCACAGTTGGCGTGAAGGTCACTTTGGCAGCATCTGCAAAAGTAATGAATGAAAAAAAAATTTCCTCTTTTAATTGAAAAATTGTCCGTCTTTCGAATAAGGAAAAAAGGTGAAATGAATGTTTGAAAATGAAATGCAAGACTGAATATAAAGCATATTTGGTGTATCGGACCTGAGTCAATTTAATTTTATAGTGACTAGTAAGTTCGGATATGTAATGTTTACTTACACTCTACATTTAAATAAGCCGACGCACTTTGCGGATCACCGATACCATTTGTTACTTCGCATAAATACTGACCAGAATCATCGGCACTAATCGGATTTATAATTAGGGAACCATCTTTGCGTATGGTAATGCGCGTCTCCAATGAGGCCACCTCACGTACCGGTGAGCCTTCACGAAACCATCTGACGGTGACATTACCAGGCATCGCTTTAGCTTCACATGAAAATATCACCTTTTCGCCTTCTAATTTAGTTTGATTTGTGGGCGGCACCTGTAAGTAATTAAAAAAGGAAATAGTAAAAGAATTTTTAAAAATTTTCTAAAAAAAACCCTCTATCAACAAAGCGTTAAGCTTTAAAGAAAATTACCAGAAAGAAAAGAAAGATGATTTTAATGAAAGGTTAAGGAAAGATAGGGGTTTGGTTTCTGCATTTTAAATTGTTACGTGTTTATCCTTTAAAATATGCAAGAATTTTTATTAGAAGCTATTTTGTAGTTATATATATATATATATATATAGTAGTAATTTTCCCACGTATGTGCTTGCATGTGGAAGCATGTATTAGTTTTAATAACAAATATCGTATCCACATATATATATATACATATATAATGGTTTATATCAGATTGTTTGTTATTTAAATATTTTTTTTAGTTCATGTTTGGAGCCTAAAGGCAGGCAATAAAAATGTTCATTTAAAATTTCGTAAGTATACACAAAACGATATATACATTGACAGCGTTCGTTGTGTATGGGTATGTGTGTGAGTGTGTGTGTATGCGTATAATGTCATAGTTACAAAATTTGTTTTATTTTAACTTCGTGTAAGCCATACATATACAATAACAATTGCTGTACGCTTAGTGCAAATGTATAGCCAAGAGAAAAACGTTCGTAAAAACGTTAAGCTTTTCAAAAGAAACTTTTAATTATTTTCAAAAATCCACTAGAAAAGCAGTAAGCAAAGCCAACATCGATGATTTTAACGTATTTAGAATATTTTCCAGCGTGTGTCAGGTTAAGCCTAGCTAGGGTTAAGCGAAAGTTGCATAATGACACCACATTTGCGGAAGACATTCGAAGAAGCTTATGGTAGTAAAAGTAGAGGTGAACATGCCCAGCGAGCATCATATAGTCTGATGTGAAGGAAGTGACGTTAAAAGCAAGAAAAAATTTCCATAACAAAAGAAGTAAAAGGTAATGTTGAGCTGTGACCCAACACCACTTCGCTTACTACAGCTATTCATAAAACAATTTTTCAAAATAAGGCGTTACATGGGAACGGGTTGAAAAAGTGATCCGATCTGAAACATTTTCAATAGCTTTCGACCTTGGGATAAAATCTGTCGCATATCTCAAATATTTTAAACTGTTGGTTGAGCACAAGAACGCGTGGGCAGACGCGCCATGTACAGAGAGATAGAAAAATTTGGATAAAAGAAAAGAGTGATTTTGAATCGATTGGTGTAATAACCAAGCCCTTCTGAGAGTTGTACACATCTGCACAAACTTATTATTCCCTCATATCACAGGCGATGTAGGGTGTAATTGGTGAAGCAGTGGAAGACAAAAATTGGATATAAAAGTTTCGCATTTATTTACATCATATTGTCTCGGTGAAGTTAATGATCAGAGTGAGCCTCCTCTTCCACTATTGCATCAAATGCGAAATACACAAAAGGCTTTGCCGCAAAACAGAAAAATTTATGGATTCTATGACGCCCTTTAACATAAAAACTTTGAAATCATTAATTGTCGAGAGATTCGAGAAAATGGGCATTTTGTGCTGTCGTACGGGGAACATTTTGGTATTGGTTAGGAAAAAAAGCTATGAAAATAAATGGGCGAATCGTAGAGCCCGTAATGACTAAATGTCCATAAACTGTGATATTTTGAACAGACGATAGTTAAGATAAGAATGTTTAAATTTTTCTGTTTTTTCTTGACTTCGGATATAAACTAGCAAATAAAGATTGTTCTTAGAGGAAGTAAGTGCTCCACCATTCTTGAAATTTTAAATACGGGCTCTCGGCACATTACTCTTGATTGCAATTTTTCCTCTAATAAAAATTTTGCTATAACTATTCTAAATACTTATGGGGTTATTATGGCTGAGGTGTTGCCCGACAAGCAAATTTTAGATTCGGCTGTTTCTGCGTGCAGTTCTCTCCATTTGACGCCAATATTTTTTTTTTTATTTTATTTTATCGAAAAAATTAAACGAGAAAAGGTTTGATTGAGAAGATTCGATTCGCAAACTTTAAATATGAAACGAAATGTTTTTATAAACATTTATATAAGAGAACTATCATATTTTACTGAGCTATTCTTTCAAGTGTCTTTATATGTATATGCAAAATTAGACTTGCAAGGTAATCAACATTTTGTGCAGGGTTGTAATTTTTAAATGTTTGGGTATATTTTTTGTAATTAAATAAATTTTCATCAAATTTTGTTCAAAAGCGATAAAGAAAGTTATGTTACCCCAAGAGGGCATATAAATGGTAATTTGTTCGTTAATTCAATGACAGTATAAACGAACACATAGACTTGTAATAAAAAAGCACTTGACATGCAATTTATGCAAAAGTGTACACAAAGCTAAGCACAGTGAGCGAGGGTACCAAGCCAATAATCATATACGAGCGGATTACTAAATAATTTCAATTTTTTTCTTTTTTTTTTTAGTGAATCTATATAGATAGATAGTTGGTGAGCTTGCTGCAGTTGAAAAAAAATGCAATTATGTATAAATCCGACCTATGCACAAGCACATATTCAAAGGCATAAGTACGATGATTAGTTGTAAAGAGTGGATAACGGGTAGAAAAAATTGCAATGAAAATGCTTGGGAGCTGAATTTAAAGTAATCTGCACTGTTCGCTATCGATCGAAAAAATTAATGCTTCTATAACTTTGGCCAATAAAATGGAAAAGAATAATTACCATGCCTGGGACTTTAAGGAGTCTTTTAGAAGCTATTCTCAGCTAGGGTTGCTTTTGTCATTAGTAGTCAGAAGAATATGATCTGTAGAAGCCATTTCCGATTCCAATAAACATGAAGAATGGTATGCTTCTCAACGCAAGTTCTTGTTGTACATCACCTGTATATCAGGATTGTATATTAGGCTTGCATAGAAAGCGGCCTTGGAGATACATATATATAAGTTTCTGAGCATGGCAAAGAGCGGAGCTACTTTCATTGTATCTACCTGCCTGTCGGTTACGTTTTACTATATGACATCGCAACCGCGTGATATCAAAACTTTGTCGCGAAAAGCTCTTAAACATTGCCTTTTTTATATTCGTCAGATGGAGTTCGAAAATCAGCAAAATATGGGACAGAAGTTCTTCGGTAAAAAAATCTTAAAGATTTTCTTGTTACTCTTGTCAGGTGAATTTTCAAAATCAACCAAATCAGTTTGCGGGAAGGATCCAGCCATCAATATTAGCATTAGCACTATTTCGCGGTAAAAATCTTGTTCGGGACGGAATCGCAAATATTTGATAACAATCAAGGACTTGATAATATTTGAGTTTCCTGAACTTTGGCCTCAAATTTGCAGATACTTGCACCTTTCCTTAATAAATTGTTTGTTTCGCACAATTAACTGTATACCGTATATAAAACAAGTAAGAAACTCATAGTCGACTGTGGCCGAATCTTTTACACCCACCATCCCTGTAATAAAGTAATATATAAAAATGTTTGTTTCTGCAGTTAATGAGTAATGAGCCTAGTAAACCATAGTTTGTTGTGGAGAACAGAACCATGAGTATATCTTTTGACCGATTTGGCTCGGTTGCAGAACTAATGCTTTCGCAAGCCGGTATCTTCGTTTTTGCGGCCAGCAGAATGGTCAGACAGACAGACAGAAGGACATGTTTATATCGATTTAAAATTTTGATGCCACTCAAGAGTATATAGAAACTTGTTGGAGCGTCTGAAGCTTTCTTCTTGATCTTGCAAACGTTTTGACGAATGTATAGAACGCTTTTTACGTTTGCTTACCCATTGCTTCCAATATGTTTAATTTAATCATCAGCGTCCAGTAAACAAGAAAAATTTGTATGGGCCTGTAATTGCTTGTAATTTCAGCCATAAAAATATTTGTAACATGTTCTTGTTCGTAGAAAATTAGCTGCATCAAGTTTCGAAACACTTTGTCAAGACACAAACATAGGCACACACACATTTACATATTAATTTTTATATATCGCATATCAAGTGCATCTACAGTGAACAAAAAAAAAAAAAAAGAAGAGGGGAATAATCTCCATTATTAATTGTCACACCTAGTATGGAAAGCTGCGTTGAACATATTTGTTGTTTGAATTTCATTAAATTGACGTGTGCCAACATTATTAATTTGACACTTGTGCCTGTGCCACAATAATGATATAATATTATGATTTATGTAGATGCGTGTGCTTGCGCTCTGGCTCTTGTATTTTTTATCTGCTTTGTGTTTATTCGAGTATATGCCTCCGTGCATATGTATGTGCATATTTTCGTTATATTTCTTGGCACCAGAGATATTAAATTGCCTACATAAAGGGCCGGATGGATGGATGGATGGATGAATGTGTATATGCATACATGTGTTCGTTTGTTAAGATGTCATTAAAGTATATTTACAGATGCAATTTCACATAACAATTACAATAACAGTAACGGCAACACCAACACCAACACCAACACCAACACCAACACCAACACTAATGCCAACATCAGCAGCAACAATAACAATAACAATGAAGCGATCTACTTTTGTATTTCAATTTTTGAATACTTTGTTCAGTGATTGGAGGGTATAAGGTGTACGGGGTACTGGGATTAACTTCGGCTGGATGGTTGCTTGGTTGACTGGCTGATTGCATGAGTGACATGACATTTTCCCAAAAAGCAAATCCTGTACTCGACAAGCTGTCATTCAAATGTCAAATAATAAATGACTGCTTTCATACATCTATACACATACATATATATACGCGTGTATTTGTACGTTCTATATATGTACACATAAATGCATATATCCGGTTATATAAACGTGTTTGTGTAAGCATGTAAATGGCCGTATATTCGATACTTCCATGCAGGGATTATTATTATAAGAAGTCTGTTGTAACTGTATAAGCTTTTGCTTTTGGAAACTTTTCTTTCTTCTTTTTTATTTTTTTCCTTCGCTGTTCGTTTGTTTTGTAATGAAATTTTTATTGATTTTGTTTTTAGCGTTTTATTCTCTTTTCGTGCATATGTAGGTAGTTTTCCCTTCAGCAACACTATTGCAGGAAAAGTTAATTCATAAAATTGTGTAATTGCGAGCACAAGTTGTGTGTGTTTGTGTAACGAATTTCGAATTTCTTGACCCCTATTTTTTCCTCTTTTTTACGGACAATATGTAATATTATGATACGTGCAATTTCTCCTTCCTTAACGACGTATAATCTCTGTAAATGTCAGAAAAAACAAACAGTCGCCGTCAGAAGGCTCTGCACTGAACGTTTACTGCACTAAATACAAAAGTTCAACCAGAGCCGACGTTTACCCATTTCGAAGCGATTGTGCATAGAACGGTATTTAAAATTATGCTGCCAAGAGTTTTTATAGGGCTGTACGTTATTAATGAACTTCCTGTCATATCTATAAAATTAGGTCTAATAAGGTCTAACGTATTGAAAAATACTTGTCAAAAAACTCGCCTTTGAAGAACTAGGATTAATATCTGACTACTATCTTTTGGTATCTATCTGCTCTTGCGTTTCGCATTTTTATTAAGAACAAAAGTAATATGAAGAAGCTTTGCAAGAGCATCTTCTATGTACGTTGTATGTGAATTTGCTTATTATCCGTAACGAAAACTAAAGAGTTACGATTAAGAATAAATTTCTTCATCCATTTGTATCATTTCACCTCATAACTGAAAATATGTTCGCTTTAAGGAGACTCTTTCTAGCCGCTGCATACGCTTTATGCAACCTAACGTAACGATATGTGTTCAAAGAAAACTTTGTTAAAGTTTTTAGCGGCAAGGAATCTTGCCCGATTTCCCCACAGCCTTGACTTTTTTTAACAGATGGAGACATTTCATGGAATCCCTTTTTGTTGGACGAAATGAGAGAGACAGACGACGCCAGGCAACTTTCCACAAAGTCCGCAACTAATGTTGTGATACAATTTATCCCGATGGATAAATTTAATATTGCGAGAAAAAAAAAGAGGAGAGAGAGCTTTCACAAATCTACATACAATATATTCTCTTGCTATCAACAAAAATAATATGAGAAAACTTTTTTCAAAGCACGCATTACCCTTAACTATCTAACAATAGTCGTAATCTGAGTAACTTCACTGAGACACAAGGCATTCTTTTCTGCGTGCTTTGTAGAACTTAACAAACCTATCCTACAATAAAGCCGATATTGGAGCGTCCTCTTACGGAGCGTCCTCTTACCGGAATACCAATCAATACAATTAAAACCTGACTATTATTGACTGATCACAATGCCAAGATATGCTTCATTAGTATCGTGGGAGGCATGGCAAAGAGCTTCGGATCGATAGAGTTTTTATAGGTTTTAGGATACTGACAAAAGGGTTTCATGCCTCGGAACGAGGGGGACTTATAATAAATTCTTCCTTTTGTTTACAACGTCCAAAACTACGCACAACTGCCCACAAAGAATATGGGAAGCAAAGTAAAGTTTTCTCGGCCACCGTAATATTTCGAAATTGAGATTTAACCACGCGGGAATAAGTGATATAAATCCCCGGGATTCGCTTACCGTTACCCTTGTCCACAAGAGCCAAAAATTGTGAGTCAAAACACACAGCAGATCTCCAGCGCATATATAACAATCAAAAATTCCAGGGCGTGATCCGCGGACCAACGCAAGAGCTTGCAATTTACATCCCATGTGAGATGTTCATTTAAAACTAATGATAAACATATCGTAGGACTTGCAAAAACGTTTGCATCCCCCAGCCCATATTTAAAAAAACATCTATTTTTTTTTGGTCATCATGATCATTTGGATGACCGAGGGATATACACGTTCAATTGCATCTGATATGCAATTTCCACTGCCAGGAAGGGCATAACTATTAAAGGCAAGGAAGAGATCATGTATTCTCATCTTTTCGACCACGGCCTAGACCATTGAAAAGTATTTAAAAAACTTAGTGAAAGGGCAATAGTTTCGTCCAAAAATGGCAAACAAAAGGAAATGTTGGATTTTATTAGATATTCAAGCCGTGATAAAATTTATATAAAACAATGCATTGACGAATATCCGCTTTCGGATTGTTTACGCTCGACGAAAAACTCTTTGCAACAAATCCCGAACAGTTTTTAACCTTTCCAAGGCTTGACGCACCAGCGCGGGTGGTAATTGGCAGCCAGAGTTGGTTGGCTAAATAATAAATGATAGATGATGTCATGGTGATCCCAAGTCTTTCACATCTGTCTCTTCAGATTTGCTAGTTATTTCCCATCCGTGGCCGATATACATCAACGTTCGCCTATATTTCAATCTTGGAATGTTCGTGGTTGTAAAAAGACGTACAAAATTGTAAAGTATGGATCGAACTTGAAAATGGGCGTGGCCACTTTTTTATATTCTCACTTGGAAGTGAAGCGACTTTAATGTAGTCTTTCATTTCTTTCTATGAAAGTAGAAGAAGAAGAAGAAGAAGAAGAAGAAAAAGAAAGGAGAATAAAAACGGGGAGCAAATGAAGAAAAAATAGGGTTCAACTCTAAAAAGGAGTTATACTGTGACTATCGAAATATGAGAAGAAGTTATTTACAGTCACGCAGAACCTAAATTCTTTTAGTGTCTTTAATGAAACAAAGTTTGTTTCCTTTAACTATTGTTTCTCTCACTTCCCGAACATCTATATTCCTAACAAATCCTATGCCCATCCGAGTGCTTGTTCGTCTTTTAAAATGAAAAGTGACGATGTCGTTACTTTAACCGGCAAAATAAAACTTTGCTTCTTCCTATGCAAAGTTAAGGGATTCTGCAAATATTTGAATCAGGCATACAACCCACGAAGAAAACGTCTGGTTATTTTAGTTATTGTATGCTGATGATGGTGTTAAAAATGGATGCAATCCTTTTACGAGTTGACACTTAGGGGTTAGTTATACGTTTTGCTGTATTTTAGTGGGTGAAGAAACATCTACAAGCTGGCGTTTATTGTAGTTTTTTTTTCTTTTTCTTGTTTTTTTTCTTGTTCTTTTCCCGACAAATTTATGAATAATTGAATAATTCACATAAATAAATTTTTTAAATGTGAAAAAGTTACTCTACAAAAAAAGTGTTTTTCTTTTTTTTTCTGCTAAAAGGTTTGCATGCCCCAAATAATTCCTCTTGAAGCCCACTACAATACTTATATGCGAAAACTGTTTACTGAAAAATTTTCTTGATCTTTCGTGTAATTCATAAAAAAAAATGCAATTTTCTTTTCATTTTCGTAGATAACTTTTTCTTCATAAACAACTATAAAAACGAAAAAAAAAAAAGTTTCTTAACAAGTTTTGTTTTATTTTTATTTCATCTTTCTGTGTAAATTCGCTGAAGAAGCATCAGAAGAGAAAATTTGTTAGAATCCTTTTCATTGTTTTTAGTCAAAAGATAAGAGAGTTCTTAAGTTATCCTCAAATTAATAAAGACGAAGTGTGAAAGTAAGATTTTGAGCGGACGAAATGGGAAAATTCTTAAATTGAGAAGAGACAGAGCGGAAAAATCCAATGTACTGAAGAAAAATAAAAGAAAAATTTTGAAAAAAATTCTTAACACTGCAACAACGAGGCAACTTTTCTTTAGCATTTTTTCCCTAGGTCTGTCACCAGTTTCCTGTACGCTCTTTTTCCCGTAAAATCAACTTAGTTCTTAAAGAAGTGCTATTAAGTTTTGAAATAGGAAAAATTCATGTTAATCAAGTTGTTGTTTAGAACTTTCTGCATTAAAATTGTGAAAGAAAAAAAAAAAAGTGAATGGTAACACACAGCAAAGTATTCCAACATTTTAAGTTATCTCTCCAAAGGTTAAATGAAGGTTTTTAAATATCAATTGTTCGATCGATGGAACTCTTTAACAATTTTTCGATTCTCCCCGGATGCTTCGAAGGACCCTTATGACGACGTCTCTAAAAAAATGTTTCGCTTTTGGAATTTTTTAACAAATTTCCCTTTAAAGTTTCGAATGTAAAACAGTTTTTTTGTTCACTTCAAGCAAAGTCGAGCACATCTACTCGGCTTGGGCTGATTGTGTTTCCATTAAACTGCAATAATATGATACGAATTTGTGCGATTAGAAAATTTATTTCATTGCTTTAATAATTTCATACTCCACACCACCTGTGGAACAAGGGTGTATTAAATTTGTACGGATGTATGCAACACCCAGAAGGGCTTGAGATGGACTTACCTTTTAATACGCCGGTCGATCAAAGCTTGTCTGTCTGTCCGTATGTCGGCTTTGTTTTCTTGTGTTCAATCTACAAGTCGCAATTTTTGCTGAAGTTTGGTACGCCGGCACCTTTTGAGCTAGGAGTGAATGCTATTGAATATGATTCAGATCGGATCGTCCAATACAAAGCCTTATTTTGCGAAGTCGTTATACGAATAACTATACTAGGCGAAGCGACGTAAAACATTCAATGGTGAACCGTTGTCCGCTATAGTGCTTCATCTGCTTTTCATATATATATTTATCTATTCATTTGTCATATATTTGTCATATATACACATATACATAGTTTTGTGAAGCCATTTTATGGAAGTCTATTGCAATAAGATAACAATATTTACTAATTGAAGTCATGGAGAGATAATAACAATATAATAGCAAAATAAATGAACGTAAAGAAGTTGAAGCAACTGCAAATCACCTTAGGGAGTGAGAGTGTGGAATAAAGAAGAGAAGAGAATTGAAATACTGAGCGCACATTCGTGCCAGTGCTAAATGTTTAGCTAATCTTATTATTGTAAAATGAGAAGGTGTAAAGTGTCGTGGGCAATAGATCCGGCTGGCTATTGCGGGCAGGTCTGCTAAAAAAATAGACGCAAAGTAGGTCTTAGCTACTATTATAGCAATTAATGAATCCTCTTGCTATTCTGCTGATCTATGCTGGTATTAAGATGAACAACATTTTCCTTTTTGTCAACTATTATTGCGATATCTGGTCT